>ML677401.1:6115893-6635191 GCA_007922305.1 Dermatemys mawii | reverse complement strand
AGTGGGAGCGGGGCCCTGGAGAAGGGGTGGGGCCTCAGAGAAGGGGCAGGGACGGAGGCGGAGCGAATGTGTTTGATTTTATGTGAGTATACAATTGGCAGCCCTGTTGGGGTCAGGTGTTCAAAAGAGCTCAGCTTCCATTGGGACTCTTACAGTCAGATTTTTAAACAACTCAGCAGGAGCTGTTCTGAAAATCTGGTCACTTACTTTGATATTAAAATGGGAGTTAAGCCCTTCCGAAAATTGGACCCTTAATTAGGTGTCTAGATGGGAAATGACTTTTGACCGACAGGCACCTGATACTTCTCTCTATCCTCTTTATGGATGGCCCCATGCTTGCATGCTATATGTGTCAGGGAGTGGCACATGGGCCAGCAGGTACAATACAAGATCAATATTTGAGCCTTTTATTACCGGGGCTTCTCTGTAACTCTTCTACATTCTCCCCGCCCCAGCCTCCATTGTGAGATGGCCCACATGGCTTAGTTCAGACAGCTGCTGTGGGTTTCCATCCTGGCTGGGAACAGGGGACCATGCAGCTGAAAGGGGCATGAGAGAGATTCTGAGACCTGAGGTGGGATTGAATCAGGAGGGCAGAGGAGGGGCTCAGCAGTTTCTGCTTAGGCTGTGGAGGGAAGGAGAGGGAACTGGGACTGAAAGGCCATGGGAGTCAAATACACTCACCCTCATGTGATGCTGTATTGCCCTTTTAGAAATAATAATGGCAGATTTCAGAACAACGCAGAAATTTCTTCTCCCAGACTCAAGCACGGAAAATCAAATTCCCATCAGCATATGTTACAATACAAAGCTGCTGGCTGGCTGCAGAAAGTGGGTCCCTTGTCCCACCAAGTCCCTCCTCCTTTCCTTGCCACAGAACCAGTTTAGCTGCTGTGGCCATTGTCGAGTTCACAGCTGTATTGGGATCCCAGGTTCCCCGACAGAGATCCTGCACTCCCAGCAATGTATGCGGTAGTTCCCAGTCCAGATCCTCACTCTCTGGGTCCCCTGGGCTCACAGCTCACAGTGGAGGGGCTTCTCTCCTTGTCCGGAATGATTGTGCTTCAAGGTGCTTGACTGTTACCTGAGCACCTTGGGCTTGGTGGGGTCAGGAGTCTCTAGAGTATGGCCGAGCTTGTCCTTATTCTCACATACCTGCAACTGTCAATGTTGTGGTGTTCTCCACCTTCCTGAAGCAGCAGTGACCTGACAAGCATGGCAAGGAAATGAACTGAGGCAATTGAGGGCGTGGCCCATACCTTTGACTCCTCTCCTTTACACAGATCAGTGCCTGTCTGCATTTGTGCGCTTCAGGAGTGTGCAATGGAGTAACACCAGAATGATCTGCCCCTGGAGCTGCAGCATTTACTTTCCACATGCAACCTAGAATCAATCCTAGAGCATCTATAGGGAATCACTGGTGTTGTAAGCACACGCTGAGGAGGCCTGAAAGAAAGTGTAAATCACCCGAGCTTAAATGACTCTCTGAATTTGGCTCAAATTTCTATCAATTTTTACTTTTAAAAAAGAAGCTGACATTTGGGGTGCTCAAAGAATAAAAGAAAGGAACAAACCATAGAGAAGCTGCAGACTTTGGGTACAAGGGAAGTACTGTAGTGCATGCAAATAGCAGAGGCCATGTCAAGTTTAGGCTGCAGATATGTTCAAACACATACTTTCTGCTACCCTCTTATGGGATCTTGCAAGCCAGTTTTTAATATTTTTCAAAACCTTCTCAGTTCCCCTTCAGCAGTGGGGATGGAGAACACTGACAGAATTTGGGTTCAGTCCGAATGAATGTCGCTCACAGAGACATAACCTTGCTGAGAATTTAATTTGCTAATAGAACTTGGTCCTCAGACCCCTGCCCCCAAAACATTAATCATCATCATTCCATCTATGGCATTAATAAAACCTGTGTTTGACAGCGAAAGTAAATTACTGATCCGGGTTACAAGCTGGAGGAAAGTGTATTGCACAACAGTGATGAGTGCAGCAATAGGAGCTCTGAGCATCTGTGTTCCAGCCCTGTCTCTGTCACTGACCTTGGCCAAATAATTTGACTTTGCCTCAGTTTACCTGACAGTATACTGGAGATAATCTTGCCTATGTCTCATGGGAGAATGAGAGTGCTGTGCAGATAGAGTAGTTAATGTTTTACAGCAATTTGAATATATAAGGTGCAATATCAGGGTTAATCTTATTGGTGCAAGGGTTTATGTAAGAGAAGGGATGCCTGACACTGCTTATAAAGACATTTACTTGGTAAAGCTGTTTTTTTTTATGAGAGGGAAGCAATTTGACCATCACTTTGAAGGATCGCAAATCAATCACCTGGAGCTTTTTAACAAATCAGTGTTCCCCGTAGGAAAGATACCAAGGAGTGAGAGTTCAAGTACAGCACAGAACTTAGGTCACTCGGAAAAGAAATGGGAATCAACAATTAATTATGTCAAAATAAAAAAATATAGAATCACCCCTAACATATGTTTTGTATCCAATTGATATTATCTAGGTATAGTGCCATCCTCACCTAGATTTAAAGATGTATTGAAAACAGAAGCAGAACATTACACACACACACAGTCTTGTAATAGTTTTAATAAAAATAGTTTAAAAATGCAATATAGCTTGATCCAAAACTTACCGAAGCCAAGGGGAATCTTTCAGTTGACTCAAATGGGCTTTGAGCAGGCCCTATAACTAAGGCTGTGTATTAGTCAAGGGCATTTTTAGTAAAAGTCATGGACAGGTCACAGGCCATGAATTTTTGTTTACTGCCCGTGCGTGACCTGTTTGGGACTTTTACTGTATACCCGTGACTAAAACTTGGGGGGTGTGGGCAGCTCGGGAGGATGGGCCTGGGGTGCCGCGATTGCTTGGGGGGGGCGGGGCCCAGGGGAGTGCCATGGGTGCTTGGGGGGCATGGCCTGGGGGGCACTGTGGGAATGGGAGGAAGGGGTGGTGGGGCTACGGCAGGCTCCCTACCTGGCTCGGTCTCCACTCTGCCCCAAGCCCAGGTTCTACACTTCCTATTGGCTGGGAACTATAGCCAATGGGAGCTGCGGGGGTGGTGCCTGTGGGCAGAGGCAGCATGTGGAGCTAGCAGCAGAGGGAGAGGAGTTCCTGTCGCCCTTCTGGGGAGCCCCCTCACAGGTAAGCAGCATCCTGCACCCCAACCACCAGCCCTAAGCCCCCCCAAACTCCTGCTGCTGGTGGGAGCAGGGGAGACTGCCCCACAGCAGCCGGTGCGACTGGCCCAGGGGGTTCCTGAGCTGCTCAGGCGGCTCCCAGGCCAGGCACACCAGCCGCTGCAGAAGTCATGGAAAGTCATGGAATCCGTGACCTCCATGACAAACATGGAGCCTTACCTATAACCTGTTAAAAAAGCCAGCACACTGCTCTTCCTGCTATCAAGTTGCAATTTCTCACTGCAGGAGTTCTGTGGTCTGTGATACACAGGAGGTCAGACTAGATGATCACAGTAGTCCCTTCTGACCAGGAATGGATGATTTCTATGATACACAGGCACCCTGTAGAATATTAATTGCAACAGTGTACAATCTTTTGTCTGTCCCAGGTGTTTCTAGCCAACAGAAACATGGCAGCTCATGTGGACTCCAATTGTTCTCTTGCACACCTGTAAAACATTTCTGAATTCCGCTTTCTAATTATCATTATGTGTTATTCATTAAACACTGACAGTCTCAAACTTGTTAAACACACAGATCCAAATTTTCAAACCTAGGTGCTTAAGATTAGGCTTCTAGGGTAAAGTAAAAGGACCGAAATAACTTAAAAGCCTACATATTCAAAAATGCCTAAATCACTTAGGAGCCAAAGCCTCGTTGACTTTCAGTGGGACTTAGTGTTCTAAATGACTTAGATATTTTTGAAAATGTTATCCCCAACTCTATGCTGAGGCTCCAAAATCAAAGGAGGTGTTAAGAGAGGTGATGGTGTTATATTGACATGGGTTAGCTTTTGTGGAGTGGGCGAAGTGCTGATATCTTATTTCTATTTCAATGCCACAAATGGCAGAATTTCAGAAAGTGACAATATCCCTTTGGAAACAGAAGAGGGCAGCTGTTTTTGACAAGCAAACTGTGCATCCACTCTATTTTTGAGAATGAAACTGCAGCAGCTCAAGTCTAGACAACATGACTTTTTTCTGAATGAATAAAAATAACAGTATTCCAGGACCAGTATTAGTTAAATTAGTGTATGAAATAAAGCTGGATAGATCCTGTCACCTTCCACAGAGTTCCCAGTACTTCAGCTGGCAATGTATTCTCCTTAAAAATTAGACTCATTGCAATTTTGCTGCAATGCAATTACAGATTAGTCAAGGGAATTTAGCACCAGATCCTATGAGGCATGGAGCTTCAGCTAGAGTGGAGGATGCTCAGTACCTCACAGGATTGGGTCATTAATGTTGAAACAGCTGGCAAATGGATGGTCCTGTAGATTGAAGTTCTCTCTTTAGCCACAGAACAGCCGTAGTATAGGCAACAGCAGTACCAGCCTTCCATACGCTACTCTGCCAATGTGCCGTTATTCTGTTTTATTCAGGTTTTTATATCACCTTGATCTCTGGATTATCTGAGTAGCTTCCAGTAGCGTGTCTGACTAACATCTGTCACTTGTGGTTTGTTTTCTCTTTCATCCCCTCCCCAGGGGGAGAATTGTGTGGGCAGTGGGGGTTTTGTTTTGGTAGAATTTTGTTTTCAGGTTTCAGTCTTCACCAAGAAAACCTTCCCTAGGAGCAGGAGGCTAATTTACCTCCTGAGGGCCTCTCTGCTATCACAGACAACAAAAGCATCCATGGTGCGTCAGTGCCTGGTGGAAGGTGGGGATGTCCTTAGGATGTGGAACTTCTGTAGGAACTACAGACCATCTAAAGTCTTTTCCATAGATAATGGCTAGTGTATAGTGATACACAGGCAGTATATTGCCCTGAGAACTGAATCCTTATACTACAAGTAATAATAATAATAATGGAGGCATAACACCTCTGATTTAGTTTTCTTTTCCAAATGGCATCTGTTCAGCACTTAAAAATTGGCAAAAAGTGTATATATTTTTTAAATGTTCCCAGGAAAACAAAGCTTGAGATTTGGCATGAAAGGGAAGAAACTTGCATTAACAGAGAGGTGTGCTGGGTAATCTGATAGGTCTTCTCCATTTGTAATGACAGTGGGCTAGATTGGGTTACCATTCCTCATTTCATTTACTCCATGAGTAGTCCCATTGATGTCAATGGACCTACTTGTGAAGTATGGTACTACTCAGGGTGATAGAATTTGGCCAATGTCAGAGAGAATGTAAGTGGGTCAAAGAAAGTCTGCAGAGTCAATGGCTCTGTGCCTGACACGTTCTCCAAGCTTGTTGACCCACATGCATGCATAGGACCCTCTAATTCAAGTCCTGTAGGTCCCAATAGTTCCTCTATCAGGGCCAAATTCAGAGGTGATGTGGAAGGGTGTGTGTATAAAATTATATGTTATTCAGTGGTTGTAAGTCTAAGTAATTCTAAAGAGTGTATCTGCACAGAGTTGAATCCAGGAGTGGGGCCTAGCAGTTCACCTCTTCTTCCAGTCCAGTATTCAGTCCCAGACACCTATTACTTCATCTCTCACCCACTGACTAATATATGGTTTACATAGCACCCCCTATACATCACCTCTGAATTTGGTCCAGCAAATCTATGAAATGGGTGTGAGAAATTGCATTCTAGTATTTTAGACTTTTTAAATGAGTTGAGGGAAATGTATTATTTATACAGAACATAGAGGAAATGCAAATATAAACCACTGGTAAACAATGAAAATTGCTTCCATATAATCCAGGATGCTGAAGTGTCCGATTACAGTAAAGTTAATCCTTAGGCTAAATTCTATTTGATTCATTTCAATGAAATCTCTGAAGTAATCCCTGATTCATTTTCACCTGGAAATTAAACAATGAGGGTGGAATTTTCAACAGTGTCTAAGTGATTTAGGAGCACAAGTCCCATGGAGACCCTCTCTTCTCTAGTAGAAAGATATATTGCTACCAGGCATTAGAACTACAACCTGCCTCGTTCACACAAGGATTCTAACACATGCTAAAATTCACATTTTTCCTAGTGTAGCCATAAGGCAACATTTAAAAAAACATCTAAGTGATTAAGGAGCCAAAGTCAATGGGACACTGGAACATTTAGGCACCAATGTCAGTGGGACATTGGCTCCTAAATTGCTTGGGAGCACCAACACTTGTAGGCTATGGGTGAAAATTTCCAAAACACTTAAGATCTTTCAGGCCTGGTTTATGCATAGAATTGCACCAATATAACTATGTCAGATAGGGGTGTGATTTTTTGTGTGTGCTGATATTGTTATACCAGTAGAACCCGTAATGTGGATGCAGTTATATTGGCATAGAGGCACCATATACTGGTAATTCACCTTTGTGTATTGGAAGCTGTACTGGTATAAGCACTTTTATACTAGCATCATTACATCAATACTGTGGGTGTTGTACTGTTTTAACTTTACTGGTGTAGTTATAGCAGTGCATCTTGTGTGTGTAGAAAAGACCTTAGATGCTTTGGAAATCTGCACCCTGATTCCTTTCAATTACTTATCATAGTAGTCTTGCCACTGGGTACCCAGGCATGAGCAATGACATCCTTATACCCGGCACCAAGGAAGGGCATGCTGAAAGTGAGCACTAGTTTTTTTAGCCTGCATTTAGAAACAGAGATCTTCAGTGAAACAGTAACAATCGCAGGGCTAACCAAAAAAAGACTTCTCCTCTACTACACAAAATAATGAGGGTTGTCCCAAAACTTTTAATCAAAATTCAGTGTTTCTTTGCAACTCTTGATATTCCTTAATAACATTCTTGACAATATAGCACTCCCTAAATTAACATAAGAGCAATGAGACTCTAATGGAAATTCTAATTACAGATGCTGGAATTATTCTACTGCAATTCAAAACGTGTGATCTGGAGAAACTCCAAGCACGGATGGGTGGTCATCTAATTTCTATGAAGCTTTCTGTGAAAAGGTGACCCCTACTTTACATAGCAGCTGCAGAGTTCATCCTGCAAGGTGCTGAGTACTTGAGCTGGTTGGCAGTTTTTTGACAAATCATTTTTTTTCCCCCACTGGAAAATGCTGATTATTCAAAACTTTTTGTGGGGAAAGTTGGTTTCAATGACTTTTTCTATGTAAACGTTTGGAAAAATGTTTCTAACATGGTCTAAATCTTTTGTTTTGGCATCTTGGACATGAAAAATTCCAGTTTTGCAGTTCAAAACAACATTTCGTTGAAAAAGATTAAGCTAGTTGTGAAAAATAAGTGTTTGAAACTGAAATGAGAGGTTTTCAAATTTACTGAGATGACAGAGTTCTAAATGATCAAAACAAAACATTTTGGTTTGCAAACATTTTTGAGATTTTGGCTTTTCATCCCGAGCTGGGATGGAAACATTTTTCAAAATCGCACCCAGCTCTGAGGATGTATCTCCTGTCCCATTGACTCCATGGGTATTGAGGTTGCTCAACATTTTACAAAGCATCAGGCCCTAAATGAGGATTTTCTCTTGCTTCGTAATCCTTCCACTGGGGAGGGTAACTCTACCTCTGTCCCACTCCCCTTTTTTCCCTGATCACTAATGACTGGAACAGACTTGGGCTCTCAGGCTTAGATCCAGGTTTTTCCAAGACTCGTGGGTTTTATGGAAAAGAGACTTGCCGTTAACAGTGGGCTAGACTGTGCCCAGCCCCAGAATGGATACAGCCAGGGATCATGCAAAGAGCCTCTCCTCACTGTGGGCCTGATGCAAAGCCCACTGAAGTCAATCGAAAAACTCCCCTTGATTTTAATGGGGTAGGGATAAGGGACTTTGTGTCCCTAGGGAGCTGCCAAGCAAATTGCTGTCTTCACTGGCAGAGAGGAGGTGGCCCCATGGCTCCCCATGGACTTGAGGACCAGGGACTAAGGCTACAGGCACCAGTAAGTATAAAGACATCTGAAGAGGGAAGTCTAAGGTTGCTAACTAGAGAGGGGCCTGAGCCACAAAGCTTGTATCTGAATCTAGATCTGGATCTTTCCCAAAGTTCAAGGACATTCAGATCTGGGTTATTTTGTGCTGGCTGTTGAAAGGCCAGCTGTGAAGTCTGGAACCTGATCCAACTTCTCATGGTTAGTGGCGTTCAGATATGAGCTTTGGATCTGGCCCATCACTTCGACTAACACAACAAATGATACTGTTTGCAAGCTTCCTCCTAGAGTAGGTCACAGATGTAAGGGACACAAAAACATCATTTGCTCCAGGAGTCCTTCTGTGATCCTGTATCTCTGCAGCCCTCATGAATGAAGTTACTGTGATTCTGACCCTGCTCAATTCCATTTGAGATGGTACACAAAGCAGAAACCACCCAGTCTTGGATCTCTGCCTCCCCCGCAGGCTGCATCTATTTATTCTAAGGAAAAATGATGGAAGGACAAAGCAGAAAAACAGTGAGCAGATGAGATGGTTACTTTATGGTGTGCTAATAGCCAAAAAGTCAATATAATAACAATGACAACCCTTTTCTTTTGCACGCTAGCATTACAGATCTAAGTGTCAATCTTAGTGAGATGGCTGTAAAGATCATTCAGACAACTAGGTGACTTGGAGATTTTCCACGTATCTGGTCAATGATTATAGATTCACATGCATAATGCTGAAAATGTTCTCAGGAAATATTTGAAAGGAATCAATGTGCTCTATGGCAATAATGACGGAAGGCTTTTTATTATTGTATACAGAGTGATACTGGGCATGAAATATTGATTTTGCAATGGAAAGACGATGACCCGTTTGATATATGCTTTTGAGCACTTTCATTTCACTGTAACCTCCCATCTCTTTCCTTTGTTATTGAGACAGTTGGGAAATCGATCTAACGTGTTAATGAAAACAAAACCAAGACACCCAAAAGGCACCCGGTGTCTTTAATTGTATGGGGAAGACAACAAGCATCTCTGTTATGCTTAGTGCTCAGTTCCAAATATTGTTTAAAAAATTCTATTCTCTCCTTGCTTCCCACAAACCATATATCACAATTTGTGAATGCTCTGGAGGAGCATGTTGTAACAGGCAATCTAAGGCTTGTTGTGCACCTAAAATTTACGTTGACTTGGCTACATTTCTTAGGGCTGTGAAAAGTTTCATGCTTCTGCAAAGTAATTAGGTCAACTTAATCACCAAAGTAGGTGCAGGTGGTCGAGAGAAGAATTCTTCCAACAACCTCTAAGGGGATGGATTTACTATAGCAATGGAAAAACCTCTTCTGTTGCTTCTGTAGTAGGTATCTATGCCACGGTGCTACAGCACCATAGCTGCTGCTGTGTTGCTGTAGTGTGTGTAGTGTAGACATACCCTTATTCTGCCCTCAGCTATCCCCATCTGTTACACCCACTGGGGCAGATTCCCTGCACACAGAGTAGTCATTTACACCAGTGCAAGGAGTGAGGGTGCAGCTGACAAGTCAGAAACACAGCATTTTACACTCACTTTGTCTGGGTATGGATGGCTCCTTCAAGGCATAGGGCAACAGAGAATCAGGCCTGTTGACATTAGTGGGTTGGTCTCATTGTTTCCTTGTGCTGCCTGTCTCTGTCTGTATCCTCCTATTGTCTCTTGTGTTATATTTAGATTGTAGACTCTTTGGATCGGGGACAATCTTTTTGCTCTGTGTTCGCACAGTGCCTATGTGACGGGGTTCGACTCCTCCAGCTGGCTGTCCTGGGAATTAACTTAGTTCGCCAGTGCGCCCTCGTCTGGTGATGTCTTGCCAGCCTCACTTCTGCTCCAGGAGGCGAGTTGTCCCAAGAACACAGCGTCCCCTTCAGGACACAGCCCTCCAGCTGTGTCACACTCTGTTCTTCCCCCTTCCGGGGGAACCGTAGTCCACTGTCCAACCACTTCTTCAGTGGCGAGTGGGGACAGAAGGGGGAACCCAGACCTGCCCACTACTCCAGGGACCCTGTAGATGGCAGCCATGTGTTGTAACCTCTCCAACCCTGTAGTCTACTTCCCTGGGCCCACTTCGCTGCAGCCCCAGCTCCTTCTCCACCCTTGTCTCAGGGCTCCAGCATGCCAGCTGTTAGCCGGGAGCTTGCTCTCACTCCCCTGATCCTGGCCAGCACTGCTCTGTCCACGGTGCTAGCAGCCCTCTCCCTGCAAAGCAGCCACTCCTCCCTCCTTGAGCTCCAGGGAGTGACTCACCTGCTCTGCCTTGCGCTTCTTCTGATATGGGCTGTGTGCTCCCCGCAGCACCCATATTCTCTTCTGCTGGCTGCCCCCCCGCTTCCAAGCACCCATGTCCCCCCTCCGGGTCATGCCCCCCAGCACCCGTGGTGCCCCTCCAGTTGCCCCCCCAGTTTTAGTCAGGGGTATATAGTAAAAGTCATAGACAGGTCACGGGCCATGAATTTTTGTTTACTGCCCGTGACCTATCCGTGACTTTTACTAAAAATACCTATGACTAAAACGTAGCCTTATGTATCACCCATTAAAGTCAATACAAGTCTCCCTTAATTAGTATTTAAATTACTACCAGTCTCTTAACATTATTAGCAATTAGGGGTAGAATGGAAACATTCTTGTACAGCTATTCATTTTAATTCCTTGCTGTATTCCTTACTGAGGCAGGCCCACCCTGCAGAAGGAATTGAGATCCAAACTTCCCCCAACTTTGGGGGTGCCAGGGCTTGGTCTGGGCCCATTTCAAATGGTAAGTCATTTTTTTCTGTGGGGTTTGTCTTTTAGTTTGACCAGGGAGGCCCTTTTAAAAACTGAGCACAACTGTGCACCACTGGCTAAGCTAAATGAACCGGCTGCCAGGCACAGTTTAGTTACAGCCTCAGTCAAATGAATAACTTGAAAGCATCAGAGTTATTGTTTTCTCCACAGAAAGCAGGGAGGGATGGGTTCAGAGAGCCTTCCTTCTTATTCCTCTAGGGTTCCATTGGCAGTAGCTGTAATGACCTTGCCACTATCCAGATCGTGGCAAGTGGCCAGTCCCACTTGCCACGATCTGGATTGGGGCCCAAAGATTAAGATGTGGAGGTTCTAAGGCCAACTGCGGCACATGGGAGCGAATGATAAGTGGCTCAGATGCCTCAGCTTAGAAAGCTACAAGCTGGTGCATAATAGTGTTGGATTTACTCTTACGCATGTACAGTGCATCAAGAAATTGATGTAGATACTGAGGAAGGAGACTGGAGAATTTGGCCTGTGCAAGGATTGATGTGTCGTCATTACTCCATCGAATTATCTGACATGCAATACACAGAAGAGTGCAAACTGGAGCTGTAGGTTGTGTTTGCTGTGCTGGATTATTTACTCTGATTTTGACCCAATAGTTGCAGTATTTTAGATTTAAAAAAATAGCCAAAACGCACTTTGATGAAGTTACAGCATGAAAGCCACCATGCTCCCTCCTGACTACATGAGAGGTTTGCTAAAGTTCAGATGATAGGCACATACTGATATTTGCCAGCAAGATGGACTAAAATAAAGCCTTTATGTGTGTGTGTGTGGGGGAGTTAATTAAGGAGGATCATCTAGGAAAGGGTTCTCAGACCTTTTGCATAGAGAGATTGTCTCATGGACACTTCCCCTCCCATTCATGAAAACACAGACCACCTATTTATATGAGCACTATTACCACAGGAGTATCTGAGGGTACCTCACAGTCTTTAAAGTGCATAACTCACAATACCCCCATGAGGTAGGGAAGTGCTACTATCCCCGTGGGAAACTGAGGCACAGAGAACAAAGTGACTTGTCTAAGGTCACTCAAGCATTCTGTGGTGGGCCAGAGAATTGAACTTAGATCTCCCATGTCACAATCCTAACCACTGCATCACCTTCCTCTCTTCTCATTTGCACTTCCACAAGATCCCTGTGGCAAGTACCACCATTGCTTACATGGAAAATTATTCAGTTTACCTTTATCTTCTTAATGCAAGTTAGTAGTTAGAGCAAAGATGACAGCCAGAAGTGCATCATCTGCTGTCTCTGCATGGACCACTAGCAAGTGCTCTGGAGACCTGAGTTTGGAACCTCTGGTCTGGTATATGACTTTTACATTTGAACTATTGGAAATTAAAGTGGATTGGGGAGAGCTGTTCTTACATTTTGGAGATGATGCTCAACCTCACTTACTAACCTGTCTACTGCCAAATACTACAGCAAAACCAAGGTTATGATGGTGCTGCTGGATGTCAATGTCAAATAAATGTAAATGTAGAACGAGGGCATTTCCTTGTGCCATAAAATATTACCTGCTCTACCATGACTTTTCATTACATATTAGCAATATCTGACATTTGTATGAGGTTACTGTTTTGTCCATTAAAAATTCTGGACAGTCCTGTGCAGCAAAAAGCCAGATGGCACTAGCAACCTTCAACCTATCTTTGTTATTTCTGCATAAATGTGAGTTGAGGTCATTTTGATTTCAACATGCCTTTTGTGTTACTATGCAAGACCTGTGTTAAATCCAGCTACAAGGTATGGATTTCTGATCCATACCTTGTAGCTGGATTTAATTTATCTAGATGAGCCAGAATGCAGCATTTTTTCTTTGCTTTTAAGATGATCTTTCACCACACTATTTTTAAACGCATTAGTATCATCATAACTAAAACGGACCTTTTAGAATGTTGAGCTTTGCACATCAGCTCTTTTCCTGCAGCCACACCATAGCATACTTCAGAACTTCACCTCAGCATCTGAACTACGGATCTCAATTTACATTACTCTCACACACCAAAGACTGATTCCCTAATAACTGAGCATTGTTAACTCTCTATTTTTTGAGGTAAAGAATGAAAAAGAGTCTACAATAAATCCATACATTGTACATGATAACAATTTGCAGTGAAGCAAATACCCTTAATGGCCAAATGAAAGTTCTTGTGATAAAAAGTAGACAGGTCCCACTCTTCGGCTGTTAATCCTTATTTCACACTTCTTTATCTGTTGACTTTTTCAATTTTCTGAGCAAAATGAGAAAATGAAATCTCTTTGCTTTATGCTCAGAAACAGAAGCAGTCTTACTTAGCAGAAAAGAGTTTTGTATCTAACTTTGTGTAATTCATACTGTCTGCCTCTTCCAGGTATGGGGGGAAAAGAGACCCAGATATGGAATGTGGTTTTCCAGCTAATGAAAAGCTAAAATGTGATAAACCAGCTGCATCAGAAAGTGGGGTGGAAAGTATCTGAAGGAGAAGTTGAAAGAAGAGGTTCTTTGAAAATAAAATTATGATGTATCTTCTGACAAAAAATCATATTATAATGTTTTTGAGCTTGGAAAACCGAAAAATAGCTTAATTTAATAGCGTGGTATTCAGAGCCACTGAATGTGAATGAAGACTAATGCCCAGTCATGTTGAAAAGAACTTGGTTTGCAGTTACATGTTACGGATATTTTAAATCAGCATATAGAGCATGCACAATCAATCCATTTCCTCTGGGTTTGTCCACACTAGCAGTTAATTAATTTCCAATTAAGTCAAGGTAGTTAACACATTTATAAATGCTAGTCTGTGCACTTTGCAATGTTAATTACATTGAGTTAACTAGGAATCAATTAATTTAAGATAAAAAGCTCTAGTTTAGACATATCAGAGACACACCAAGTGTAGATTCTCAGAAGAGTGACTGTGTTCACTGAAAACATCTGCTCAGTGTGCAGTGATGGTCAAAAAAGCTAACACAATGTTAGGAACCATTAGGAAAAGAATAGCTAATAAGACAGAAAACATCATTATGCTGCTAAATAAATCAATGGTGTGCCCACAATTTGAATACTGCATGTAGTTCTAGTTGCCCCATCTCAAAAAAGATATATTAGAATTGGAAAAAGTACAAGAAGGGCAACAAAATAATTAGGCGTATGGAGCAGCTTTCATATGAAGAGAGATTAAAAAGAGTAGGACCGTTCATCTTAGAAAAGAGATGAATAGGGGAAGTGTTATTTACAAGATTTAACACAAGAACCTGGGGTCACCCAATGAAATTAATAGGCAGCAAGTTTAAAAGAAACAGAAGGAAGAACCTCTTCACACTATCCACAGGCAACCTGTGGAACCTGTTGCCAGGGGATGTTGTGAAGGCCAAAACTATAACAGAGTTAAAAAAAGAATTAGATAGGTTCATGGAGCATAGGTCTATCAACGGCTGTTAGCCAGGATTATCAGGGATGCAACTCCATGCTCTTGGTGACCTAAGCCTCTAACTGCCAGAAGCTGGGAGTAGATGACAAGGGACGGATCACTTGAAATTGCTCTGTTCTGTTCATTCCCTCTGAAGCATCTGGTATTGAGCCTGTTGAAAGACAGGATACTGGGCTAGATGGACCATTGTTCTGACTCATATGGCTGTTCTTATGTTCTTATGGCAAAAGAGTGTGGTTTGTGCACGGAGGTAACGAACTTCATGTAAATTCCTGGTGGAGACAGGGCACGGGGAGTTTTTACCTCCGTATAGCTAGTCAGGGTCAAACCTGGGTGGAGGATGTAGGGTTGACCATGGCCATTTCTACACTAGTGGGAATACAGCAGCATAGCTATAGCATAACACTGTAATGTAGGCATTATTTCCCAACAGTAGGGGGTCTTCCCTCACTATAGGAACACTACCTGAGTCACAGTAGATAGCATTCTTCTGTTGACCTCACTGTGCCTACCCCAGAGGTTAGGTTGGCTGCTTCAGCATACAAGGGTGTGGATTTTTCACGTCATAGCTATGCCATCCTATGTTTTAAGCACAGACCATTGTTGAGTAGCTACAGTGAGGTTAAAAACTACCTTGTCTCCACTAGGATTTTACATAGAGTAGCCATCTCAGTGCCATACAGTGTGGCCTAGTAGACAGAGCACTGGACTGGGACACAGGGAATCTGGTGTTATTCCTGGCTCTGCCGCTGGCCTGTTATGTGACCTCAATTTCCCCATCTATAAAAGGGAATAGCAATACTGACCTCCTTTGTAAAGCTCTTTAAAATCTACTGATGAAAAATGCTACACAAGATCTAGATATTATTATCTTGATGTCAAAATATACCTTTGTATAGTGAAGACATGGGGCCAAATTTCTAAACAGTTATGGGCCTAAATAGGGTCTCAGTGAGGTGAAAAGACCTTTTAGCAGGGCTTTGTAACATCAGGAGCAACACGTTTATCAGTTGACTAGTTTGCGTCTTCTCTTCAGGCTCAACAGTTCCTTTTTCTTATGACTACATTCCCTTATAATTTCATAGTTCAACTTGTTTTCAGTGCAACAGCTCATTCAGTTATATATAGTGCCACGGTTTATTAAAGTTAATGGTATTAGATCCTCTGTTAATGACAGAGCAGATGGATAAGTGCATGCTGGGATGGAAACATCATGGTTGTCATTATTGGTTGCCATTGAAGGATCACAGGCTGAAGGCTGGAATGAAAATATATAGCCTTACTGGCATGAATCCTGTTGATCTTACCTAATTTTCATCTTTGAGTGAGTCTGAGCTTGCTTCGCAATTGAATGTTGAACTACTTGAGAATACTGGCTTTCTAAGCTTGTTAATCTTTTGTAATAGGAAGGACTGTTCTTAAAGATATTGGATCAGATTCTGCCTTACCTTGCACAATGTGCAGTCATTTTCACCTGTGTAAAGTGGGTGTAAAATACTTTGCAATCCAAATGGTTGTGCTTTGCTCAGATGTAAATGACACATACAAGGACAAGGCCATGGAGAATGAGGCCCATTGTTTGGAAAGACTGTATACATTTGAGACCCGGGCTGATGTTTTGCTTCTGATCTGCAAAATATTTCAGCTCCTGCAGAACGATCACAACCCCACTCTGCATTTGTTCTGTATTGTATGATGGCACATTTAGGTCTTTGAATGGAGCCATGTATCTTTATGGGGCCGCACAAATGATAATAACGATAATGTTCTGCAGGTCTATTCAAGTGACAGGGCTTGGGGGGCCTACCTGTTATCTTATTGTTGAGAGCTTTAGTGAATGGAACAATAAAGCCACTAGCCTGCAGCTGTCTAGTGATAGGATGTGATCTGGTCAGTTCTTATATAAGCTAGTAATTATGGTTGAGCTAGGTCAATACTCAGTGGAAAAGAGGCAGCTGTGGAATCTTTTGTTTTCCACTCAGGTTCTCTCATTGGTCCCACCATGGCAGGTGACTCTCTCTCTTCAGCTGAATCCCCACTGCATTAGTAGCTTGAGCTTCAGGGGCACTCAGGCTTCAACCACCCCCTCCCCGATGAGCTGGCTACTTCCAGCTTGAAGTCCTGTAACCTGACTCCGCACCACACCCCTGAATTTCTAGTTCGAGGTAACACTTGAGCCACAAACGCAGTGAAGATATACTGGTAGATCCTGAAGAACATTTCAGATGGCATGTCACTAAGGGTGTAATGGTATCACCACTGTAGCTGGAGGTGTAATTTCCATGTTGGGTAGCTGTACACCTGATAGCTTTGATTGAGCGAGGGTGCTAAAAACAGCAATGTGGGCGGCACCTCAAGCTAGCTGACCTGAGTACAACCCACCTGGAACCCTAGGTATGTATTCAGGGCAGCTAGCCTGACCCACCGCGCACACAGCTACACTGCTATTTGTAGTGCACTCATTTGATCAAAACTAGCATGCATATGCTTACTTTAGCTGGAAATTACACCTCCAGCTGCAGCGTAGACCTTAATATTAGGCCCCAAAGATTTCCAAGGCATCTCTTACTAATATGTCTAGGCACTATGTTCTTAATAGAAGTGAAACATTGAAGTCAGGAAATCTAAGTGGGTACTGTGGGATTAGTGAACATTCTATTTCTTTGGATTTACATGTAAATACTTTTGATCTTCAGTGAATGGGTGTCCTGGGCCCATATTGACAGAAGAACATTGAATTCAGAGAGACTGCAGTAGAAGCAAAACATGAAGGCTTGTACTGCGGATAAAAAGTTGCTAGCTTTTAGGCTCCAACAATGGATCATATTTGATATTGCTCATGTTTCCCGAGTTTGTGTATATTGGCATATGGGATGGGTGGGGGGCTTTGGGTGGAGTACAATACAGGGTGCTGGCCCTCACCAGTGCAGCAACCTGGAAGATCTCTGAAGAAAAATCAAAGTTATATTAACTACCTTTGGGAATCAGGTGCAAAAATAGTTTCACCCTGTCTCTGTAAAGATTACTTTCAGTGGTGTGATTTTTTAAAAGGTCTCTACATATCTGTAGAGGTCAGTATGGCTTAAGAAATAGAAGCCACTGCCAAACTGAAAAGCCCATGTACAAACATTTAAAATGGGTCTCTAATCAAGGTCAACAATGAAAATGGGGCCATACTGAAATTAATTAATCACTGGGTGGGGGAAAAGGTTTTAATCTGGGTATATATTTTACTTATTTTTGTACTGAACCCAAAAAGCATCTTTGGTTGAAATGTTTTTAGAAATAATTAAATGTCCCAAATATTATGCACCTCCATTTGAACTTAGTTTTTTTTTTAATAAAGGAGATAATTTTAGCTCCTTGAAGTTGAAAAGACTATTGCAGAAGCACAAATATTATTAATGCCAAGGGAAATAATGCAGTGCATCAAAAGAGAGTGGGAGAGGAAAGGGTCTTGGTTGAACTAGTCTCTCTGCTAAGCAATTTACATACTGAAACGTGGGGAAACAGATGTAATTAAACGTTATTCTTCTTTTAAAATGTGTATATTTGGGTCCTGCTAACAGACTAGTTTTCCACTTGACTATTCAGGAATTGGCCCCTAAGCTATCATGAAATTAAGAAATTAACCAAGGTACAGAAAGAGCACTGCTCCTACCTTACACTATTCACTTTCCTGCCTTTATGCCCAACCATATTTACTGCAGTATATATTTCAGCCAGTAAATTCTCTGTATGCACTATAGAGTTCCAGAGTCTGTGGAGTTCCTGGTAAACAAGAGAAACAAAACTGGAGTTCAAGCTGTGAGGAAACCTGTTTGGAATTGCAGCTGTTTTTTTATTTAAAAGAAAAACCTCGTGTTCAAGATGGACTGTGATTCATTATATCTTGACACCACAGGCTCCCACATCCTATTCCCCTTTCTCTAGCTGTCTACTTAGCTTGGCTATCCAGCAAGGATGCAACAGGCTCATTTCTTGCTTTTGCTACTTTAACACCTTCCTCTCCCTTGCTTTGTTCCCCGGCACTTTTATCCATCAAAAACTATAACATCCCCAAATCTTCCCCCGCTGCTGCTGTTGCTTCTTCCTTCTTTGCATCTCCTCATTGAGTTTCTCTTGTCATTTGCAAATTAAGTTCAAGCTTCTCATCTTCTCCTTCAAGGCACTTCACAACTCTATAGGCACATGAGTTCAGAGTGACTGAATAGAAGGACCTCATGTTCACATACAGAACCTGCCACCGCTTCTAAATATTACTTGAACCATGACACCAGTAGAGATTGCAGGTATTCAGCAGCACACAGACCCTTTCAGTCAGGAAAGCATAAGCTTTTCTGACTAAATAATATGGGTTTGGTTTGCCTTTTAGGTATGTGAATCACTATCCACTCCTTGTATTTAATAATGGATTCATCCATTTCTATGTCCATTGCCAATGATTAAGGTCGCAGAGCTCTAATACAGAAGGATCATCAAAGATGTCCAAAAAGCACCGCTCTTTGCTTGCAGGTACAATCTAAACTGTTCTGAAACTGAGAGTGCTTTGGGTGTGTCTTCTGCAAAGTTTGCAGATAGCTTGGAGAGCTGCATCTGCGTCTCTCCTTGAAACATGTCAACAGCACTGTCCCTATTTGACGGAGGAAGCACTGAACAGACTAATTAGTGATTAATTTGACATTTCTGGCCCAGCAGTAAAGACCCTAACTCTCATGGATTTCAAATACCTTTGAGGATCTGAGCGTCTGTTCCCTCCATTTGTAAAGTGGGTATAATTAATATCCATGGCTCTCATATAGGCTTAAATAAGGATGGTCAAATCCTCAGCTGGTGTAAATCTGTGCAGTCCCATTGACTTCTGTGGGGTTGTGACAGTTTGCTAGCTGAGGATCTAGCCCTAAGATTTGGACAGTGTTTTGAGACTCCTGGATGAAAAGTGCAGTGGAGGTGCAGAATGCTATTCTATTGGCGCTCAGTCTCCAACACATGCCTCTTACATTAGGACTTAGGAACCCCATCTGAGCCATTACAAAATACATTCTCTGCAGCCACACGAGGTCTCCACTGAACTGTTACAGCTCGTGGGCCTAGTGGGGACTTTGGATGAGCATTTCTTCTAGTCCTACGTGCTCCTCCACCCGGCCGGCTTAAGGAGATGCACCAGTGCTTTCCCTAGTGCCAGGCCCTGTCTACAAGACAGGGCTAATGAAGTTCCGGTCTGAGGTCCCTGGGTGACATGGGTGGAAATGAGACTGGGCTAGTCATTGAAAAGGATCTAAACATTTATCAGACAGCACTCCACAGCAGGAGCAAGGGGACGGAGTGCCCAGGTACCCTCAGTGTTTGCCCTGGTCTTCATTAAATATTTACTCCTCTGAGTTTGCTTCACGGCGCATCAGAGTAGATCTGAAAGTGCTTTACTGTATGGGAAGGTGCAGTGTGTGGGATTCCTGAAAGACAAATTCTCCTTCATCAAAAGTGACAAAGAGTCCTGTGGAACCTTAAAGACTAACTAAAATTTTAGAGCATAAACTTTTGTGGGCTAATACCCACTTTGTCGGATGCACCCGGATGCAAGTGGGTATTAGCCCACGAAAGCTTATGCTCTAAAATTTTAGTTAGTCTTTAAGGTGCCACAGGACTCTTTGTCACTTCTGCAATTCCAGACTAACATGGCTACCCCTCTGATTCCTTCATCAAAGCAGCCTTACACCCCACAAGTTGGGAGACCCCCCGTTGGGTGAGCAGGAACAGGTCTGGTAATCGCCCCAAAATCACATTAGCTTGTGTGCACCAAGGTGCGTTGCTTCAGGGAGCCACCCATTTAAGCAGAGTGCCAGGGGCAGACAGAGGCAGGGAATCTCTAGCAGTGGGGACACACTTCCATGGAGCAAGGGGACTCAGAGTCAGTCTGGAAGCACAGGGCCTTTGTTCAGAGAGCCTCATGCTTAGGCAGATCCACTGATGGATCAGGGGCAAGTCACTTTGAGTATCCACAGAGCAGCTAGGAAGTGTGATTCCCAGCTCGGGTAGCTGTAGACAAGCTAGCTCTGCTTGAGCTGGCATGCTAAAGATGGCGGTGCACCCATAGTGGCCTAGGCTAGTGCCTAAGCACAATGCCACCCAACCCTCTGGGTATGTACTTGGGTGGCCAGCCTGGGCCACTGTGGCTGTGGCCACGCCGCTGATTTTAGGTGCTGGCTTGAGCAGAGCCAGGAAATGTCTGTGGTGCAGATGTACCCTCTGGGCCTCTGATTCCCCTCCCACCCACTCTGTCTTGTCTAAACGGATTGTAAGTTCTTTTGGTCTCTTGCTATTTGTTTGTATGTGCCTACTATGATGGGCCTGTGCAAGCCCCATTAACCAATATGCATTTGGTGCACTTGTTCGATAAAAGGGGCCCCCTGCCATAAATTCCTCCTGGCCTTGCTTAACTTCCTTATCTTATTCAAATATTTTTGCCTTGTTCCCTCTCCTGATTTTTCTCTGCTTGATTGAGTAACCGTAGAAAGCAGTTTGTGCAAGGTCAGCCTGAGATGATACAGGAGACATACCCAGTGTCTTTCCTTTGTCTGTCTTAAACCTATAAATACTGATGTGTTGGTCTAACAAAGCTGCCACACGCCTCCGAAGCCACTAGCCTGAGGGGAGTGTGTGCCCTTTGATCAAAGTTGCTTGGCCTCAGTGTGTTTCTTACATGGTCTCTGACAGTTTCAAGCTATAGCCCAACTCCGCACTACCCAGGTGTTGGAACGGTGAGTAGGACAAGCTGATTTTTACCTAACACACTTACACAGAGTCACCACTTCAGGGGAGCCCTGGCCACAGGGGGAACAACCTCCTTCCCCTCCAGAATCCCAACCCAGGGCCAGGAAAGGGGTCGGAGGGGTGTGGCAGATGGCCGGCCTGCTTGCATGCTGTGGGGAGGGCCAGTAGGCTGTAGTTGGGAGCCAGGCCAGCCCCACAGGATAGGAGTCATCAACAGGTGAGTGTAGGGAAGGCTTGCTCTCCAACAACACCCCATCCCAGGGTCTCCCTCCCCAGGGGAACAGGACCTCATACTCTCACTACATTTTACAGAACCTTTTAAAAAAATTCCTTGCCCTTTGCACACACACACACCTCCACACATTTCCCCTTGTAATTAAAGCCTCCTATCACTCCCAGCAGCACTTTAAAAATAGCCCTCGATCCTCCACAGACCACAAAGAAGTTATAACCCTGCTTACACAACACTGGATGTCCTGCTTCTGAAACCCAGATGGCAGGGCCTCATATGAAAAGAGAGAAGAAAAGGATTCTGAAGAGGAAGAGGGGTGGGGGAAGGGACTGAGAGTGAAAAAAAGGAAAAGGAAAGAACAAAGAAACAATGTAAACATCCCCCCAAAACAGCATCTGGATCCTTTTACCCTCGCCTAGCATTTAAGCTGGCTGTGGGTAGTCAGACACCTACAGCACAAGGGGAAAAGGAAGTGTGGCTATAAAGAAGCACAGTCAGTCAGTATGAATGGGGAACAAAAATCCCATTTAGATTGCTAGTAGTAACCCATTCCAAAGAGCTAGGAAACAGAAAGCAGAATCTTCCATATCCGCAGGAGGAGGAAACCCTTGCATCTGCTAGGAAGAGACAGCTGATATTTTTCAAAAGCTCCTTTCCCGAAGGGCATGAAAGGGAGCTGGAGACCTTGCAATTGACATCCTCAGATACCATTTTTAGCGAGGGGGGGAAAAAAGCTGCACCGAAAGAGGAAACAACGCAGGATATCAGAGGAAAAACTTGCCTTCTGCATCCTATTCCCCCACTCTCTCTCCCTCCCAGATGGAACCAAGTGTTCCTCTAAGTGCTGGTGTGAACAGTGGCTGCCCATTCGCAGTGACTGATAAGCATCAGCATTCTTTATGTTGGGTAACAATAATGCTGTGGTTAGAAATCCCAGTCGAAGCAGGTGATTAAGGAATAGAAATGGGCATTTATTTCTTCACTCTCCAATTCATTCTGCTTGACAATATAATAAGGGAAAGGTCACCCCAGATTACTGCGATGTCAGGGTGATGCATGGCACAGAAGAACTGTGCTTCAGGAAGGAGTGTTTCTCCAACACCGATATAAAATACCCCCTCCTATCTTTTCTGTGTTACACACAGTAAACATCACAGAAATTACATGCACAGCTGCTTCAGGACCAATTAGTCATGTGAGCTTTGAAACATCAAATATTCCTTCCCTGGTTATCAACACTGTAATTATTGCTTGTCAGGTTTTTATGCTCTTCTTAAAATAAACACCCAGGCGCTCAAGTTAACCTCTGCAGCACCTACTGATGCAAAAGCACAGAGCACTTTTTCATAGCGGCCCATAGAGGAGGGCAGGATTGCAATCCCCACTTTGCGAATGGGGAGATAGAGGAGCAGAGGGGTTAAGTGACTTGCCTGGGATCACAGGGGTTATCGGTGTCAAGGCTGGGATTGGAACTCAGCAGTTCTTGATGCTCAGTACTGTGCTCAAATTAGGGAGCTTCTTGCTCTCCCTGGGGTATGTCAGGCCAAGGGCTGGCTGTAGGACTTTATGGGTGTAACGAGTTCCAGTGATGTATGCCTTCCCTTGATAGATTTCATAGTATTTCAAGTGGAACTGCTACGAAGCTTTCATTCAAAATGTTGTGTCCCAGTGAAAAATGGCTTTTGCATCAAAATGGAAATTTCCATAGGAAATGTCCAGTTTGGGGAGAGTTTGTCTTGTTTTTCCATCAAATATTTTCAGGAAATCTCAATTTTTACCATATGACTAGCCACAATTTATGACTAGCCATACTTTTTTGATTTTTGGTTGCTGAAAACAGAGGGGGGAGGTTTGTGACAAAAACTTGACATATTTTACAGAAAGGTATCAGTGAAAATGAATTGTTGTTGTGTTCTTTCACAATTAAAATCCTTTCCCAATCAGCTGTGAACCTGCATCCATATCAAATGCTGGCTGACACCTGTTGTATGGGGATTGAACACAGTATACTATATGTTTTTTTGTATGGACAGGGGCTACCAGGACTTTTCGCAGCTCGTTTCTAATCATTTTGCTGGGAGCTGCTTTCAAACCCAAATCTCTGATAGAGAGAACTTGAAACGGGCACCATCTCCTTATCCATAGAGTGGCTCAGCAAAAGCAGCATTGGTGCAACCTTCTCCACTTTGCCCATGTGGCTGAACTCTGGCTTGTATCTAGAAATGCTGGGATAGTTAACTCAGGCTCCATACCCATTGGCCAGTGATCTGAGAGAGTTTCATCACTTTCCCTGAGCCAGTGTCCTTCCCTCAGTATGTGGCTTGTTATATGTCTTGTCGAGGGAGATCATCTAGCTGGCTCAGACTCCTTCTTACAGCCTTTGGGGTGCCCAGAAAGTGGAACCGCTTCTCCAAAGAATTCAGGAGAAGTACTTTGGGGACAGGTAGCCTGCTTGCTGCTCTTCCCCACTCCTCCATCCATTTAGTATTAATGGAACCCAAACGGTTCCTGCAGACCTGCTGTTGCTCTTTCTCTGTTGGTAACCGCATACTGGGGCCTTCTGCATCTCAGAAAACATTGTGTAGGAATCACCCTTTCTGCGCCCACCAAGAATCCCCTTTATGTGTATGGTCCCCATTACTGCAGCATTTGAGCATCTCTTAAATCTTTATCCCTACAACACCCCTCGGAGGCAGGGAAATGCTATTATTCTCAATGTACAGGTGAGAAACTGACGCACCGAGAGACTAAGTCTGAGACAGAGCAGGGGATTTAACCCTGGTTTCCCAATTCACAGGCTAGCACCCCAACCACAGGACTTCCTTTCTCTTGGGCACCCTAGCTGGGCATACCTGACAAATCTTGTCTGGATCCTGGGTTTCTAATGAAACTTGTCTAGTTTTGTGCTTTGTTGCAAAAGTACCATCTGTAGTTTATCCTGGGTTAGTCACCTAGGCTGCCAGACCAGATGGTGCTGAGGTATTGTTCAGACATCTACAGATCTGATTTGGAAACCTAGAGGTTAAAATCTCTATCTCCTTACAAGTCCCTGACCAAACAAGCTCTCCAGGAAGCAATTTATGATCTTTAACATAAAGGAAGAAAACAAATGGTGTCACAGATGAGTTTGGAAGTTCTACAGATGACAGACAAATTTAGACCATGATGTACTGCAGCATCTTCTAAGTTCTTTCCTAGACAGAGAAGTAGAACTGGTTGAAAAATTTCAAAATTTTTTGACAAAGAAATGGGACAGATTGTTCACAAATGTTCCCAATTTCTAGCCAGCTGTATGGGGAAGCCAGGTTTGAGGGCTTTCATGGTGCGAAAGCTGGATAGATGTTTAGCTGAAGACAAAACATGGATAGTTAACAATGTTCTATTAGCATTTGATTCTGTTCCCATTTAAAACAGTCCTAGTTTGCTATGAAGTTAAATAAGGGGTGAGGCAGCTCTTCAGTGTTACCGTGACAAGGCAGCATGTTCTGGATGAATCAATACAGAATTGATTCTGTGAGCCAGGATTCTCCTGTGTTGTAATGACATCATCTCTCTACATGTAAGTTTCTTCAGTTATAAATCGGGGGGGGGGGGGGGAAGACTAACAATTACCTTCCACTCAGGAGTGTTGTGAAGTGGTTTTTTACAGTTCTGTAGTGAGGCTTGGTATTATTAAAGAAGCTCAGGGTCTTCAAAGTGGATGACAGTGAGTTAGTATGCTGCCTTTTTAATCATTAAAGGTCTGGTTTAAGTTACAAATGGAAATGAATTTGGTAGTCTCTTCAAATTGACTCCATTTATCTACAATGATTGGCAACCTGTGGTGAAGAGAGACCCCAGGCTGCAGCAGGTCAAGACGGAGATACTTTGACACAGTTATGTCTGGGAAGCTTGCCCAGCTCCCACCCAGCAGTGGTTCTGGCTCTATCCATTTATTAGGACTTTGCATTCATGAGCACTAAATTCACCCATGATGGTTTGTTAAATTAATGAACACAGACGCTGATGCAGAGTTCTTGCATGCTCATTTGCTCCGAGGGACAGATTTTAGCTCCTTGTTCTCCTCTTGCCTTCTCAGTGACCTTAGTAGGTTCACATTTTACACCTCAATCAGGTTCCCTGTTTGCTATGCAGCTTTTCATTTGGAAACCAAAAACGATACAACATACTGCAGTTAATACTAATGACATGCGATCTTGTTTTTCTCATTACTCTCTATTGCTGCTTAATGACCTAAATATCTTGAGCACTTTTGATAAGTTGGCTGAGGTGTATTGATTTAATTTCTCCAGTTTCTTTTGTGAAGGGCTCTTACTGATGAGCACTGACGCAAGTAATTTGCAGCTTTCGGTGCCTGGGATGCGCTGCAGCAGAACAGGGAACAAAATAAAGAACATTTCACCTGGAAGAAGTTCTGCTTCATGAACACTGCTGAGCTTTCTTGTTTAATAGCTCGGTAGTGCCCATTGCTTTAGCATCTGGGATAAATGTCAATATCAAGTGATGCAGAAAGACGACAGAATTACTTGGATTAGCCAAAGGAATACCTGTAAAGATGAACCTTGTACCACATGGTCAGAGCTAACAAACTCTGGCTCATAAGGGCTCCCTGAGGATGCAAGTTCCTGGGACCCGCACCAGGAATGCTCGCTTCCAGCCTCATAACACTGCATGAGATTTTGTACATTGTCTTTCCAATAAATAGTGTCTTTCTAGGGTTTGATCTAGATGTAAATGAGTCAAAACTAAATCTTTCCTCTTTACTCTTTCTTTCTCTTTACCTTTGACTTAGGGTTGCCAACCCTCTAGGACAGAGGTGGGCAAATTACAGCCCACAGGCCACATCCGGCCCACAGGACCATCCTGCCCGGCCCTTGAGCTTCCAGCTGGGGTAGCTAGCCTCTGGACTCTCCCATGCTGTTCCCCCTCCCGCTCAGCCTCAGCTCGCTGTGCCGCTGGTGCTCTGGCCCACTGCTCCTGCTGGGCAGCACGGCTGCAAGCTCCTGCTGCTCTGAATGGCATGATAAGGAGACAGGGAGCAGAGGGGCTGGATAAAGAGCAGTAGATTTCGGGGGGCAGTCAGGGGTCAGGGGGCGGTTAGATGAGGCAGAATTTTTTTGGGGGGGGAATCAGGTGATGGGGAGCAGTTGGATAGGCGTGGGAGTCCCCGGGTGGGTGGGTGGGGGCTGTCAGGGGGCGGGGGTGTGGCTAGATGTCGGGGCAGTCAGGGGACAGGGAGCAGGGGGGGTTGGGAATTCTGAGGGGGCAGTCAGGAGGTGGGAAGTATGAGGGGGCAGATAGGGGATGGGAGCCAGGCTGTTTGGGGAGGCACAGCCTTCCCTACCCAGTCCTCCAGAAAGTTTCACAACCCTGATGTGTCCCTTGGGCCAAAAAGTTTGCCTACCCCTTCTCTAGGATTATCCTGGAATCTCCAGGAATCAAAGATTAAATTTTAATTAAAGGTTACAACATGTGATGAAACCTGCAGGAACACATCCAACCAAATTTGGCAACCCTATTTTGCACTTTGTGAAATGTTAAAAATTATTTCCCTCCCTCCCGTCCCCAGGATATTCACTGCTCACCTCCTTGTCTCAAGCTTTTAGTCAAAAGATATTGGAAGAGCAGCTTCTGCCTGGGACTAGGTTGGCATAGCTTTTATCTGATCAGCTGGGTGGAGGCTCCCTTTATAGCTCACTTACTGGTGCTGCAAGGATTCTGCAATTGCAGTAACATGCTGGATGCCCAGGTGTTGAGTCCAGACACCTGCTGGGGAATGCTGCTAATGACTGGGACTGGTTAATTCCAGTGTAATATCTAGTTGCTGGCTGGCAGATGCAGCAGCCCTAACAACTCAACCATTTTTAGAAACTGTTCCTCTAATACTAAAGTGTCCATGAAAGAGTCATGAACAAATCTGCAAAGTGGCTTTGGCCCGGCCTCTATCTGGCTTTAATATTCAGCCATGCTAGTTTGATCTCCCCCTACCCCTCAAGCCAGATTTTTGTTTATGTGGCAATAACATATCTTGGCTCACTACCTAAGCTGTGCACTGAAATACCATTTGTGCACTGCAATTCCCATTTTGGGACACTCATAAAACACCACTGCCCAAAGTTGGATAGGCAAGTTGGCACATAATTTTGAGGTCACACATTGAGAGGCTGCTTTTGGAAATTAGCCCCTGTAAGAGTGATTTGTGTCTCCTTCTTTGGTCAGGTATGGTCACTGTCTCACTTTCTCCTTTTCTGTATAGGGCAGTTTAGCACTCTTGCCAAAACAAGTCAACTCTTGCTCTTGCAGGGAAACAAAAATCCAGTGTTATTCCTAGAAGCCTCAGTCCAGAGCTCACAAGCAGTCCTTTACCCCCTAGACTTCAACTCCTGTTGAGACCCACTATCTCTGATTTTCAAGCCCAAAACATCATCCCTCCTTTGGGTATTTCCTCCTTCCAGACTCTTCCAAACCCCATTCTGGGCCCTCTGTTTGGATTAACCTTATTCCCTTCAAGTTTCCCACTGTTTCTGAGGAAAGGCTGCTCTTAATATTCTCCTAGCAACCTGTTCTGTTTGGAAAATTTTAAAATGTTTTGACATTTTGTTTCAACGGTAATACCTCCCATTATTTCCTTTGGCTTTCACAGGGCTGGAGCTCAGCTCTGAGTCTTCTGAGTATGGTTATGGCCTAGGAGACAATCCCCGTTTCTTGTATAAAATTAGCGCTCCTTCTAAATAGGATTTCTTTTATTTAATTTTTTCCTAGATAAATCTCCTATTTAAAAAAAAGCTTAACAATCAGTTAGAAGGCCATCCATTCAGTTCTAATGAGGGGTGTACTATGCTGGTACTTCATCACTGACAAAAAGATGAACGTCATACAAAGTTAAAGAGCTAAGACACATATCAATTAAAACAAAAGGTGACATGTAAAACAGAAAAGAAAAATTAAAAAGAAAACTGTGGAAATATCCAACCCTTCTCTATTTGTTCTTTCAGTCCAATTAAGCCTGACAAATAGTAATTTATATGCCTTTTCACTTGACACACCAGTCTTGTTAATATAGTAAAAAGAGGTTTCTAAACCTCTTCTAAACTGCACAGTTTCCTACTCTGAAGGAATTCAGCCCTGAGTCAAAACCATCCAGAGGCCGGGCTTCTAGCTACCCATGACAAGAACTGCTTGCTCCTGGTTGGCGAAGCAGTTGCTTGCTAGAAAATTAACCATATAAGAAAAAGTTGCAAGGATTATGTAAATAGGTTGGTGGATGTAACAAACAGCTATATTATATAAGAACATAAGAATGGCCATGCTGGGTCAGACCAAAATTCCATCTAGCCCAGTATCCTATCTTCCAACAATGGCCAATGCCAGATGCTCCAGAAAGAATGAACTGAACAGGGTAATTATTGAATGATCCATCTTCTGTTGTCCAGTCCCTGCTTCTGGCAATCAGAGGTTTAGAGACAGCAAGAGCATTGTGGGGAGAGGTTGCATCTCTGACCATCTGGGCTATTAGTCATTGGTGGACCTATGCTCCATGAACTTATCTACATTTTTTTTTTTTGCAACCCAATGATACTTTTGCCCTTCACAACATTCCCTGGCAGCAAGTTCTGTGTGTTGTTTGAAGAAGTATGTCATGTTAGTTTTACATCTGCTGTGTATTAAATTCATAGGGTGATCCCTGGTTTGTGTGTTATGTTAAGGGGTAAACACTTCCCTAGTCACTGCTTACAAACCATTCATGTTTTTGTAGACCTCTGTGTAATAATGGTCAAAATGTATCCAGCAATGCACTGATCTTTCCCTTTGCTCTTCAACTGTGTATAGGTTTGAAAGGGTAAAGAAAAGAAATAAAACATTCCTGTGGGCTCCCTCATTAGTAAAAAATTGAAACCTTTTTTGCCTGGCTGTCCTTCTAGCTAAGGAAGACTGGGCGTAGCTTTCCATAGTCTCCAATGCTGTGAGCACTGTGGGTGCTCCCCTCAATTTCTGCCCCCACAGTGGCTCTATAGCAATGCTAATCTGAAATGGCCCAATCGTTGAAAGAAGAGGCTGAATCTCCAGCTCAGCTCCTGGTGCATGGTACTACTCTAGACCAATGGGATGGCTCCTTGGATCACCAATTGTTAAACCAGAAAATCTTGAATGCTTCAATATCCATGCCCTCCTTCCCCATATTAGTGGTTGCTAAATTATATACTGCTATCTGGTAGCTCTTAAAACCTCAGAGGTAGTCATGTTGTCCTATGCATGCTCTGTCTCACAAGTGCTTTATGACTCGGGGTTTCTCATTGTCCCTCTTTCCTCTCTGCAACTGACCTCTAAACAGCTGGCCCAAGGTGGGGATTTTTACTGGAGATGGGCCTCAACCAACACCCTGGATGCAATTACACATTAACTCTGGGGCTCAGGTCCAACTTGAAATTCACCAGCAGAGAAATGGAGAGGGCGCTGGAAGACAAACCATGTCCCCTTTCCCATTGCTACCATGTACCTTCTGTGCTGAAGTTTGTACCTTTGTAAAACGTTGTGGTGGTTAGTAGGTAAATGTTATTCATGACTTTTTTTTTAGTCATTCTTTCAAGTTTTGCATCTTCCATGTCTATTTTCCCCCACTGACAAACAGGAAATCCTACACAGTAACAATGTGTTATGCATTGAGATTTCACTAATTGCCTATTTTTCATATGCTAATATATTTTTGAGTCACTGAGCATGAAGTTTCCCAGCTTCAAACCATGTTTATTTTTTTAAAAGTAGGTGAAGACACTCAAAACAAGCGCAAGAGTGAGAGACACAGATGCATTTTCAGCTCCAGCAAAGTCACCAATGAGGAAAAAGAAATCCCCCCTTTTGAAATAATCCAGGTAAGTCAATTAGTTGTGCTTCATCTCCTTTTGACTGATGCTTCACCTTATCATGTTTTACCACATTTTGCTAGAATATGGAGGCTCAGATTAAGGTTACCGTCAGTTTAGAACTGGCTCTGTAAATCCCAGGTGGCCACCTGTAGCTCGTTTTAAGGAATTTTCTGGAAATGACTTTCCGTGTCCAAAAGGGGTGGTCTGGGGAAGGAATAATTTGGTTGTCAGTGCTGACGTCTGATTTAGTCAGATATGGCTTTTTCTAGTGCATATGAGCTTTGGTCTGTTTTGATGCAGGAAGTCAGACTAGGTATGCCCTTTCTAGACTAGACTATGCCCTTTCTGTCCTCGGATATCGATGAATCTCTGAGTTTACACTGTGTGGGGATGGAGCTAGAAAATCTATTTGGTGGCCTCAGCCTCCTACTCTTTGTTTATCTGTCACAAAACCAGTGGCACACAGCATGACAATCAGTTCTGGAGAGAGTTTCTGGACTGGAATGAAAAAGGGGTTGCTAGTCTGTCTATATTACACCCATCATTGCGGCGTGTGGGGGCGTATGTGAGCTGAGCTTCGTTCGGGGATCAAAGCAGAAGTGCAAAGGTGGCTGTGTGCCTCTCCTGTGCTGGGGTTTCAGGGGCAGGGAGAAGCCCTGTTGCAGGAGAGAGCAGCCCTGGGAGTTGCTCTAACTTGTGCGCCAGCCCATATAGACTCTTTTAGCAGCCAGGTATAGCTGGGCTGTGAGGATGCTCCAGTCGTACAAAGGCCCCTATGATGACTCTGCATCTGCCAAGGACTCCATCTATATCAGAGAACTTCCCTGCTGGGCTCTGTTGGTGGCTTTGTGGCCCCTTTTCAGCAGGGAGCAGGCCTTAAGGGGCTGCACTTCCTCGAAGAAGTCAGCCCCAGGTGCCTGAGAAGGTTGGAAGCAGAGCTGATTGGAATTTCTGCCCCATGGGAAATTCCCGTATTTTGACAGCGATCGGATGAAAAGTCAGAATATCGACTTTGGATATTGTGGTCTGTTACATCTGCAGAACTGTGCTGAAAAAATGTCTGTTGCCATTTTATGCAGCTTATTCTTGATTTGAGGTTTACTTGCCACCAGTTTAAACACTTGGGCATGGTGATTATTGATCAATTCATTATGCACATACAAGTCAAGTGTAAATGAACATGCACCACTAGTGTATATACATAATGTAAACTATGTCAGCTTCACTTCTCAGGAAATATTTGCTAAGGATTAATTAATTACTAGGCCTGTACTATGATACTAACCCTGCTCCCATTGAAGTCAATGGGAGTTTTGCCACCAGTTTCAATAGGACCAGGATCAGTCTTATCTTCCCTCTTTCTGTGTTTTTCATTCCGCACTGAGTACTTGATATTTCCAGTTTCCCATTCAGTGGGACTGGTAATCATCTGATTTTTGTGGCAGCAATTATCTTTGAAAGGCCAAAAATGATAACCAGTGACACAACCCACTTCCATGGTGCCCCCTTGTGGCAAAAAAGGCACCAATCACCCTGTCACAGGATCTCCTGGAGTTGGTCACCATCTCTTACAGGGTTCAGTGCGGTGGTGCTTTAGCCCTCTGGCTAAGGAACACTTGAGCCCATAAGAACATAAGAATGGCCGTACTGGGTCAGATCAAAGGTCCATCCAGCCCAGTATCCTGTCTACCAACAGTGGCCAATGCCAGGTGCCCCAGAATGAATCTAACAGGTAATAATCAAGTAATCTCTCTCCTGCCATCCTTCACCCACCTCACAAACAGAGGCTAGAAACACCATTCCTTATCCATCCTGGCTAATAGCCATGAATGGACTTAACCTCCATGAATTTATCCAGTTCTCTTTTAAACCCTGTTATAGTTCTAGACTTCACAAGCTCCTCAGTTAAGGAGTTCCACAGGTTGACTATGCTCTGTGAAGAACTTCCTTTTATTTATTTTAAACCTGCTGTCCATTAATTTCATTTGGTGGCCTCTAGTTCTTATATTATGGGAACAAGTAAACAACTTTTCCTTATTCACTTTCTCCACACCACTCATGATTTTATATACCTCTATCATATCCCCCCTTAGTCTCCTCTTTTCCAAGCTGAAAAGTCCTAGCCTCTAATCTCTCCTCATATGGGATCAGTTCCAAACCCCTAATCATTTTAGTTGCCCTTCTCTGAACCTTTTCTAAAGCCCGTATATCCTTTTTGAGATGAGGAGACCACACCTGTATGCAGTATTCAAGATGTGGGGGCACCTGGATTTATATAAGGGCAATAGGATATTCTCCATCTTATTCTCTATCCCTTTTAAAATGATTCCTAACATCCTATTTTCTTTTTTGACTGCTGCTGCACACTGCATGGATGTCTTTAGAGAACTATCCACGATGACTCCAAGATCTTTTTCCTGATTAGTTGTAGCTAAATTAGCCCCCATCATATTGTATGTGTAGTTGGGGTTATTTTTTCCAACGTGTATTACTTTACATTTATCCACATTAAATTTCAATCCCTTCATTGAAGCTCCATCCCTTTCACTGTATTAAGGTCCAAAAGCAAGAGAAAACCAAGAACTCAAAATGGATTTATGCCACTAGTCTTCACCAAGACCCCACTCTTCTATTTAGGGCCTGTTTTCCACAGTGATTCCTTTGATCAGTCTCCCAGGACCTGGTCATCTCATCCTGGAACAGCTTATCCATCCAGATTGCCCTCAGATTCTTTTCCGTAGCCAGCCTTTTCTCACGAAGGGAGAAGCATGGGTCTACTCTCCCTCCTGGTCAGGCCCCAGCCGAACTAGTCTCCCTCTTTTTAACTTCCTTCTTCTCACATCTGACCTCTGCTTTAGCTATAGTGGGCCCTTGTTAACCCCTTCCTCTCCAGCAGGGGGCCTGTATGCGGCATCACACACCATGGTGCCTAACAATTAACCCCCACACCAAGTTTTGTTCCCACAACAGGCAGGTTGTATGCACACGACTGGAAATATATGCTTCCTTCCTGTTGGTTCTTCCTTTGAAAATCTGTCTCTAGGGGTCTGATCCAGTAGTAGCAGATCCATTGGGAGGTGGATCAAATCATCAGTGCATAGTCTTAGTGCCGTTATTTTGGTTCTAGCTATAAGATTTTCTGCTATACAACTGTGATGTCTAGAAAAAGTTTCCCAGAAGCAGCTGGATAACTCATGGACGCAAAAAGACTGGCATGGAAATAGACAAACCTGGTCTCTTCCAAGTGAATTGGGACACACTGTCTTTTTCATTCTTTCTCTTTCCTAGGTGGGAGACATTTAAAACTCAGCAAACGCAGAGTGATAGGATTTCACAACGCTAGCTGCCATGGCACGTATTGGTACATTTTACCAATGATTGGTGTCTCCCCTACCCCACCCGTACCGAAAATGGAGATAACACTAATACTTTGAAAGGGAGACAAGCAGTCTCTACTGCCGCAGCAGTGGCAGCAGGTGTGAACGAAGGAGCAATAAGAGCAGCCGGTGGTGGGAAATGTTCTATTGCTAACTTGTTTTCCCACCAGTCTTTAAGCATATGGCAAAGTGGTGTAGAGGAGGCAACATCACATTCTACCAGGGCCTCCTCTGTGTGGTGTTTTGCAGCATTCTGCAGTTTTATCTAATTCCCATTATACCGTACAGCTGTCTCAGCATATTAATGGCATTGAAGTCGTGTTTGTAGTGGGGCTGAATAGGAGTGTGCCTGCTTAGTCACCATATTTTGCTTCCTACACTTCATCTGTGATGAATATAAGAGAGTTTATGTGCAGTGCATGGTGATTACAACCATGAGTGCCTTCCACATGGAGATGCTGCAAAGGGCACTTCCTTCTGCACCGCTCTGTTTCAAGTCTGAAGTGGCCTGCCTGCCCTCAGATCAGCCTACATTTAGCTAGAGTAGGCTTTTCCTTTTGTGAAAGTAAAGGAAAGTATTTGAGTGGCTGGATATTGAAGCATGCTTTATCATTTATTGAGCAGTGCTTTGTAATGAAATGCAATATACTTGTAATATCTGTACTTATTCATAAGGGTAATCCAGTGTCATGCTTTAGGGTATAATTTGATCATACCTGCCCCATATATACATATAGTGCAATATACTACTAAATATGTTCTAGGAAATTCTCACTTTTCTTTGAAGATATTGGCTAGAGCTGGGTACAGTATGATTTTCCGGTCCTGCAAGAATTTCCATGATTTCAAAAATATGTCCTGTCTTAAAAAAGACAAAAAGTCAAAATCTTGGAAAGTTTTCAAGAACTGAAAATCCAAAAAGATTTCTGATCAGGTCAAAGCAAAACATTTTGTTTCTATAATTTTAACATGTTTTGTTTCAGCATTTTATGCAGTGTTGGTGTGGCTGTACCAGGTGTTCCGATGCTTACTTTTTAAATTAAAAGTTTCCCTATACCTTGAACTTAAATGTTGAAACAAAAAAGTCATTTTGAGCCCGAAACTGGAACTTTATCCAAACATCCTGTTTTCCCCTTTTCAAAACAATTTCAAAACAGGAAATTCACCCCAACCAACCCTTTCCTGAGGACAGTTTTGACTTTGACAAATCTGTATTTGCAGATGGAAAAAAGTTGAATCAAAAAACATTCTCAAAAAAAAAATATTGGCTACTGATTAACACAGGATACAAGGCTGAATGGACTAATGGTCCATCTGCTGCTGTAAATTCCATGTTCCTATAAACACCCCATTGCTGGCTTATGGTTGTATCAGACTCTCTTATAGATGAGCCCAGTTTCTCATCTGTTTTCCATACAATTTACAAGGCAAACAGATCCCTTTCTTTGTAAATGAGGATGTGATCAATAATTCCAGCTGGCTGGATGAGGCCTCCCTATTGGGTTTTGTCTGTCTATTTCCGCCCCATGCTGTGGCATGTGAGCTGAATACTGCTCTCCACTGCAGGGATGACTGCATTTCAGAGGTGCTGGGTGCATAGCATTTGCAAAGCATTTGGTGATGAAAAGCTTTCTGTATATTTAAAATGTCATTACTAGCAATCGTCACAGGGCATACTCGCCACCAGAGTGCTCTCTCATGCCAAGACACGGCGTTGCTGGTCTACTCTAGCACCCCCAGTCATCTGTCATTCTGCAGTTGGAGAGGTCGAAGCGAAAACAAAAACAAAAAAAGGAGCGGCTGGATTGTGTCACCAAAAGAATGGCCAGAATGTCGCCCCTTAGAATGTGCCACTCCAAGCACGTGCGTCCTCATCTGGTGCTTGGAGCCGGCTCTGCTGCCACTTCTGTGACCTGGGCCTCCGGATAGGCACCTTTCAGTTCAGTCCCCTTCCGGGATAGCAGAAAAAGTACAAACAGAAACCTAGAGTCTTCATGCCAGACCTTTATCCTTCATTTGGGACTCAGCTGTCTTTGCTTCTTTAAGTCCTTAGACTTGTACTTCCAACTCTTGCTGCAGGAGAGATAAGGGAAGCCAGGCCTGCCCTCTCCTCAGGGTTCCAGTCCAAGAACCCTGTGTTAGCCAGCTAGGGGCGGCTTGTTCCAATCCTTTGCCCTGTCCTTGGGCTGTTCCTAGCTTTCCCCTGTTTGTCAGTGTCCCTCGCATGGCTGTGAACTCCACTAGTCCTGCTCTGAAGTTTTGTCACCTCATGTGGCTTCTTCCCAACCAGCTACAGAGGAGCTTCCTCAACACCCTTCCCAGTCTCTTTGGCAGCAGCTGGGTCACACTGCAGGCAGGCAGTCTCTCTCTCTCTCACTCTCTCTCTCTCTCCTCAAGATGGAAGTCCCCCAGCTCTCCTCCTTGGAGGAAGGGTTGTAATTTAGCCCAGCTGTAGGGCTCTAGTAGATTTACCTTCAGCTGCCCTCTTTCTCCCAGTTAGTCCCCTAGTTTGGATTGTTCAACAGACAGCTTTCTCCTGCTCCTGACACCTTGCTCTGCCAGAGGTGGGTGCATATATGCTGGTCCTGTTCCCAAACCTTATCCCAGTTGGCTGAGAGAGAGGGGGACACTGCAAAGCTTTTGGTCTGGACCCTTAAAGAGACAGTAATGGATTTTGTTTCCAAACACTACCTAGCCCCGCCACACCTCAGATAGACCTCCCAAAAATTTAAAGGGCTATGCCATGGGACAGGTGGGCTAACCTTAGGCACCACAACCCTTGAAGGGTGAGAAAAAAAGTTACCTAAAATAGGGCGGGACGCATCAAAAGTATACATGTAGCTGCCAGTTCTGCATATGAGAATGGAAAAATGTAACATAAAAAGTATATAAACTTATAAAGAAGACTCTCGAATTTCATACATTACTTAGTGTTCAGAGAAATCTGATAAATCTTAAACAAGCTGCAAATCAAATTGACCACATTTATCTACTTAAAATAAATGGTTTTCTTTATTAATTCTCGAGAGGCTTTCCCCCTGAAATTAGTTTTGTTTTACAATTCAGCAGCCTCAGATCCTGGCTGAAGAACCATTCAGAGAAGGACTCTCAAATGGCTGGAGAACTGTCAAAACTGAGCTGCCTGAAAAGAGGCAGAGAGAGAACACTTCCTGTTTTGCTTTGTTTGCTTTTAATCAATGCACCTCCTGCTGTGTGCACATATTGGCGTATTTAGCACTTTACTGGCGATTTAGTGGAGTAATGAGTGACTTGTTATAATGAGGAGCAAGGTATTCAGGATATAGAAATGCTGGGACTGCTGTTTAATATTGAGGAGATGGTAGTGGCCTTGGATGTTTCCAAAGAGTAATAAATAAATTTCTAAGAACATTAGCACAAATGGAAGCACAACTATCAGCTGACCCTGTATGTCAATTTCAAGCACCAGAAGGGAAGCAGGCAAATAGTTCACTCCTTTGCTGCTGGAGCCTGTAGCAGGAAATCAGTGTAAAAAAGGATGGTCTTGAAGTTACGGCAGTGGAGTAGGAAGCGGGAGGATCAATTCCCAGCTTTGCCACAACTGTGACCTAGGGTAAATCATTTAATCTTGTGGTGACTGACTCCCCTAGCTGTAAAATGGAGCTAATACTTAGTCCCCACCCCAAAGAACTTACAGTCTGTCTTTTTGTTCTGTGTTTGTGCAGTGCCTAGCACAATGGGGATCTGTTCCAGGTGCCACTATAATACAAACAATACATAATGTCCTTTCTACTTCCTTTCATCTTTCTTGTCTAGTTAGATTGTACAGTTTTCAGGGCAGGGATGGTTTTTTTACTTTGTGTTTGTACAGCACCTACCCCAGTAGGGCCTTAATCTGCGTTAGAGCCTAGAGGTGCTGACATGACCAGGGCATAGGCAGCCAGGCCTAATGGTTAGGGACAATGCCAGAGCCCAGGGGCTTCAGTCAGGTGTCAGAACCAGAGTCAGAGTCTAAAAGTGGTGGCCTAAGTTTGGGACTGGCGTCAGGCCCCTACTACCAATGCCAAGAGGCAGCAACAGTGCCAGGATTCAAGGGGCAAAGCCAGGATCCATAGCCAGAGTCAGAGTTCATGTGCGAAAGCCTAAAGTCAGACCCCCAAGTACCAAAACCAGATGTCAAAGCCAGTATTGGAGCCCAAGTACTGAAGGCAGGGGTTAGAGCTGGGCTAGAGTCCTGGTATCAAAGCCAGGGGTCGGAGTCAGAGTTCAAGGCTGGAAGCCAAGGGTCCAAACAGGTCAGGCATCCAAGAGCAAGCTGAGAGACAGGTTCATTGCTACAGCTGGCAGGGAAGCCCACTTCATTGCACAGACACTTTCTGAGCGTGCTCCTGGGCGATACCAATACCTAGACCACAATAGAACTTCCTGTGGTGTTTGTCTTCGCTGTGTGCAGGATGTAACTCATGCAGCCCTACCAGGACTACTGGGGACCAGAGCAGAGACATTGCACAGTTCTGAGTTCTAGTCCAGTCTCTTCTGAACCTCAGACATGCTCCTGTGATACAAATAATAACTGTCAGTGATGTTCTCTGAAGTGTTGATCACCGGCTCCTCAATGCAGCACTGGCAACATTCTCTTGGGGTTTCCATGGGATACAGAAGTGTGTTTTGCCCCATGTATGTAGTAGATGAGGAACAAATATGGCAGCTAATGGAGAAGAGACATTTCTACACTCAAAGTTAAAGACTAACAAAAGTATTGAAACATAAGCTTTCGTGGGCTAATACCTACTTCGTCAGAGGCATGCTCATGAAAGCTTATGCTTCAACACTTTTGTTAGTCTTTAAGGTGCCACAGGACGCTTTGTCACTTCTGCAGATCCAGACTAACACGGCTACCCCTCTGATTCATTTCTACACTCAGATTCTTAGGCCTTGTCCACATGCAAAAATTGTATTGTTTTAGCTATACAGGTGTGATCTCCCTAGTGTGGATGCTGTGATATTACTATAGATGTGCTTATGTTAGCGTAGTAATTCCCCAATGAGAAGGAGAATAAACTATACAAGTAGAAGGCACCTTTATACTGGTGTAGCTGTGACCACCCTAGGGATTGTACCAGTAGAATTATATTGGTAAAAAAATTCATACCCCAACCACAATAGTTATACCAGACCAAAAAGTGTGTTTGGATGAAGCCATAGACTAAACATGGCTTTTCTCACCTACCTCTTACATTTGAGTTGTCTGCCTCTGTGGTTTGTGCATTGGAAGCAGCAGCTAAAACGTTCAGTTCTGGGAGATGCACTTAATTGTGACAAAATGATTTCTAGGCTGCTTGAGGCACCGCTTTCAGTTGTCTTGCACCATTTGCTGGATTTTAAATGTAGCCCATTAAAAAATGTTTGTCTTTGTGCTGTTTTTGAACTGGGAGGGGACCAGAAAGATTTGGGGAATTCAGATGTAGACTCATGAAGGGATTTTGTGCGGGGTCGTGTATCAGCCGTGGCATTCACTAGTGACTGTGACAGATAGAACACTAGCCAAAAGTGGTGGCTAGGAATAAAAGGAGGGTGGTTGAGATGATTGGAGCAGGGAACCAGAAAGCCAAACTCATATATTCCAATCTCCGTCACTAGAATCACAGAATCATAGACTATCAGGGTTGGAAGGGACCTCGGGAGGTTATCTAGTCCAACCCTCTGCTCAAAGCAGGAGCAATCCCCAACTAAATCATCCTAGCCAGGGCTTTGTCAAGCCGGGGCTTAAAAACCTCTAAGGATAGAGATTCCACCGTCTCTCTAGGATAGCATTCCAGTGCTTCACTATCCTCCTAATGAAATAGTGTTTATTAATATCCAACCTAGATCTCCTCCACTGCAACTTGAGACCATTGATCCTTGCTCTATCATCTGCCACCATTGAGAACAGCTGAGCTCCATCCTCTTTGAAACCCTCCTTCAGGTAGCTGAAGGCTGCTATCAAATTCCCCCCTTCACTCTTCTCTTCTGCAGACTAAATAACCCCAGTTCCCTCAGCCTCTCCTTGTAAGTCATGTGCCCTAGCCCTCTGATCACTTTTGTTGCTCTGCGCTGGACTCTCTACAATTTGTCTACACTCTTTCTGTAGTGAGGGGGCTCGAAACTGGATGCAATACTCCATATGTGGCCTCATCAGTGCCAAATAGAGGGGAATAATCACTTCCCTCGATCTGCTGGCAAGGCGCCTACTAATGCAACCCTATATGCCGTTAGCCTGCTTGGCAAAAAAGGGCACATTGCTGACTCATATCCAGCTTCTCATCCACTGTGAATCCATTGCTTCATAGATTTTAAGGCCTGAAGGAATTATGATAATCTTGTCTGACCTCCTGCACTTCACAGGCCATCAACACTCATCCAGTAATTCCTGCATCAAGCCAATAACATCTGTTTGAACTACAGCATCAATTTTAGAAAGCTATCCAGTCTTGACTTCCCATAATGGCGGCTTCACCATGTCCTAAGTAAATTATGTGTGACCTCCAGTTCCAATGTGTCCTTGGCCACATTGCTAAAATGCACCATGCCTCAACTTACCTATGTGAAATGCAGGCACAGTTAATGCTCCCCTATTTCACAGGTGGGTTGTGAAGCTTGATTAATTCATGTTTGCAAAATATTTTGTGATCCTCAGATGTGTGGTCCTGTAAAAAAACTCATAGGACATTAGGATTTGCCATACTGGCTCAGCCCAAATATTAACATCATTAGGAGTCCCTTTTCCCCAGGGACAGCTGAGCCATCTTTGTACAGCACAGTGTGTAATACACTAGGATCATCATGAAGAGTCAATTACTTGCTCTGTCACTAGCCTGCTGCATGACCTGGGGCAAATCACGTCACCTCTCTTTGCCTCAATTTCCCCATCTGAAAAATGGGGATAGTGATACTGCCCTCCTTCATACAGCACTTTGAGATCTATTGATGAAAAGTGCTACACAAGAACTAGGGATTATTTTTAGTATTAAGAGCATTATTATTTATTATTATCCTGGTTGCACTGAAGCCAGGGGTAGTACCTCCCACAGAAGGTAATTTCTACCCTACAGTAAAACACCTGCTGCTTGCTTGTGTCAGCTGACCCAGGCTTCTGGGGCTCAGGCTGCAGGGCCTATCAAATTGAAAGGTAGATGTTTGGGCTCAGGCTGGAGCTGGGTCCTATGCGTAGGAGCCGAAGAGGGATGTGCCGCTGCTTCTGAGAGCAGTGTGGAGTGAGGCAAGACGCAGACCCTGCTTCCTGGTGGGAGCTTGAGGGCTGAATTAAAACATGTGTAGGGCCAGATAGTTTGCCCACCTCTGCACTAGATAATGTGGGTGTAGCTGTGTAGAAGGTCAATGGGGACGTTCTGCTCCAACTGATCTGCCCCCAATGATCTCAGTTCCATGGGAAATGAGCAAGATGGGGTAAAATGGGGAGAAAATGAGGTAGAGAAAGAAATAGCTCAGGCAAATATTCTGACTGAAATTAATCTCTCTGGGGCAGCAGGAGTTGCCTAAACTGTATTTGAAATGCTCATACTTCAATAGGGGGCTAACTGTGCCAGTGATCAGACTGCTAATTCCTTTTAAATTATTGTTTTACCTCACTCCATCCAATTATTCAAGTTATTTTGCTATCCCACAGATCTGTCTGTTAATGTCAACAAAATGATTATAGGCTGCAACAGCGTCAAGATGTTTCACCCACAGGAGCGCTGGTAAAATGTTTATGGCACAACATGTTGAAAAATGCATTTGATGTATAAATGTCAAGCATAATCAGGTTCCTGTCACTAGAAACAAAGTGGCACAATCACTGCCCTAAAATGTCACACACAGAACTAAAGAGCTACTTTATTGCTGGCCACGTAAATCATCATGTAAACGGCCAACGTTTGTGTCAGTAATTTCCTGAAGAATCCTCTCTGTTGTTATAGCTATTTGCTAGATAGTGTTGGGCAGACTGTTTGATTTGCAACAATTTCAGTGGAGAGTGCTGAGTTCTTCCTCTGGCATAGGCAGTGCTGCTGAAGACACTGAGGTTTTTTAATATAAGAAAAGGGGCAATTTAGGATAGCAAATCTGAGCACAAATCAGTCTCTTTTGCTTGTGGAGCAAGCATCAACTTTCAAATGAATGAAATTACAAGTATCCTCTGACGTGCTGCATTTTAGACACCTGCCAGGAGGCCTTTGCTAAATGCCACAGGGGTGGTCCTAGTTTGGCTACCTCCTTTTTTTGGATCCTTTTCTGATATGCTTTAATTATCATCATTAGCATTTACCTTGTATCGTCCTTTATATATTTAAACTACTGTGCAAACACTAGTCAATGAATTCTTGCACCGTCCCTATAAGGTAGGTTCAGCAAATATTATCCCTATTTGATAAGGAAACTGTAGCAGAGAAGTGACGTGATTTGTTCAAGGTCGAATAGGTCAGTGACAGAGCTCAGGATTTCTTGGCTTCCAACTTTGGGCTCATTCCTTGGCCACACCACCTCCCAGCCTGATTTGAAAATGAACTGCAAAGGACTTCCTACCTGTCTAGGCCAAGCAAGTGCTTCAGCTCTCCTTCAACATCTTTTGTAACTGGAGGAATCTGTGCTTGCCCTGCAGAGTCTTTTGCCTCCAACTTACACTTACTTAGATTAGCAGTTGTGTTCACTCTTCCGCCATCGGTTGTGATACTGTTGGGCACAACTGGCTCTTACCTGTGGCAGCTCCTGTAATTCAGATGCAGTGGAGCTCTTGATAGCTCTTCTTGTGGTTTTCCTGCTTACAAAATTCTGATTGTAACTCCGAGGATTTTTCTCCTCCACTTTGGGGGCACATGTCATACCTTTTTGCCCTCTCTTAGGGAAGCTTTAGTAAAAGCCAGGCAATGTACCAGCAGAAACATTTTCCCATCTGCACTTGATCTTGATTAATCTCTTTGCACTGGAGAGTTAGGATTCTTCTCCTCTACAGACTTCTATTTCCATCTATTCTATGTTGGAACTCTCCAGGGGGAGAAAATAAGGCAATCAGATATTCTGGCCATGTACAAAATAATGTGGGTAGTGAGTTCTTTTGAATTTAAACGACAACTTCTTGAAGTTCACTAGAGGCTTCTCCACTGTCAATCTAAATAATGTGGAAGTGGCTCAGATACCTTGGTGAAGGGTTGTAGAAAACCCTACAGTAGATAAATAGCTTTCACAAAAAACTTTTACGAACTCCCTCTCATGGTACAGATGGTTGGCAATCCTGGCTTTATGGCAAAAGAATCTAAAAAAAAAGTTGTTGAAACAAACCAGTTCTGAATGGAAAAGGTATTGAAATCCTGAAGATTTAATTTAATGTTTTTATTACACATTTTTGGAACCCTGATTACACCCCCCAGCCTCAAGGAATTTATTTGCCTAAGAAAAAATCATACCATGGATTACAAGATTGCAGGTTAAATCCACTGCTGTGAACTTATTTTTACAGCTCCGGCTACACTTGTACAATTTGTAAAATCTTGTAACACCTTAAAGTTTTCAATAGTACATCATGGAAGAAGGTACTCATATATGGATGAGCTAGACAGAAGACTCTGTATTTTCTTCTTCTGCTATCTTTTTGGCAAAAAAACCAAAAAGGTGGAATCTCCTTTTGAATTACCTGTAAATAATTTCCTATAAATATTCTATAGTAAGTTCATGGGATAATCAGAGAGACTGCCTCAAATTTGTCCTTCAGTTTAGGTGCAAGGTAAAAAATGTTGAGATTGTCTGCCGAGTATAACAACATGGAAAGTTGTGACTAGGGAAATACAAATAAATTATACCAAAGATGTGCACATAGGGTGTGTGGAATTATATTGGTAAAGCCCCCATGAAATATACATGACAGCTAGGACTACATATTAGTTTGAATCTCAATTTTTCCAATACCTCATATTACACCTGGACATTTTGGACTGTAAGTCACTTCAGCCAACACTGCTTAACGATCATAATTTCCAGAAATATTATGATTATTGTATAACAATTCAATTAATAGATCTAGCGAAGTAGAGGAGATTTTTTTCAATCCAAATGTCACAGCAAGAGAAACCTCCATCTGATTGAAATGTCAGGGTGAATATTGGATAAGATCCCACGTTGCTGCTCCTTGATGTTATGGTCTTTTCCAGGATTTAAATGTAATAAATACAGGAGTTATACTGCTCACTTTCCAGTTAGTCAAAAGGAAAACAATTAATATAATCAAGTTACAATACACAATTAGATATAATATAGCTTTTTCTTTTTATATATCTATATAATCAAGTAAAAAAAGTTAAAATAGTTGGAAGTAAAAAATGAAAAAATAGCTGATTGTGTTTTCGTTTTTCTTTACAGTGATATGGTAGCAAATACAAGACAAATGCATAATAAACATTTACGGAAGGTGTCTGGTCCCATCTCCAGCAATAGGGCTCAGCTTGGAGTAGAAAATGAAGTTGGTTGAATTTTCTTTGTTTTTGGCTGTAGCTTCTGTAGATGATGTGATGTGAGGAAAACATATTGCAAATATCCATCTCCAAGGTGTTTTGCAAAAGACTTAAAACACCAGAGGGTGAAATTTTCCCCTTTGCAAGGAGAGCCAGCACAAGCAACATGTAAGTCCTCCTTAAGCTGTCAATAGTGTATGCATCCATTCTGTACCCTCAGACTATAAAAAGACATTGGTTCTATACTTTTGTTCCCCTCATTCCCTCTAAAGCCATCCGTTGCATGCCCTGAGGACTAAATGGGACATAAATGATGCCCAGACCTTTTGCTAGCCCTCTGCACAGGGGTGAATTTCTCCCAGAATATTACACTGGAATGTTGATGTGTTCATTGACAAAGCTTGGCAAATGGTCACACCGAGCCCTATTTTGGCTGTAGAAAAGAAAGAAGTACTAGTTCCAGCATAAAATGAGATCAGATAGACAACCAACACAAACAGTATTTTTTTCCTGTTGTCTGCATAATAATAACATCATGTTTGCATATAGAACAGCTTTTGCATTATTGCTCTACTTATAAGAATATAGTAAGGAACTTATAACAGACTTGCACGTTACAAACTTAAGGTTCTTTGGTGAAGAATGAAAAAACAGTATTTTAGCTGAAATACATCTCAGAGAAGTTTTTGCTTTTATCTGTTGATCCTTTGGATTCTCTCACAGAGGAGGGAGAGGTACTGAGTCAGCTTTACCATGGCAACGATGGCAACCCCACCAATCATCATGCATGTTGGCCAGAAAAGTGAGTGGAACAGCACATTGGAACTGTAAAGTTTGGTTAATATCACATTCTTCTGAATGCCTTCTGGGTCGTAAAAGCACAAGAAGCGCTGGTACTTCCTGAAATTTTCCATTACAACACTCACAAGTGACATGGCCTCTTCATAGTTCTTGCCACACTTGGGGATGTAGGAACACTGGGAAGAAATTAAAAGGAAAAGAAATGTCTCTAACCAAATACTATTTCAGATGACAAAACAGGAAAATCTCCGGCCAACCATGTCTTTCATAAGACTACAGTACAATTAAATTAATAGTAAGAATAATAAAATAGTCATAGGCATGGTCACAGTTTTATGAAGAACGATACTTTGCATTTTTATAACTGTTTCCATTTGAGGAACTCAAAGTTCTGTACAAATATTAATGGAGTGATCCTCACCCTACCCTCTTACAGACACTCTGCCCCAGGGGAGAGGGAAGCACTAGAATGGAGCAAGCAGGTATTACATTCCCCTTTGAGGTAGTGGCCGAACCCTCTACACAAGCACAAACTAGGAACAGGTGGAAACTCCTTGTACATTTCCTTTTTGCACATCCAGGCAGGATGTGTCTTGTAATTAGGCCAGTGGTTCGTCACATGGCCATGGGGTGATCCTGGATTCTGTGATAGATTTGGTTGGTGGGTAGCTCTCTCTCTTTCTCAGACCCCTCTCAGCACTGCTACATGGCTGAATCTGCCTGCATTGGGAGAACAGTGGGTTTTGGATATTAATTTAATTTTATCAAGTGAGATTTGCAAAGGAAAAAGACATTTTGATTAAAATAATGTGACCTGTGACTTTTGATTTTTTAAAATATATAATCTTCCCCTGCTCTCTTTTATGACTATGCCATGACTTTTCATAACGTACCGCGACAAACCTGCTGCCCTAATAACAATCCATAGATTAACCTTGTAACAGGATTTGATTGATTCATTGACAAGTTTATTAGCTGAGAATCTGATTTCCAGTGCAGCAGAGATGCTGGATGGCATTAGCAGACTGCAGCATTAAGAGTACATGTCAGCATTTCTATTATGAATATTTCATTGAGCAATGGAAATTAGAGATGGAAAAGACCAGAAAGGTCGCATCTCATCCATCTTCCTGCTAGGGAAGGATTGTTCCCTCCAGCATATTCTCTAGTGCTTTGCCCGCCATGAGGTTTCTCCAATTTCCCAGTACAACCTAATAGATCACATCCTGAGAGACTGCACTGGAAGGAAATGTTCCATTCGGGTCAGCCTGCGTTTTCCTTTATATCCCGTTGCTTCAAGTAGCAATTGTAACCCCAGTGTTTCCAGCTCTTGTGATTTTATTGCAAGTCTCGATATTCAGGTTTTGTTCTTAAAGCCCCTGTGATTAGGTGAGCATCTAAGCTTTCATTTTTTTAAAAAGTAAATTTCTGGCTCTCATGGTGGTGGAGAAAAGCTTGAAGGTTTGACCCAAGTGCAGCCTACAGGCTCAAAAAGCAGCTAGCAAATAAAGAGAACCCCAAATTAATTATTTAAAATCTCATGATTTTTAAACCAGCCTGATGTTTTTAGGGGCCTGACTCATGATTTTTGAATATTTGAGGTTTGGCAATACTGTAATCCCTTTATATCGCTCTCAGTAATGCCTTTGCATGCGTGGTGTTTACAGCCTTCCAGTATTGTGCTAGCATGTCCTCCCTCTAATTGCAAATGGAGCTAAGCCATATGGTACATATTTAGCCTTTTAATGTTATCAGGCCCTCTAATCATGGGCCAATTCTGTGTAGTTAGTTAGGACTCAATTGTTCTTTTAAAGTTTGCCTGGTGGGAGGGGTGGTATATAGCTGCCCCAACACACCTGGAAAATCTCTAGGGTGTAATAACGCCCCAGAGCCTCACACGAATAGCAAGCACGTAGGCCCAGATCCTCACACGTGTTTAGGAGCCTGTCTTCCATTTGGAGGATCTGGACAATAGTGCCCACTTGACTACAGACTCCCGGACCCAAGGTCAAAGGAAGCAGCTCAGAGGCCCTACATAGCCAGACAACACGGGCCATAATCTAGCTCTTAGTTTCCATCCGGTGTTGGTCATAAACAGCAAACTCTCAGCCTGGGAATAACTGTGAATTGAATTTGCTGGACTGGATTTTGGTTATGGAAGGGAATGAGAGAGGGCTGGGGGCTTAGCTTTGTTTGCTTTTTGCTTTAGTAATGTCTAGGTGTTTATATATTCTAGGAAGCCCAGACTATTAGTATGCAGATGAAGTACAACACCAGGCCTCCAACTCTATTAAGTCTTTTGATACCAGGGACAGTAGATATGCCAACCCAGCCTAGCCTATTCATGGCAAGATGATTTTCAAATACCAAGCCTCCCAAGAACAAGTGCAAGGATAGCTAGATATTCTGTACCAGTCATCCTTGGATCCTTATAATAGGAAGGATTTTCTCTGTGCCAGGGTCCTATATATGCTGTACAAGTCATTGATGCCTATTATCCTAGGGACTAAGTGCCATGGTGGCTCAGAAGGCCTGTTATCCCAAGTTCTAAATACCTGTGTGGTTTGCAGTGCCCATTAGCCCAAGCTCTGAGTGGCAGGATAATTTACATTATCCATTATCTCAGGTTCTGAGTACTTGGGTGGTTTACAATCCCTGATTCAATGGCAGATTCCTAAAGCGTCAGTCAGTGTATGTTAAGCTTTAAACTGTGACATTGGTTCATCTTTCCAACTGATAGTCTTTTCAGCCAGAGTTGTACAACAATGCAGCTGCCTGCATTGTCTTTTGCTGCTGGTAGCTATGCAGAGAGTTACATGTTCTGGACAGATCACTGGCAAGGTCACTAACTACTCAAGGGGCAAGGTAAGCGCTGGCAATGAGGTGTTGCAAAGCTCTTGTGAATGAAATTGTATATGGCCTGGTCTTCATGTTATTTATGACCATATCTTGTAATTAAATCTATGGACTATACAACACTTGTATCTCTTTAATGTCAATCACATGCAATATTAGATATGCACAGATATAAAAAATATTCAATGTCTGGGTCTCTGGATAGCCAGATGTATTCTAGGGTAGCCATAAGAAAATTGGTAGGGAAAATAAGAGAACTCTCCTAATCTTTTGATCCTCATTTGAAATAGACCCAAAAGAGGGTTCCAAATTCAAAAGACAGTTTGCTTTGACTTTTATGCCCATTTATTTTAAATATTTGCATATCTGCATTTAAGGAGCATGAGAAAGGCAGTTCTTGTCTAATTTGTTTTTAATTTGTTCACACGCAGAATGAAGTGAAAATCTACAGTGAGAATTCATTCTTGTAAGGTTTGCTGTCTAACTTTTAAGATTCAAAGGTTTGGAGAATTCGGATAAGCATCCAGATTTCTGAATGTCTTTCCAAACTGGAGAACTGAACCAGGAGCAAAATTCTGATTTCACCTCCGCCACTTTTAAATGTGTGTTACTCTTGATTTGCATCAGTGTAAGGGAGAGTGGTGTAATGAGGCCTACTAACTAACTAAACCTCACAATGTTTCTGTGAAATAGGCAATGGAAATACAGAGCCCCATTTACACCACCATAAATAAGGAGCAATTCCATCTATACTGGCGGAGTTACACTAATGGAAACTGGTGTCTCTACGGCCCATCATTTAGGACAGGAAGGGAAGGGCACTGTCCTGTCCAGTGGAACTTGCAGGCTGTATAGGCAATTGGAATGTCATTACTGGATGTGGAATTCAGCCTGGACACTATGGTTAATGATCCCACTCTTCTAAAATTTGGTATGGGAGCTTTAATGATCATATGGTCTGGTCAGAACCTCAATTTATGTCTCAGCCGAATAGGGGAAGAGAGATATGCAGCATGGATCAAAGAAGAGAGCTTTGCCTCTTTGAGTTGTTGTTAATTCCCACAAAGCCCTTAGTGATTTGATGAAATGCTGTCCCCTGGAGGTGGAACAATGGGAAAAGAGAGTGGAACATTGTGGCTCATTGGTACTGTTTCTTTCCCAGTACTCAGCAGGTTTAAAGGTAACTGAATTTTTTGTGGGCACCTGCTAGATCCCATTGTCATTTCTGAAGAACAGTTGATTCAGAACTTTGGAGCCTTGGATCAGCACAGCAACCTCAGGCTGCAGCAGAACTCGGAGAAACTTCACAACTGTGGGTGGACTTTTGGCTCCCCTCCTGCTCTACTGGTACATTCGGCACTTAGCCAGATGAGCCTTAAGGGAAGAGAAGTGGTCTACAAGGGAGAAGGGAGGGATGTGTAAGATAAGGGAATGGCAGCTTTGAGTTAAAATCCTAGCTCTGCCACTGAACTCTCCAAAAGCAAAAGTTTCTCATAAGTTTAGCTTGCCATTCGTCTGATCATCCTGGCAGTCCTTTACTGTAGCTGGTTCAGTTTGGACTTTTCTTTCTTGAATTATTTCTAGAAATCATTTTTGGGAAGTTCTGTGTCCTCTGTTATACAGGAGAGGTATACGAGGTCCAGCTAGATGATCACAATGGTTTGTTCTGGGCTTGGAGGCTTTGATTACAGTGTGGTATAACAGTGATCACTGATACACAGTGTCTGGTCCCAACATCACTTATGCTCTGTGGATATACCCAGTGGAGAAAAAGAATTAAACTGATGTAGAGAGAGATTAGAACCAGGCCTTTCCAACTACTTGAAGTACTGCAACACTTCCAAGGCATAACAGAATGACTCAGTAGTTTGAATAGAAGAGACTGCTGATCCTATTTACTTTCCCCAGAGGCTACTAGCAGCTGACAGCTGAGAAGAGAGGGCAGCAGCTGAACTGCTATGGTTGTAGGATTGACAAGGAGCCAGCCAGTAGTCTTAAAAGGCTAGAAATAAAATATGCACAGGGAGAGGAATGAAAAATCTTGTGGGCACTTCTGGGGAGATTAAAATAGCTCAATGGACACCCATTTACTTCCTGTTGATTGTGATCAGAAACTGACAGGAGTGCATTATATATCTCCATATAAATTGCATCTACTCCTTCCCTTAACCTTTCGGGAAGACAGCTATTTTAGATAGCGAGTCTTGTAGAGTAATCATTATTTAAAATCAAAGCGCATTTTCCTCAATCTGAGCTAGTGAGAGAAATGGAGAGGGTGGCTGCAGACAACTGCAGTGTGTGTGTGAGTGACTGTGGTGAGGGTGTGCAGTGAGCTGGAAAGATTATGCAGGTTTAGGCTGACCTTTGGAAGGTCACTTGGGTTGACCTTCTGGAATGTAAGTGCAGCTCTTTTCATAGTGTAGTCAGTAATGTTTGGAATCAGGGAGGCAGCTGCGTGCTTTTTTTTGTGGGTGAGTAGTGGAGGTGGATCTTAGCAATATGATGAGGTGGAAGGAAATTGACCACCAGCACCCTGTTGGCACATACAAAATCAAGCACTCTCATGCACAATTCCCCTCTTCTGTGCACGAGGCCGCTCTCCAACCTGTTGGATGGATGGCTGCTTGTCAGGACTTGTCAGCAGGGAATTCCCATCAGCTATTTCTAGCCTGCCTTTCACAGCAGCAGTGTATATTATTGCTTGCTAGGTGTCTGCAGATGAGGTTATAAATACAGAGAAAAACAAGGTAAGAAGCGTACATAAGGAATTAGAGATAACAGCAAAGGGGCATGCCCCTTCATTTCATAACCAAAACTAGTATCAGAAAGATGAGGAATATTGCCCATGGGGGGAACTGGCCAAGGATGCTTGGGATCCTGAAAGCACATTGGCTTGTATTTTTCCTAGTCTGAGGGACCACTATCCAGTTAAAATGATGGGATGGAACCACAGTGATGGAAATTCATGCTGTTTTCCAATGGAAAGCTGGTCATGCCACTGTCTCTGGAGTGTACAGCAGGGTCATCTAGCCTTGGTGGTTCATACGAGAATAGCTCTCCACTGGGCCAGTCAGCACCCAAGACCAACACTGAGGAGGTAGCCTGCTCCAATAGAGAGGGCATCAAGCTGGGAATCAAAAAACTGGGCTCTAGCATTGATTTCTGGTGTAAGCTTGGGTAAGTCACTTAACTTCTCCAGCTGTAATGTGGGGATAACGATGCTCTGAAATCCAAGGGATGCAGTGCTAAGTATTAATATTACTTAATGTGGGTTTCTTCCAGCACTATGTGGGAGAAGGAAGTAGCTTATATGCCTGCTCTAGGGGGAGAGTCAACACAACTTTTGTCAATAGACATTATGCCTCATATGTCTGAATTCTTTGAGAGGTCGACAGACATATGGACAAGGCTGATCCAGTTCATACAGTGTACTTGAACTTACAGGAAAGCCTCTGACAAGATCCCTCACCAAAGTCTCTTAAGCAAAGTAAACAGTCATGGAATAAGAGGGGGGTTTCTCTCATGGATGAGTAACTGGTTAAAAGACAGGAAACAAAGGGTAGGAATAAATGTCAGTTTTCACAGTGGAGAGAGGTAAATAGCAGGGCCTACCCAGGATCTGTACTGGGACTGGTGCTGTTGAACATATTCATTAATGATCTGGAAAAAGGGGGTAAACAGTGTGGTGGCAAAGTTTGCAGATGACACAAAACTATTCAAGATAGTTAAGTCCAAAGAAGATTGTGAGGAGTTACAAAGGGATCTTACAAAACTGGGTGAATGGGCAACAAAATGGCAGATGAAATTCAGTGTTGATAAATGCAAAGCTATGCACATTGGAAAACATAATCCCAACTATACATACAAAATTATAGGCTGTGAATTAGCTGTTACCACTCAAGAAATAGATCTTGGATAATTGATAGTTCTCTGAAAACATCTGCTCAATGTGCAGCAGCCATCAAAAAAGCGAACACTGTTAGGAAGCATTTGGAAAGTAATAGATAAGAAGACAGAAAATATCATAATGACACAATATAAATCCATGGTACACCCACACCTTGAACGCTGCGTGCAGTTCTGGTCACCCGTTCTCAAAACCAATATATTAGAATTGGGAAAAGTACAGAAAAGGTTAATAAAAATTATTAGTGGTATGGAGCAGCTTCCATATGAGGAGAGATTAAAAAGACTGGGACTGTTCAGCTTCCAAAAGAGATGACTAAGAGAGGATAAAATCATGAATGGTGTAGTGAAAAGTGTTATTTACCCCTTCATGTTAGACAAGAACTGGGGCGGCAGGGGGGGTCACCCAATGAAATTAATAGGTAGCAGATTTATAACAAACGTAAGGAAGTATTTCTTCACACAATGCACAGTCAACCCACAGAACTTACTGCTGGAGCTGTTGTGAAGGCTAAAAGAATAAGTAGGCTCAAAAAAGGATTAGATAAATTAATGGAGGATAGGCCCATCAATCGTTATTAGCCAAGATGGTGTGGGACACAATCCCACGCTTTGGGTGTCCCAAAGCCTCTGACTGCCAGATGCTGGGATTTGATAGATTACTCGATAATTGCCCTGTTCTGCTCATTCTCTCTGAAGCATCAGGTATTGGCCATTGTTGGAAGACAGGATACTGAGTGAGAGGGACCATTGATCTGACCCAGTATGGCCAGTCTTACGTTCTTATGAGATGCCAGCCAGGTCTGCACTTAAAATGTAGGTCGACATAGTCACTCCCCTGGGTGATGTAGCTATGCCGACCTAACCCCCAGCACAGATGCAACTGGATTGACAGAAGAATGCTTTCATCAGCCTACTTACAGTTGCCTGGGGAGGTGATATTCCCATAGTGATGGAAAAATCCCTTCTGTCAAAGTAGGCTGCAATGCCGGCATAGCCCCCGCAATGTAGACATGGCCAGCACATCTACTGTGGCCTGTGGTTGTACCCTAGCATTGTGCCTTGTGACCTAGACAACTCTCCCGATAGTGCGTCTCAGTACCAGAATGACTCAGACCTTCCTAAATGTACCAGTGTAGCCACTGCGGGACCAGACTCTGGTTTTTGTACTTCATTGTTGTCTGGGACCAATGTTTTCGCTTCCCAGCACAGATTGATGACAAAGGACAGAAGAAAATGAAGTGGCTACTGATTGCATATATTGTTAGTTATATACTAACAGGATGTGTCAGTGTGATCCTCACCTCAACTGTAACTGCTACGACTGCACAGCTGTCAGCTGGTGTGTGTGTGTGCCTTGGTTGTGGCCCAAATAATGTAGCCGCATAGCTGTGATGAGGAGAGGACTGTTAGCCTGGGAGAAGAGATTTGTTGTTCTGTTTTGAGTATGCTGAAATTTGAAGTCTATGTTAATTCCATCAACGTTCAAGAAGTCAGGTATTTTATAGACATTACTCTTGAGGGCCAAGTCCCATTTAATATTAGATTTGGATTCTGATCACAGAACCACCAACATATCAGAAGAAAACCCTAGGAATCTTCCTGAGAGCAAAGTTTAACCTGTAAAACAACCCTAGGCTTGGGAAGTATTAACTGTGCCTACATTAGATTAAGGGGAGGCTGTGTTTGGCAGAATTTAAGAATAGATTTAGGCAAACAGAAATCTTCAAATAACAGAGTTTGGAGATTTATACAGAATCCTCTGCGTTGTTTATACGCATTGCAGGACCAAAATGTATTTGAGTTGCTGTCATCAAAATACAGCATGGATTTCACTGGAGTTTGCTTATACATCACCAGCAAACCAAGTCTCTGCTGTTCACTGGCTAAACTGATCTCTAAGAACTATATTTCTAAAGTAATACTGGATAGAGAATTGGAAGCTGCCGAGCATTACAACAGAAAGGAAGCTGAGGCATTCTCCTTTGTTTCATAGGAACTAATATCTCAGCTACAAGAGTTAATTATCCAACTGAATAACTGGCCTTGTGAAACCATTAAATGCTTTGACTAATTTCAATATCACTTCATCTTAATACATTAAGGTAATTTGGTCAGCTGAACGGTTAACTTAAATAGAAACACAAGGAGTCAGATTCAGCCTGGTGTGACTGAATGGGATGTATTTGCAGCTTAGCTTGAACTGGGCCTCTGTTATTGTGTCCAGGTGCAGATAATCGGGGGTGTAGTGGAGGGCCCTGGGATGATTTTAACTGTATCCTCAAGGAACTGCAGGTGCAAAATTGGGCTTGCAATAATTTGTGCAAATAATTGTGGATGCCAAGATGAAAGCTCCTAAAGCTCTGACCTCACTGCCCTGCTACTAAAAGAATACAAACAGCCATCTGCAGATAGTCATGAACATTAACAAGCCTTGATACACATAGTAATGAGTCACCAGCACAAATGCACTTGTAATCTTGGGAAGACATTCGTTGTAGTCTCCTGAAGATATTTGATCTGGCTGAGTCCCTCTGGATTTAGAGTGGTGCAGTTTTTTGCTCAGGATTTTGAATTCATTTCAGGTATTAGTAAAACAGGTGAGTAAAACTGAGCTGGTGTAAATGAAGCTATATTGATTTACACCAGCTGAGAATCTGGGCTGGTTTTTTATATGATTTTTATCATTACAATATCCCTTTGATACACTTTCAGCATCTTCATGGCAGCCAGGGGACCAAATTGCTCTCCTGAGTTCATGGGTAACACTCTCTTGACCTCAACTGGGCTGCAGCGGTGTAAGAGAGAGAGCAGAATTTGGTTGCCATGTCCAAGAGGGAGACATATCTACTGTCAGGTATAGAGCCATCACCTACCTCTGTTTGCCATGCTGGCTAGACTTAGCTCCACATCGAGAAGGACACTTCTATTCTTACTGCCATGGATGCTGTATTTACTTTGCTAAAGGTGTTAGAGTATAAAGCACAACCATACGAAAAATGTGCATTGACTTGTGCACAGCTCACTTAGAATATCAATGTGACAGACACTCAGGGTGAGATTGTGTCTCTAAAGTCACTGCCCGCATTGGCAAAAGAAGGGGACGACTGACAGCAGGCCAGTAGTATCTCCTAGGAGACACTTTGCCTCTGACAGGTCCAAACTCTGCAGGAGAGACACACAACAGTGGTATGTGCTATACCTTTCTAACAGGGTGTAACGTGTAGTCCCACTGGCAGTCAGCAACCCACTCCATAACTATTCACTCCAGGCCAGGATTTGGGGAGACCCTGCACGGTGACACTAATCTTTTGTCTCTACTACATTTTGGAGCCTGTGGGAGTGAGCCTCACAGCCTGGTTCGAAGTGAGTGGGGCTCACACTAGGCATCTAAAAATAGCTGTGTAGACAGACCCTTGAACTCAGGTTGGGCTGGACTGTGGACTCTGAGGCCCACCTCCCTCTGTAATCTTCAGACCTTGAACTGCAACTTCAAAGGTCCGTCAACTGGGCATGGAAGGCTTGCTCCCATGGACTTCAAAATGCAGTGTAGACATACCTTAGTTTGCCAGGCTAATGCAGCACCAGGGAGAACCACAAGGTCTGTCTATATCCAGAAACTCAGTGAAAAATCCTCTCTAATCATCAACACCTGTTCTCTACCATGAAAGACTCTACCTATCCCATCCTCTGGACTTTACTCTACCCCTTCACTCTTCTCTGGGGTTTCTCGCACCGTGTCTGTGCATGAATCTCCTAGTCCCAGTACATTGGGAGTGTGTGGACTGAAGCTATACCTGGCTTCTTCACAGGAGGTTTAGGAGGGAATGTTTGTGCAGAATGAGGAACAATCTACCCCACAGAAATTCAATAAAAGAGTTCCGTGGACACAGCTGATTCTGCTGCCCCTGTTGAACATTTACGAAGGAGGAACACAGATCTACCCGGAGACGTAAGGAAGGGGCTGGAAGCCTTGTTACTTTAACATAGAAAATGGATACAGCAAAGTGAACAGCCCTCTAGAAATCCATTTGAGATGGAATTTGTTCCATGTTCCTACCTCAGAATTAATTTTCATTGTCTCTTCGGTGTGGTAAAGTAGGAGTTTTTGCCCAGAAGAAGTTAAGTTAACGTACACCTGTAGGCAGGGATACTGAGAGATTTTCCGGCAGTCTGGACCGCAGCTAAATGAGCAGTTAAATGATTCTGTGATTGATGCATTGAGGAGCGTGCACTGAGCCTCTTCTGTCCAAACACTAGGTAGGAAAGAGACAGGTTAGACAAATCACAGCAAAAATGGGCAGCAAAGTAGCAAACAGAGCCGGGTGTTACCTTCAGGGGCATGATACTGTAAGTCTTTAGGGGAGGAGCTCTTTCATGAGACCGTTGCTTACAGCTCATCCATCATAGAGTGGATTATTATTCTGTATCATGTGAAGGTCATGTCTCAGGAATACAAATATAGTGGCTTCACATGCATGTGGTGGCAACACACTTGGGTGGATTGTTGGCAGTAGGGATTTAACCTGGCCTCTTAACCTCTCACAGATTAATCAATCTCTAGTTGGCTAGTCACCACTAGAGGGAGACAGAGCATCACACCGACTGGCCATGGGCACATGTTATGTTCTTCCATAGATAAAAAGCATACAGGAACTTTTAGCTTGGAGAACAATTGAGATTAAAGGGAACAAAGAAAGCTAAGAAAAAATGTAAAACATGCCTTGGAGAGACCATGGTCTGCATGACTCACTCACTAATGGCAGCCATCTTGAATTAACTTTGAGAGTGTGCTCCTGAAGGGAGAGTAGGAGGACCAATTCACTCTTAAAGGTGACATACTTTTACATAGAGACATTGTACCATAAGGCCCTCCACCGCCATATGGAATGCTACTTGTCAGAATACTTTTTCTTCTAGTACAGATCTCACTAGGTTTTGAAGAAGATAAATCATTCTGAGAAATCATTCTGGAGAATTCTAGCCTATCTTGGGTACATAAGAGCCTAAAAGAGTGCAATGTACCCATTTGAACCCCCAGTTAGTTATTGTGACATGAACCTTATTTCTACTGAGATGGAAATAAGAAAATTCAACCTATTAACTATTAGTCTTTTTGGGGGGACAAAGGCCACTGGAATGTCACAACTGACAGCTATTCAGGAAATTCCATTAGTGTCCAGAGGGGGTCCCCCGCTCACACTAGTCTTCCTCTGAACCACTCAGGGAGCCCCAAGATGTTCGGGCGCCTTTCGCGCTTATGTTGCAAATGCTGTCCTATCTTTCAGAAGGGACATAGCTCCTTCCAGGATATGTCAACCCTTCTCCCTGATATAGCAAAGTATTCCTAACCTCTGCAAGCTGTGGACCAAGTATGAATCAGAGTTTGTCTACACAGGGACACTCAGGAAAGTTAATCTGAATTAACCAAAGATGTGACCAGATTATATTCTAAGTGATTTAAATGATCTCCTGGTTAATTCTCTTACCAAGTATTTTTTACTCTGGTAACAATTATAGTTGTGGGATCCATATATTAAAAATGGTTGATAATTAAAGTTAAATTATGGCATGATAATTCTATTAATGATTATGAAAAAAAGTATAAGATTTTCACCCATCAGGCCAAGATGTATTTTGATGGTGGGGAATTGTTCTTTTTATGGGGTGTGGCTATTGCAGGAGAAATGACAGAGACTCCTGGGATCTATTCCTGGCTCCTTCACTTTTATTTCTCTGTATCTTATTTTACCCATGTATAAAAGGGTTATATTTGCACCTATCTCACAGCTGAGTTTTGAGGCTTAGTTAATTAATATCTCCAAAGTGCTTTGATATCCTTGGACAATATGTCCTATAGCTCATAACATAACTGATCTTTCCAAAAAAGCAATATTGACACTAATAGCCTCCATAATTGACAATGATATTGCTAAGGAGGTCTGGGAGAGAAAACGATTTTGAAATGTAAACACTCTTAGATGTTTAAACAGGCTTGATCTCTGTCTCTAAAGTTTAAGATCTGTCTGGATTTAAAAAGGGATGAATAATGTTATGCCTGGGAATAAGATGCAGGGCACCTAGTCCTCATGCATCAGTGCTCACCCTGAGCATTGCAGAGGTCAGGAAGGGATAGTTTCCTACAGGTACCGCATTGCACAATGGATGTTTCCCCTGCTTTCTCTGCAGAAACAGGTATAGGCCACTGCCACGGGCAGAATATTGGGCTTGATGGACTAATGGTCCAATCCAGAACGGCACATTCTTTGTTCCCATGTCTTCATGGATCAGAATGGAAAAGCATTGCTGAAAACCCCTTCACAAGTCTAGGCTGGAGTCTAAGTAGGGATCATGCTTGAAAGTTACTCTGAAGCACAGCCAGTGAATCAGAGGCTAAACTTTCTGGTCCTTAGCTAAGAAGGAAAGCTGTGGAAGGACAGCAGAAAAATTACATGCTGTATAATAACTATGAAAGATGATGTCTCACTTCTAGCAAATTACTATATTTCATCAGGATTTCACTTGTTAAAATGAAGGAATTAGCTTATATGAGAACTAAATGCTATAAAATAGCATGATCCCTTCTCCAAATTAAATTTACATTTTTCATTTGAAAGGGTATTGTTTCTCTAGGCCACTGAATAATACTGCTGCTCCCTGCTGAATTAGACAGGGGCTCTGTTTTACAGCGATAGCCACTCCATAGTTTATGGACTCCGAGAGGCCACAGACTAGCTGTTAAAGACAGTACACAAAAATCTATATTGTGAGGGAGAAGGTGTTTTTGGAATCCAAAAACTGTTCATTCTCCTCCCACTCTAATTAAACAGTAACAAATCTAAAACTATCAGTGTTTTGTCAGATATCATAGCTCTGATTCCTCTCTTGCTTACACCAGTACAACTCACCTGTCTGCAGTGGAGTTATTCCTGATTTATATTGGTGTAAGTTAGAGGAGAATCAGACCATCCTGATCAAAGGGCAGCATGAGGAGAAGAGAAATCATTAAAAGGTCAAAGCAGGGAGGGAAACGAAATCAGCTGAGCCGGACATTATAGGGACAGTGTAACCATAATAAATATACCTCTGCATGTATGACCGCAGCAGCGTTATTCCCAGGAGGAAGTACATCATAATGGAGCACACCATCATAGTCAGTCCTAGGAGTATGGCCCGATCTTCTCCTGCTTTCAGAGCTGTGACTGTTTTCCTTTTGTCCAGTAGATCGTGATCCCTGATTTTTTGGTAAATATTTCTGAGGTTGAAAATAATACATTCTTATGTGAAGTTCATATTTAATCAGTGAACCCTCTAAAGGGTGGGTAGTTCCACCACCACTTCCATCTCATGGGAGAGAAGGGTTTCTCAGATGTTCTTTTCAGTGGATTCATTTTGACCTGGCAGGGAATTAATTTACTTCCAAAATATTTTACAGTTATTCCTGAAAAGTTAAAATCCTTGTATTGAAAATATAAATGGGCTAGATTAGTAAATCCATCTCTGATGTAGCATCGACTCCAATGGAGTTACTCTACAGTTGAATTTGGACCCATTAACTCCAACTCATGCCCCATTCCCTTGAACATTATTAAGCATTTTTCTGGTGTTTTCTTCAGGCCTAAGTTTATTATAGTAGCCAGGCCAGAAGACAATATCCACCCAAAAATGTCTGAGGGAACCTCGTAGCACATTCTCTCTCGTTTGCCTATGGGTTAGTAGAGGAGTCTGATTCAAAGCACAGGGAAGACAATGGAAATATTCCCACTGACTTCCCCGGTCTTTGGATCAGGCCCTTATTTTCTACTTTTAAAGTGTAACTCACGGGAATAGCTCTTATGCATTACAATTAATACCCTATCTGAAAATTATTCATCAAAGCTACTTTTTCTCTGCAATTAAGAAAAATACAATAAACTATTCTCTCCTCCAGCTGAGAGAGTCCTCTTCACTTCCTATGTCCTTTCATCTCCAGGCCTTTGATGATTCAAAGGTCACGGGGACAGAGTGACAGGGGAGAGATGTACTTGAGTACATTTCAAACACACTCAAACTTTGTGGGTTTAAAATGTACTTACAGACCTGAAGCTGATCATAAACTTGTGTGTGAATCTTCTGGGCAGCACCCGATGCATGTAAGCTGCGTACCTTTGAACCTGGGCACCACCATAAAATGGCCATAGTAGTACCACCCGAAAGTAGTTCGTCTTCTACTGTCTGCAAAATGGCAGGTGAGCAACATCAGAATGAGCATTATTTTAGGTTCTAACAAACCTGCAACTCATCTAAGCTGAAACTATCAAGTTTCACTTTCTTATTAAAAAAACCAGTAGCATGTAATCTACATTAATAGATCAAACACTGCAATTTCCAACATAGTTACTACTACATCTAGGGATAATACTGTAATCATTTTAAAAAGAGTGGTTTTGATGAAAAATCAGAAATGGGATCCCCAGGTCCACTAGAAACAGGAGCATAATTCTGATCATAGGTTCCCAAACCTTTGCAATACTTTTGATGAATCTAAACCAAGTTTAAGTTTATAGTGAGAAGCAAAATCAGAAAAAGCACATGTGGTTTGGGGTTTTGTAGCAAAAGATTTGCACAGATCTTGCTAGAAACTCACAAACATTTCAACATACCAAAAATACAAAGGGTAAAATCCTGGTTCCCCAGGGGGTGTTTTGTCCATTGACTTCAATAGGGTTAGGATTTCACCTCATCTCTTGAAGTTTCTTCTATGTTAACTATTTTTCCTTTGGGTTTTTCTAGTCATTGCCTTCTCCAGATAACAATGTTCTTTCCCAAGTTTACGAGTTCATTTCTAACTTACTTCCTTAGATTTCCAGGGTTTTTCTATAAAACCTAGTTCCTTCAAGACTTGCTACTATTTGTTTCATTGAAAACTAAACAATAATTCAGCCTATGGAGATTTTCTGTGGTGGGGTGGGGAATCTTTTGTGATTTTGTTGGACACTGTTGCCTTCAAAGAACTGATGTAAAACAAGTCAAATGTTACACTCCTTTTATTATTTGTGAAAATGTATTTAACTCTTATAGCTGCTTTTGAGATATGCTTTGCTTCCAAATGAAAGCAGGCAGTAAGGTACCAATAGTCATACAGTTCCAGAACATTAGCCAATCACACAGCATGACTTATGTCAGTCTGTGGACGTAAACTAGACCCAGTGCAATCAGTCTCTAATGTCACCAGAACATAAAAGTGATTTAAATGGACGATTTAAAAACAAACAGCTAATTGAAAATAGTTACAAATGTTTCCCATGTGGCCTGTAGCCAAGAAGTGTGCAATGAAAGGTAAAAAAGATGGACTATAAGGTACATTGTAGAAACAGTCTACCAACAAGGTGACTGGAAAACTGATCAGTGTGTGGGGAAAATCTTCTAGTTACGTTTTCAAGACCCTGGGGCCACAGAGAATAAGCATCTGCTGATGAGGTCATGCCAGGAGCATTGACATCTATTTTTCTGTTGCCATTGTTGATGAAAAGCCCTAAAAAAAGATGGAATTTGATGCATTTTCTGTGATGTCTTCATCTCCTGAATTGTTGCTATAAGTGAGCATGGATAACAATTGAACACTGCACAAATATATGGCTAGACGGTGACTTGAGGCACGGATCTGAGAACGTGGTGGTGTGTCAGATGCACCAACTCACGTAGCAGCTCCAGGAGATACAGCACTAAGTCGCAATTCCTCCCCTGCTTCCCCCGTGCTGCAGCGGGTTAGTGGGGGAACTTGCTGCTAGTTGATATCAGCAGAAAATTCTGATACTCTCCCTGCATCAACCAGAAAGAGTAAGAGGGGGTGGTGCCATGGATCTGTGCACTCCCAACATTCCCTGCCCACCTTTTGCAGTGGGAGCAGTCAGATGGTATGTAACACCTGTTTACATCTCTGAACCCTCATTCAATTCCTGGGTAGCCTGCTCAGTGGAGTAATGGGAGACCTTACCCCCATCTGACTCCCTCGTGTGGGTGTGTAGTCCAAGTCACAATCTAACTGATAAGCAGCATGTCCTGCCACCAGCAGAAGCACCACTCCCTCATTTCAGGTGGAGTAGCAAAGTTATTTTACAGGAACAACTGTCCTTCAGGTCAACACAGTGCATGATCCTATTAAAATCCACTCTGTAGTAAGTGGCTATGTGATGGAGTGGTTTGGGCATGGGTGTAATATGTGCCTCTCTGCTGGGTGGGATTTATCAGCTGTGAACTATTAGCACAGTGGAGGAGCTACTCTCACTGGGCTGCCAGAGAACTATTCTTAGGCAGCTGATTTCTGTTCCTGTTGCGGTCTGGATGCAATGAGCTCACTACTGCGGTGTGTATAAATGGAATCACGGATCAATTCATCCTGGCCATTAATGATTCACTTTAATAACTGAGCTCATGTGATAACTCCCCATATGTCTAATTGTTCTTTTTAAAGCCCTAGGCATGAGGACATGGGTCCTCCCAAGTCCTCTCTCTCCCTGTGTACAAAGGACCTTCATGTAAATGAGCCCAGGTGGACAAAAGGTCTTTGCTCCTCCTACTATTTCTGAGTTGCCATTTCCCCCGATAAATCCCCAGGTTCTCGCCTGTCAAATGGCTCTCAGCTGATGCAGCTCGGATGACTGCACACTCTGACGTGACTACTATGAGAGGAAAATTACACATGGCTGTGTTGTGTAGGATGGGGGTAGAGCAGAGGGAATCTTGTCCTCTCAATTCCCAGAATCTCTGCAGTGTAGTCAGCTGTTCCTTATATGATATCTGAGTCCAGGCAAGAGTTTAGGGAGACCCTAAGCAGTGAAACTAGGCAGCACAGGCTATGTTTTGGCACTCTGGGAACTAGAGAGACAAGGAGATCTTCAGGGTCTCTCTGAATCTAGTGGCCGAATTCTGTTTATATTCATTAGAGTCAAGAACTGTTCATTTTCCATTACAAAAGACACTACACCCTCGTAGCACCAGCCACCGTGATAGGAGGGGGCCTGCCAAATGCACCATTCTATACACTAAGGTCTCAGGGATCCGGTCTTCTGACTTAAGGATGTGGTCGTGCCAGTGCTCCTGTGCATATGCTGAATTTGTCGTATACATTAGAGAAAGGTTTTTAAAAGGAGCAGCATGGTGTGCTAGAGGGATGAATGGCTCAGAGACTCTCTAAACTGCCAGTATTACTCCTCTCCATCCATCTTACATGGCCACAATGAGTAAGGCAAGATTTTGCTTATAAAATATATGTGCTAATTCCTACATGCTCGCTGGCAGCTGAGATTATTGAACATTTTGTATGGGAGACTTGAATTAGGGGGCCAATCATCAGAGTACATTCCTCACATCTTCAGTGCACACAGACCCTGCCAATTTGGGACCTATTTGGGACCATGCGCAGCTCCTAATGACTGAGCAGCCCGTGCCAGCCGGAAACGGGACAGGATCCTACTGGATGAGAGCCGTCATGCAGCGAGGGCAGTGCTGCATTGGGACTTTGCCTCGCCACCAGCCTTGTACACCCACCCCCATTGTTGGCCACTAGACTGCCCTCTCCACTCACTGCTGGTGGGCGGGTGGCTGGCGAGCAGAGATACAGCCAGTATTGATGTAAGGGGGAGACAGAAAATATGGGAAAATTTGCCTGTTTGTTAAAAAAAGTTAGGACACCTGTAAATATGAGACTGTCCCTTTAAAAAAGGGACGTCTGGTCACCCTACCCATTGAGCTGAATAGAAGTAGCATTGGGACCTTTAGCGATGTGAGACTCACTGGCGTGGCGCCTCCTGCTGGTCGTCTCGGGAATTAGCTCTTTTCAAGCTTGGAGCACACTCTGCTGGCTGATGTCTCACTTGTCGCTGACCCTGTGAACCTCCCAGACCTTGGTGCCTCTTTACCTTGGGGTGCTGCTCCCTGGCAGTACCCCACACTCTGGGTCTCGCCTCCCAGGAGAAACCCCAACCCTCTAATCCCACCTTGCCTCAGTGGCTACTGCCAGTCATCATCTAGCCTCTAGCCCCCGCTCACTGGGGCAGCCTGCAGCCTGTAATGGCCACTCATCACTGGTAAAGAGTAGGACCTTCTGCCTTTGCCTGTCCTTAGGCTGCTCCTTGGCAACCCCAGTACCTGTATAGGCCTTCCCCAAGGCCTGCAGTCTGGGAGTTTAACCAGGCTGGAGCTCCCCAGCTCCCTTTGCCCTAGTCCCCAGCCCTGCTCTGCTCTGCTCTGCTTCAGATACTTTACTTCCAGCAGCTAGGTCCTTCTCTCTCCACTACTAGAGAGAGACTCCTCAGCTCGTGGCCCCCAACCCTCTTATAAGGACCAACTGGGCCCTGATTGAGCTGGCCACAGCTATGGCTGCTTCCCCAATCAGCCCTTTCACAGCTGCAGCCCTCTCCAGGGCTTCTTTTACTCCTTTTTACCCAGGAGTGGGGCAGCTACCCCACTACAGGCCCATATTGCTGCTGTTTACGAAGCAGAATATAATGAATGTAATCAAGGCATACTATAGGAGACAGTGTCTCACTCCCTCAGACTCCTCGATTATCTGTGCTGCTGTGTTACGGCGTGTCTCTGACGCCAGATGCAGGTGGCATTGACTGCTGAATAACTACCAAGTGCTGGAAAGAATGGACTGTTTGTGTCTCTTTGCAGCATGGTACGAAGGGTCTGATTGTCAGAAGCGCTGAACACTGACAACATCAGGGGGAGCCCGTGGGAGTTGTCTGGGGCTCATTAAATCAGATCTCCTGTAAATGTCTATAACAAGGCTAACCTTGGGCAGCCCTTTCCAGTTCTAGGGATAAATACAGAAGAGTCTATTTTTTCAGACCAATAAGTATTTAAGGGAGACATTTTCAAAGGCACAAAGGGCAGTGCCTTTGCCAAGGCCATAATCCCACTGCTAGTCAGTGGGAACTGGATGCAAAACTGGCCTCTTTGTGTTTGAAAATCTCCCCCTAAATATTTTACAAAAATACAGCTACATAGGACCAGATTTTCAATAGAGCACAGGAGCCACACGGGGCCAGATTTTCAGAAGAGCTCAGCTCCCATTTAAGCATCAAAATAAGTGGGCAGATTTTCAGAAGAGCTCAGTAGGTTTGGTGCCGGTTGAGCACCTAACCCAGGGGTGGGCAAACGTTTTGGCCCGAGGGCCACACTAGGGTTCAAAATTGTGCGGAGGGCCGAAGGCCCCGCCCCCTATCCCACCTCCACCCACTTCCCGCCCCCGGATTGCCCCCCTCAGAACCCCTGACCCATCCAACCCCCCCTTCCTTGTCCCCTGATCACCCCCTCCAGAGACCCCCCACTCTAACTGCCCCCCCAGGACCCCATCCCCTCTCTAGCCCCCCTGCTCTCTATTCCCTGACTGCCCCCTCTGGAGACCCCACACACATCCTAACCACCCCCTCACCTACCCTAACCACCACCCCCACCTAACCACCCCCCGGCCTGTTTACCTGCTGAGCCCGAGCCCGGGCCCCGTGGCTTGCAGTGCTCCGCCCGGCCCCTGGGCTGGGAGTGGAGGGCCCCACGGTCTTCTGCGCTTGGCCCTGTCCCCGGCTCAGGAGCGCGGGCCCCGCGGCTTGCCACAGTCGGCTCGGCACCCCGGGCCGGGAGCGCAGGGTGTGGTGCTGGCCGCGGGCTTGCTGTCCCGGGCTCCGGGCGGCGTCTGGCTGTGGCCCGCTGTCCCGGGCGGCGTGCCAGCCCCGCTCTCAGGGCAGTGCGCCCGGCCGGCCGCAGGTCTGCTGCACCAGGCGGCGCGCCGGGCCCGCTCTTAGGGTGGTGTGGCCAGGCGGCAGCGGGTCCGCTGTCTGGGGTGCGCCAGCACCGTCCTCAGAGTGGCACGCCCGGCCGGCTGCAGGTCCGCTGTGTCGGGCGGTGCGCCCGGCCAGCACCCGGCCCCGCTGTCCGGGGCACTCTCAAAACGCCCTGCCCAGGTCCCGCTCCCCCAGCAGGAGCTCGTGGGCCGGATAAAAACGGCTTGCGGGCCACAAGTGGCCCGCGGGCCGTAGTTTGTCCACACCTGACCTAACCCCACATGCACATTTTCCAAAGCAGAGGCCGACCAGCCGCAGTAACATCCCAGCAGACCCCACTGGGGCTGTAGATGCATTTACCTCCGTTTTTGTTTCAGCGAGGGCTGATTTTTTGTGATTACATTTAATGGCCAGTGCAAGGGGGATGGCGGAGAGAGAAAAAGAGGAAATGCATCAGAGTGGCTGCAAGACAGGTTGCCTGGCAAATCTCACTACAAACGGCAGAGGTTTTAGAGAGATGAGGCTGGGCACTAGCAGCCAATTGGTCTCTCATCAGTGATATTTAACTTCTTTCATTCCTAACTGAGCACTGCCCTTGTCTATGGACTTTAAGCCTCTCCCCTCCTTCCCTTTCATTCTCTTGTATGTAATTCCCAGCTCCTGAAGGAACTCTAGTAACTTGCACTGTTCCTTTGTCTCTTTCAACCAATCCCCTCCACCAGCACCACTCAAATAAGCTGGCCTTTTCATAATAATTAACTAACTCTCGTGCCCTAAATTGTTGTGCAATATATAGAGGCTTGGAAGGATTAGATTTGTATCCGTAAATGTCGGTAAACATTGATTTGGCTGCACACGCACAAACTGAAAAAAACATTTCTGTCTGAATTCACAGATAGGCAAGTAAGAAAAATTCTGCTTGAGAACTTATTACAATTTGATTTCAGGATATTTCAGGATCTATTTTAACATGTGATGCTGACGATGTGTGTATTAATCGTTATAAAGCTTTAACTTTTTGAATCTCAGCTATTGCCATTACATAGTTATTGTCTGACCATCCCCACAGATAATTTCTGTGAAAATTTAAATGGACAAAAACTGAAGAAATGCTTGAAACCCATAATTTAACATGACTGTGAACATTTAAATTGGAAAAAAATTGAAAAAAATGTTTAAAATTAACACTGTTATCCATCAAAATTATAAAACAAAATAAAAATCTAATACTGTAACGTATTCTCTCTCACACACACACAAAGTCTATGACAACTCTCTAATTTCAGCATGTGCATCATATCAGTGAGGTGCATGGAATTTATTTAGGGTGGCATTCTGGGTTGGACAGCCAATGGGTTGGGGAGAGTGTTGCTTGAGCAGTGGTAGCTGGAGCCATGATGCCTGCAGCAAACAGAATGTCGTTGCTAGCTGTGGTGGGGTTATGCTCCTGTGTGGTGACCAGTACATCTGTAAAAAGGTTCCGGGTGTGCCAGCCTCAGAAGTGAACTCCAAGTGCTAGTGACTGGGGGAGGGGAGAGGGCAAGAAGGACTTTGGACACACTTCTAGCATATCTGATCAGACCCTGTTTGGGGTGCTGCACCAGAAACCCCCTCTATTTATCTCAAGCAGTTCTATCCTAGAAATCTCTGCCAGGGCAACACGTGGGGGCAACGGCCTCCTGCATCCATCCCTCCCTCCTCCCCCGTAACAACCACGTGGGAAAAGCCAGAGTCTGATGCTTCAGAGAGACCCTGGTTTAAAAACCACAAAATACAGTAAGTGCCATTGCAGTTTACCTTTTCTCGTCATGTCTGTAAGATGTGGAGGTCCGGCCACTGGTCCAAATAAACATCTTAGAGGATTGCCCAGTGGTGCCTTTCCTTACTGTGGAGGTCTTGGAGGGATGACGGAAGGACCTAGAAGGAGAGGGATAGTCTCGGTCAGTATTCATTCGAAACACACCAAACCAGGTTGTGTTCATCATGCTAAGTTCCCGGGCCTGGATTCCTATCCGCTTGGCAGTGCTCAGTGGGCTCTGGGCCGAGGAGATTATTCTGATTATTCTGATTATTCGATATGCAAAATAACAGAGATGCCCTCTCCGTACCCTTCCAGGAGCTTTGCTCGACACAAAGTTATCTTCTACTTTTCCCCCCTCTCTCTTATTTGTTTCGCTAGCTCTGGCTCACATCAGAGATAAGATGTCGTTTCCTTGCCTGTGCTTTACTGCCTGGACAAATGCTTGCTTTGCTGTTGGATCACCCCTTGCACACACTCTGGAAAATGAAAGCTTCACCTTGGGGTGAACTCCAAGCGCTGGCTAAACAATAGGCTGGAATCTTTTGCTGTTCCCATCACTTTTGCATGCTTTCTTCCCTGGCCCGAGACCTCTTGATACATTTGTTCTAAGCAGCCATAGATTTTAAATAATTATGTGAGCCCATGGTGTATTCAGAATGCATTGATCTGTCACCAGACTCGTAGTTAAATCTAACTGCAGTTACAGTCCCTCTCCCAGCTGGCATTCTGATTGGCGCTGCTTGAGAGAATCATAGCAACTTGACTAGGTGCTCCATTGATGCATGCAGAATAAATGTTGAGGACAGTTTGTTTTCCTTTTTCTATTGCTCATATAATGGATTAACTCGTTGGGCGCCAAGATTCTTAGCTGGCTTCTAGGCACTAATGTAATAAACATGATTCATAAGATCAGGCTAAGATCATCCACAGGCTGATCTTTCTGGTGAGAGTCTCTGCCAGCATTATACCTTTTCCCCAGCACATCAGCATGTTAATTAAGAGGTTATGTATCTGTTACAGTTCATTATGGGCTCAGTCCTGCATCCCTAAATCAGTCAAAACTCCCAGTTGGGTACCTTACCTGAGTAAAGATGGAGTTGTAGCACTTGGAACTATTTATTCCTTTGGAAGTCTATCTGATACCACCACAGACTTTAAAAGGATTTATTCTTCCAACCTGCTAGAGCCATGGTTGTCTTAGAAGCAGAACAAGTATTTTGTTTTTGAAATGGGCTCCAATTAATTTCCTCCTACTGTCCCCTTAATCTACACTCCCTTCAGCAAATTCTCCCACTCTAAGATTTGTGCTTTCTTTCATACCCTCAACCCACTGCCAGCCTGGCACAATCTCCTACTTCATGTCTGCCAAGCAGGCTCCCTATCCTCCTCCTGCCATAGCTCCTTCCTACTCAGTGACTTCCCTAAATGCTCCCCAAGCATAACTGCTGCCTAGGGCTTTCTCTTTTCTATGGCAGGGCATGATACCAGTAGCATTTCATTTTCAGAGCTTAAGATTTAAAGAGGGGAGAAATGTAAAGGAGTTTTGATCTAGGGATTTTGATTGGACACACACCTCTCTTTTTTAATTCATCTATGCCTAGAATCCAATTTTCTTCTTTATTATTTTGATGGATGTTTATTTTTAAGCATTTTATTTTATCTATTTGAATTTTCACAGTTTCACCCAATTATGGGTTTTATGCATTTAGCATTTTTTATTCATTTAAATTTTCACAGTTGTGGGAAGTTGTGGCAAGGGGGAGTCAGACAATTATTTAATGGCAGTGGACGTTGAGATTTGAAGATTTAAAGCTGTTTAACTGTTAAAGCACAAATTGTCAATCTCACCTGTCAAAGTATACAAAGTAAATAGCCTTAAATCAATCCCTAATAAAGTCTCAAGAAGAATTTTTCTTACTTTGCCTATTTTATTTACCATCAATGGAAATATTTTTTGGCACCTTGTGTGCATATGGTAAAATCAATGTTTACCAACATTCACCGATAAAAAGCCAATCCCTTTCACTGATAAAAAGCCTAACTGTATCTCAACTGATTCTGAAAGCTCATCCTTACAAAGAGGTGACTTAATGATGCTCAGCATCTCACCAGATCGGGCCCTCAATTGTGAAGTCCCTTTGGGCAGAGGCCATATCTCATTCTGTGATTTGTAAAGCACTGTGTGCATTTATCACACTATAGCGCAGGACTCAATAATAAAAATGAAATAGCCTGGATTCTAAGTGTCGGAATGTAGAACCTTTTCATATCTCAGTGGCCATTCCCTAGCTCACTGAGAAATAGACTCGGCTGTCTGTGTTTTCCACTAAGGGTGACACATGCATTCCAGAGCGCTGTTTGTGTAAAAAAAATGTTGTAATACCACCATTTTCAAAGTCACACAAACAGGGCTGGTTCATGTATTTGCATAGCTATGAACCTGGGTGAATGCTCAGAACTGACTGAAATGGATTTGAAGGGGGGAAAAATTTCAGCTTGGAGTGTGAGAGGACTGGAATCCAAATCTGGATTGGGATCAGAATTTCACAGCTGGACCCATCTCAGTAATGGGGCAAACAAAAATTCTGAGTCTTTTCACCCCAAACTTTGCAGAGGAGTAGGAAGGAGGCTTGAAATTTAGAGAGAAGGAGGCCCTTCTCTAAGAACCACCACCAAAACATTCTGCCTATTTAGGCCTTGGGGTGACACCATAAAAAGCTACAATGTATATTGGTGAGCTGGCCTTTAGGCAAGTGCTCAGGGCCCTATAGTTAGCACTGAGCACCCTCAAAACCACACTGAAATGAATAAAATCCATCTGTTACTCAGTGGCAGGGACCATCTTTTTGTTCTGCATTTGTACAGTGCCTGGCACACTAGGATCATGGTCCATCACTGGGGCTCCTTGGCGCTACCACAAAAAAAACAACAACTAAGTATATTTGTGTCACACCTACAGGAGGAAACAGATTAGGTAGGAAGAGATGCTCTTTGTACTAGCCAAAGAGGAGGGAGAGCACTATGTAAACAAGCAAGGAAGAAGAAAGAAAGCTGTGCTCTCCCAGTCTCCTTACTTCAACCCCCGATGCTTATTACTGTGGTATCTGAACACGTAAACAGTCTTTTCTTTCCTTTCCACCTGAGCAAAAAACCGTAGTCAAGTATTAGGGGAACAATGTATAAGAAAGGATATTTGTGACTAAAATAACTATGGCTTGGAGGACAAAATTGTAGCTACCAGCACCTAATCAGTTAAGGAGAGGTTGAGCCATTAAGGAGAGTTTTCAAGTGGTCAGCATAGGTGCTGGAACTAGAAGTGCTGGGGGTGCTACTCTACCCCCTGGCTTGAAGTGGTCTCCATTATATACAGGGTTTACAGTTTAGTTCAATGGCTCTCAGCATCCCCACTGTCCAAATTGTTCCAGCGCTCCTGGCCATCAGAGTAGAGAACTTGGGATACAGGACACCTGGGTCTTATTCTTGGCTCTACTACTGTGCAGTCACAGGTAGGGAAATTAGAAAATTGGGTCAACATAAATACGTTGCTCAGGGGTGTGAAAAATCCACAACCCTCAGTGGTGTAGTTAAGCTGACCTAAGTCCCTGTGTAGACAGTGCTAAGCGGACAGAAGAATTCTTCTGTCAGTGTAGCTATTGCCTCTCTGGGAGTTGGATTACCTTTGCTGATAGGGGAACCCCTCCCATTGGTGTGGGTAGTGTCTAATGCACTAAAATGGTGTGGCTGTGCTGCTGTAGCGTTTTCAGTGTAGACAAGCCCTGTGGCAGGTTGACTAAAATGGCCTCTAACAGTGGGGGCCTCAGTTAGCAAACAGAAAATTGTGGCCTCCAGTGCTATATTTAGTGCCTACTTTTATAAACTGAGGCCTGGCCCCCTGCACATCAGTTTACTCAGTATATTCATATGAAGCAGTTGTGAGGACTTATTGAAATCTTCAGGAGGAAGGCCTCTAAGGTTCTGTTCACACACAGACCTATCACTCTCGTTGGGCTCACTTACTGAACAGTAAGGTTACACGTGGTGTGTGAACGGCTAAACCTAAAAGTACTGTAATAGGGCAGCTGAGTGACACAGCTGGACCTACTGGATGCTGTGCTGGTATAGCCTAAACCACTACCATAGTCACTGCGAGTCCTGGAGGAGCTTGGTTATCACAGACTTTGCTCTGAACTAAACACAGCTGAGCATATAGTCAAGGTGATATACGGCTCGCGCTGCCTGCATTCATTAGACAGTCCTTCTCGGGTGGGATGAATAGTAGAAACATCACCACAGGTAGCTATGCATCTCCTGACTCACCTAGTCAGACTGAAGGTTTCGTGATGGCAGCCTTCAAAATGGAGAGGGGTAGCTACAATGCACAGAAGGGTGGATGGGAAGGAAGGAGAGGTCTTTTTCTCTGGAAGAGTTTGAATCATTTCCGAATGTTTGAGAATGCCAGTGCCTTGGAGCTTCACCCATATGTGATATCATTAATGCTGCCTGCTTCATTAGCTGGGCAATCCAAGCCACCCTTCACTATTTAACAGATAATTACATGCCTAATCTTGTGTAAAATTATAACAGTAATGACATCACAGCAGCCACTCCAAAGGTCAGATGTAAGTGACTTGATTCAGTGTTTTCTTTAGCTGTAAGGGTCACCTATAAGTTATAATCCTTTCACAAGAACAATGGAGTGTGAAATCTCTAGGCTCCTTCTTCTGAGGGCCTTTAGGGGAAAAGAGACATTTCACATGGAGGAATCTGAAACTGAGTTAATATATGCTGGTTCAGCGGTTTGGTTAGACAACATATGCGTTTCCCTTGCACAAAGCTTCCTCCTTCCACACCCTCCCACTAATTGGACTCTGAATCCCAGTCCTTATCACCCAAAACTGCAAAATAATTTATCTGTAGTTTTGGAGCAGCCCCACCGATAAAAGAAAATACTTTTTCACACAACATGTAATAAGACTGTGGAACATATTGCTGTATGATGTTATTGAGGCTTAGAATTTAGAAAGATTCAGAGAGGGTCTGGACATTTATATGAATGACGGCCATCTCCAAATTTATAAAATAGTATCTACTAAAAAGAAAAGGGTTTTGAAATGGATATAAACCCTCAAGATCATGTTTTAAAACAGTCTCTGATTATTAGGCGTTATGAGAGACTTTCCTGTGGGGAAGATGATCCAACATCTGCATACTGAAGCAGTATCATGTAACTTTCTCTGAAGTACTTGCTGCTGACTACTCTCAGAGACAGGATTAGAATAACTTTGTGTCTTATCCAGGATGGCATTTCTTATGTTCCTCTTTCAATGGGATTAATATGGAGATCGGAAAGGGAGTCCATGTTTTGTTTTTTGCAAAATCCAATTGGTCTTTGGGATCAGGGTTCCATGTTATTTAAATCACCATTGCTCCAGGGCAGGGTCCGGGGGAACTCCAAGTGTAGTGAAGTAATCAATCAACAGCATTAAAATGGAGTCCAGCGCCCACTAGTGTTTTCAAGTACATATTACATTTACTCACTTTTCTGTGCCGCATTTTCTTAGGGGTAAACGTTGGTACCCTCACTCATAATGAGTAGCAGCACTCTTCAGGAACAGTCCTGCTGCTTTCAATGGCACTACTGTGGCATAAGGAGATCTGGGCAAATTTTTTTTTTGACAAATAGTAAATTTGCCAAAAAAAAATCATTTTGAGAATCACGAAAACTATTTATGAATTTGGGTTGATTTTGGTAAACAAGTTTCAGCCAGAAAAAAAAGGGGAGGGGGAATCAGAAATGTTAACGGTTTGTTTCACCATTTCTGAAATGAACTGTCTCCACATTTTGTTTTGAACCAACATGACATTTAGAAAATGTCATTTCAGAATTATGTGCAAATGGCTCATTCAACCTGAACAAATTTTTTGGTTTTTCATTTGATGAGAGAAACAAACAAGCAAACAAAAAAAATCAATTTCATTTTCAAATGAAACAATTTTTATTTTGGCCACTGAACTGAAAAAAATTAATTATTTGCTCAGCTGTAGTCATAAGGTACTACTTAACATGAAGAAAGGTGACAGAACTGGGCTTCTGTTCTTCAGTTAGCAGTGGAGAAAATGTTTCAGATAAACAGTTTCAATTTTGGTCCACAGCTATGTAAATAAAGTATCTTACTGCAAATTTGACCATGAAACAAAATTGCTCTGTGCTGTCATTAGCTCCCTTAGAAAGAGGAAATAAAGCATGGAGGAGCAATATTTGCTTTCTATCAAGTGCTTAGCATCAAGAACATTAACTTTTTAGTTCACATCTTTCAGATCTGTTTGTTGTCCTAGGGATGCAGCAAACTATCCACAGGAGATTTGGCTACCGCTAAACATGCGGGAGGTAATACAGCAATTACACACACACACTGTGGGTATTAGCCTCACAATTGTGATGTCACAGGGCTATAATTATTATATACTCACACTTCAAGGGAAATATTATGTTGAGTTCAGCAGTTTCTATCTCCATTTAAATGAGGTGCACACGTACCAGCATACAAACATACCTCAGATGTAGAAAATAACTTCAGCTCATATTTTTACACCCTTGGTATAAATAGACTGAAATATCAGTAGCTGCCTAGAACTTCATTGTTGCCACTGTGCTGCATACAATAGTTCTTTGGCACTTCCAGCTAGTCAGGGATGGAACTCAGATCTTCCTGCCTCTCCTTCACAGCAAAAGGAGAATCTTTCTCAGCAGCATAGGGTCTGTGACACATAGCCGAGCTGCTCTGAATTAATCCATTAGAGGGAAATGGATATACATTCTAATCAGGTCATGATAGCATTTATGCACTAAGGCCCCACTTCTGCTGTAGTCAATGGCAAAACTCCCATGGACTTTAATGGGGCAGGATTAAGTTCTACAACTTCTGCCGTTTACCGTGACACTAACTGGAAATATATTCCCACTACAGCCCAAATCAATTCAACAGCACACAAGTCTTCACAGCAACCAGTAATAACAGGTACAGTGCTGTAAGTTTAATGGTGCTTTTGATGATCAGGCAAAAAGAGTTTAATATGAGACAGCCAAAGACAGGAAAAGACGTGGTATCCCAGTTCAGGGGAAGAGATAGCAAGGAGAACAAGGTACGAAAGATTCCTGGGAGAACAGGGGTTGAGGTGGGGAAAAGAATGTGTTTGGCAGAATGGCTGGGGAAAGTGTTTCAGGCTGAGAATGGGAGCTGGAGTGGAGGAAAACAGGAAAGAGAGAGGGAATGCAGAGAGTGAAAGGAAGAAGGAGGAAATGAGATCAGAGAGATAGGTGAGGCTGCTGAAAGAGAGGATGAGAGAGTTCAACTGGATGTGGTAAAAGACAGAAAGGTGGGGGAAGGATTCAGTTTCTGAACACATTTTTCAAATGTTTAAAACCAACTAATGTTCCATCCAGTTCCTTTCAGAATTGCCGCGGCTTCTTCTAAGCCTCTTGGCTAAAAACAAATGTAATGTGGTGTCAGCTTAATATGTGATCTGTCCTGTCCTCCATGTGGGACCGCAGTGGGGACAGACTTAGTGATCTTAGGAGTCATTTCCATCCTATTACTTCCCAAAGAGTTGCACAGGCTCATTTCTCACTAGAAACCCTGCCCACAGTTCAAGCTATAACTACAACGAAGATCAGAAGCTGTTCCGATTTGATTTGAACCTGTTCATCCAGCCGTCACACCAATTACCATCTCTGTTGCCTCTCAGCAGTGAGCTCCATTATGCTAAGTATAGGAGAGAGAATGGTAGCTGATGACTGCTCTAATTTATATTGGGGACTGACCTGGTGTCTGGAGCGCTTAAGGATCAGGCAGCCAAAAAAGGTTCCTTTTGTTTTCCCTCTTCTTGGCTTCACTGCCGTAGTGGAGGAGGTGGCCTCAAAATCCTGTTTGTGTGTGTATTTACATGGACTCAAGGTCATGAGGGTTTCCTTAGCATCCAAAATATACTGGGAAGGTGACAAGGAGTCAACAAGATTCAGAGAACTGTGTCTCTCCTTCCCCCGGTCTACAAACAATTTATAAAGAACAATCCCACTGCGTATTCCTAAGAATCATTTTGTTGCTACAAGGCCAATGCCTTTCCCACTGTAATTCTAGGAAGCAACTCTGAAAATCATTAGATAACTCATTGGCATATTACACAGGGCACTATATTCATGCCACATTGCTTCTCAAGGTTAGATTTAAGTGTCTGGATGGGTTTCTAATGCCCATTACCTCTAATTCTTCACCTTTGTATAGAGCCCGAGAAGAATAGTGCTGGTAGTGTTTTAGGAAGGTGTGAGAGGCTGATGTTTGTCTGAGGCTCGCCTGTGTTCAGGCTTCTAACAACAATAGGCTCTTTTGAGGCCTCAGTAGGCAATTTATGGCACCAAAATAATGAGAGCAATTCTCCTTATGGCATTTCACGTCTCAGATAGTGGGAAATTTGCAAAAAGATCAGCACTTGTGTTAATTTGACACCATAAATGGCTCCTTGAGATATTTAAAGGCCTGCGAAAACCATGCAGACACATAATCACTGAGTGGTTTGTGTTTGCCTGAATATGGCCATTTCCTTCATTATCCAGGTTATGAAGTATTTGGATGTACAGTCATAATATTTCCCAGCTGAACAAGTCATTTTCCTCCCAAGGGGAGTCTTCTCTGTCTCTCAAGCCTTGAGGACTCCCAACTAATCCTCAATTTAATCTTCCTCTCCTCCCTGTCCTTCACTCTGTGCACTGCAATCATGATCCTTCCAATTGAAGAGACCATCAATACCACCTATTACTTGGACAGAATTGTTGCTATTAAGTGGTGTGAGGTATTCAGTATTCCTAGCGGCTCAACAGTCTGCTTTTGCAGAGTTCCGAGGCACAGGTGCCCAGAGATAAAGCAAGAACATGGAACCGGGAGTCACATCACACGCTCCCAAGCTTCGACGTGTATTAATTGAAGAAATGGGGGTGTTCGCTTGTGGCTGTGCTCAGTTCTGAGACACCAGGCAGGGAGGAAGATTGTTCAGGATGGGGTATAAATAAAAGTAATAACGGGATATATTTCAGAGGAAAATATAGACTGAATATCAGGAAATGTTTCATAGTTATGAAGTTTGCTAGAGTGTGGAACCATCTTCCAAACAGAGGTGGAATTATTATTAGTTGAGATCTTGCCTGCCTGATTCAAGGGATGGTCGAAAAAGAGTTTTCTAAGACTAGCATCAATGATTCTAAGGCCACACAGCAGGTCAATAACAAAGCTGAGAATGGAACTCACATTTTCTGACTCCCAGTCCTGTTCCTTAAATACAAGACTTACCTTCTTCCTTGAGTCAGTGGCAGTTGTGCCTGTGTAAGGACAGCAGGATCAGACTCACCTGTATAAAAGCACTCTGAAGTACTATAATAGAGGAACTATTGCATTGTATACCAGAGCAACAAGAACAAATACCCAGTCTATGAGCATATAAAACCAGTGGCATTCAGGCTAATAGGGTTCACAGGAAGAAAGGCTTCAGGAAGTGGTATTTCTTGGAAAATCCCTCCCAGTTACATGGGTGAAAATGCCTGTTTTTCCTGCAGGTCTTTACACTAATGCCAACATTTGCAGAGCTGGTTCTACTTCAGGCCATACCCGAAAATAAATACTACCGCAAATCAGGGAATCAGAGGAACAGAAGTAAAGCCAGCATGATCTAAGAAGAACAGCTATAAAGCAACTAGCTAAAGGAAATGTATCTGCATTAGTGGAAGACATCTACCACTTAGGGAACATTTAACGCCCTGGTAGCAGCCACACTAAATCGTGCAGTGGTGCAAGCAGTATCAAATGGCGTGACTCTACTTCAGTGCTGGCATTTACTGTAGGGCAACCAAATGGTACAGAATAGGAACAACAGACCTCAGTGCAAGATAATGACCTACATAAATAGCTCTTATTTATCTACAAAATTTTATGAGCCACAATGCTGAATGCTGATTAAAGCAGTTGGCGGGACTCCATTGGTATATGCTTGTAGGAGTGCTCATGGATTACTCCCATGTAGAATGACCCTCACAGATACCTGTACCTTTTTCAGCTGTGGGATTTGTCCTTTAACTTTGCAGTAGCTGGGATTTCTTCTCCAGCATGTCCCATGACCAGTGGCATCAACAAGCGCCCTGCTAACAAGCGTTTCTGTCAGTCGTTAGCCCCGTAAATCCTGTGTGGGAGGGGGTCGGCATTGTGGAGGAGAAAGATAGGTGCTATCAGTAAGCTAACGCTGCCTCTGAGAAGAGTTTAAGAAGATTGATAGAGGCTGTTGCTGCCCTATGACTTCTGCCTGTTCTCTGCCCTCCTCCTGCACCTTCCTAAGATGTAGTTCCCAAATCGGGAATTTCACAGGGTCAAAGGCACCCTCTGTTTGAAATGTGGCGCTCACATGGCATGAGGGGTCACCATCATGAGGGTGGAGTTGGCTAGCTACAGAAAACAAGAGGATTTTGTTCTTTGAAAAGGCAAAATATCTTGACTTGAGGTTGCTGCCTATGATTTTTTCTGTGAGTATTTCACTATTAACATTTCTCCTAGTGTTTGCAAGAATAAAACAAACCTATGCAGAAAGGCCTGCATACAATCTAAGTGTCATTTTCCCCACAGCTATGTTCTCTTAACCTCCCAGTTCCCATCTCACTTTTTAACCTACCGTAGTTTATGCTCCTTCTCTAATGCTGGATTTCCATGGCGGGAGGGGAAGAGGAGGAGGGGAGAAAAGTGGGAGAGAAGACACATCTGAATAACCTGTTGAGTCTTGTCATTTAACTCTGCTTTGTAACTTTCTGCCTTCCTGCTCCCTCTCTTGTTCAGGGAAACATGTTCACTGTGACTCTGTTTAAAAGCCTCTGTGCTGAGTGTGCAGAATGTAAATTCCTCACTTTTGACTTGAGGGCTTTTTTGACCAGCTTCCTCATTTGTGTTGATCTCTCTCAAACATGGCCCCGAATGTTAGTGTCACTAGCTAGTTTTCGGTATGATCCCTCTCCTGAGGATGCTGGACTGAATTACACTGGTCACTATTACTTAGTAGATCAGTGATAGTGAGTTCTTGAATCAACTACCATATTTCCCTAGATTATCCATAAGGGAGGGACTGCTGGGCACTGTAATTAGGTGCTGAGGAATCCTGGGTCTATCCTTGGCTCTGCCTCTGGGTATGTCTGTGCGGCAGTCATGGGGTGGGACTGCAGCTCCAGTTGACTTGGCTGAGCTAGCTATTTCAGGTACTGGACCAGTGAAGCTACAGCAGCCCATGCTTCAGTATGGTTTGTACAAGCCTTCCTGGGACATTGTGTAATTGCTTATGTGGCTAGCCCATGCTGAAGTACATTCTGCCACAGCTTCCGGAACCTCAGCAAACTATATTCAAGTTAGCTTGGTTATGTCTCCATGATCTGTGGTCACACCCTGTGACTACAGCATAGACATACCCGCTGACTTGCTGAGTGACCCCTAGCCAGTCATTGAATATCCCCAGGCCTCAGCTTACTCCTCAGTAGAATGGTGATAATATTCCCCCTCTGTACTGGTGCGGGCACCTGGAGATGACTGAAGGACTAAAGAAAAGCCGACCTTTATTATTCTCAGCATCATCCGGTGATGATGAGTGTGCAGTCTCGACACGTGGCAATCACATCTCTTGGCGCACTGCAGTCAACGGGGAGCATTGTCCCCAGGGAACAGCTGGGGATAATTGTAACCTCTGCCTGTCAAAACTCAGTAAACATTTTAAAGCTTTCTGTGCCCTGTCAATTGTAAACGAATTTGCATTTACGTAGGAAATGACATGTTGGACAAGCACTTTATTCATCATTTCAAATGCTCCCAGGGTGCCGGGGAGGGCAAGGACTATCTGTAAAACGGCCCAGCTTTGTGTGGTTTCTCCAGCAGCAATGGCAGCAGTAAAAGGCCGGAAGGCATGAATCTCCACTGTCCTCATAGCACACACAACCCTACTGGGACTTGAGTGAAGAAGTTTAAGGTTTGGAATATAGCCCTAACAGAGATCTCAGGAGACTACAGTGAGGAGGAACAATGTTGAAGGCAACAATGGTGGAAGTTCACGTTTAGCTGTTGGACTCACACAGTCCTCTGTAAGGGTGACCAGATATCCTGATTTTATAGGGACAGTCCTGATTTTTGGGTCTTTTTCTTATATAGGCTCCTATTACCCCCTGCTCTCTTATTCGGTTTTTCACATCTGCTGTCTGGTCACCCTATCCCCGTTTGAATCTTACCAGCATGACCAGCATTGTCACGTGTAAACAGGAGCTGCATGTAAAGGAGGGGACATAGGACAGGCAAAATAAAAACTGGATCTCTTTGACATTAGCCCTTCATTTCCATCTTAAACTAGAACATAGACTGGTGGTCCTTTGCAACTCAAGCTCTATGCAGGAAGCAGTCCTCATCCTACTGCTCAATGCCAAAAAAACCTTCTCCTCTAGCCTTGCTTTCCTGGGCATATCATTAGCCAGATTTCAGAAGAGTTCAGCTATTGTTTAGGCACCAGATTTTCAAAGGAGTTGGGTGCACTTTGGGAGTGGATTACTTGTGAACATAGGTTCATGAATGTCACAATGGGAGCTGCACACTGTTGAAAATCTGCCCCTTTATTTAGGCGCCTATGCTGGAGCCGAGCTTTTCTGTCTATACTGGGTAATGGTCTACTCTGAAATGATAGGCTAAAGGGAGATTTTCTTTGACCATATAAGTGGTTAGCTCTTTACTATATACAGGAATGTGCAGCTGAAGCTATCTCTGACCCCCATTACTGTAAGTCTCTGAGCCACTCAAACTTTCATGCATTTACCCTCACAATAGTGCAGCAAGATAAGGAAGTGCTATAATCTCCCTTTTACAGATGGGGAATGGAGGCCCACAGAGACTATGTGACTTGCCCAAGGTCACACAGGAAGTCTGTGGCAGAACAGGGATTTAAACACAGTTCTCACAAGTCCTAGGCTAGGGGCCTGATCACTGGACCATCCCGCCTCTCGGAGAAGCCAGCACTCTGATTGAGAAGGTAGAAACAATGGCATAATTACCCTAGGACTAGGTTTAGTGGTTAAAATAGACTGAAACATTTGGGGAAAGCCAATGGTGAGTTGACAATACCAGCCAAGGAGTAGCGGAGCCAGGGGAAGTGCTATTTATCGAAGTCAGAGAATTGGGGGGAGAGCTCATTACTGCTTTGGGACCCATGATAAAGTTAAAAGGACCGTGTGCCAAATGCTGGCCCTAATGATGTCGGTGAGATTTCAGCCATTTACTTGAGTAGAAGCAGGCTTTGGCCCTGTGTATTTCTGTAGCTCTTAGTTCCTCCATTGTACAGACTTGCTTGTGCCTTGTGAAAACAGAATGGAGATTTGAATTAACTGAGGAATACCTGGCTTCGAAAAGTCACCCAACAGCATGTATCACCCGGGGAAAGATAAGATTAAAAAGTGGACAGTGGCTGTGTTTGTGGGTGGGAGTTCAGGATGAGAATTTGCGACATAATGTGTGTGAGGAAGAGGAATTTATAGAAAAAAGAGAGGACCCCAGCACCCCAGTGGAAATGACAAAGGAGGAGCAGAGATTCACCAGGGAAGCGGCAGAAGGAAGGAGATAAACAGCAGCAAAACAACCCCCAAGGGAAAAGAGCAAACAGCAGGGGCAGATATGGCAAAAGCGGCTCTTTCTCCCACTGCACCCATCTCATTCCCTCAGGGGGCCAAGCATCTCTTATCGCCTCTGTTTCAGTCCCTGTGCCACAGAGGACAGCAGCTGGAGCAAAAGAAAAGGCAGAGGCGATGCTAAAACTACCGCACAGTGGGGACTGAACCGGCATTTGGATTAGCTTTCAAAAGAGATGTGCAGATAAGCAAGCACGCAAACACAGCCCAGATGAACTGTTTATGAGGGGAAAGAGCTACAGTCTTTGTGGGCCTTACTGAAACTCTAATTCACTTAGGTTTCTTTCGTCACACAATTCATCATGGATGCTATAGGAGATGGAATTAAAAAATAAATACAACTCTATGTTGCCTTAGGCCTGTCTTATTTTTAGTCTTTTAGTTTTGTTGTTGTTGGGTTTTATTTCTGTTCAGACAAATACAGCAGTTCAGTTTTAGTGGGTGAGTAAATTGCATGAGGAGCTAGAAATACATAGCAGGCAAACACCTTTAGTGCCAGATATCTGTTGATTATTTGGGGGACACAGTTAGATGTGAATAATAAAAAGTAGCTCTTCTATAGCATGTTTCACCAGGTGATCTCAAAACTATTTATAATGGAGATCAGTATCATTATCCCCATTATGCAGATTGGAAACTTAGGCACAGCAAGGTGAAATGACTTGGTCAATGTCACCCAGCAGGCCATGGCAGAATTGGGAATGGAACTCAGATCTTTGGTATCATAGACCAGAGCTAAGGCTACACTGACGTCCTAATAAGCAGGTGGATTTCTTACTTCAAGTTTAGTTTAAAGACATATTATCACTGCAGGCATCCTATCTTTCTGTTGAGTAACTGCCGCGGTCTATAAAACCTGTGATCTAATGAATGATCAGAGCAGGGGACAGGGAATCTGGACTTCTGGGCTTTATTCTTAGCTCTGCCACTGGCTTGGTATGTGACATCAGGCAAGTCACTTACCTTCTCTTTGCATCAGCTAAGAGTTACAAAGGGATCTTACAAAACTGGGTGACTGGGTAACAAAATGGTGGATGAAATTCAGTGTTGATAAATGCAAAGTAATGCACATTTGAAAACATAATCTCAGCTACACATACAAAATGATAGGTTCTAAATTAGCTGTTACCACTCAAGAAAGATCTTTGAGTCATTGTAGATAGTTCTTTGAAAAACATCCGCTCAGTGTGCAGCTGCAGTCAAAAAGGCTAATAGAATGTTAGGAAGCATTAGGAAAGGAATAGATAATAAGATTGAAAATATCATTGCCACTATATAAATCCACAATATATCCACACCTTGAATAGTACATGCAGTTCTGGCCATCCCATCTCCAAAAAAGATATATTAGAATTGAAAAAGGTACAAAGCAGGGCAACAAATATGATTAAGGGTATGGAACAACTTTTGTTTGAGGCAAGATTAAGAAGACTGGGACTTTTCAATTTGGAAAAGAGACAACTATGAGGGGGATATGACAGAGGTCTATAAAACTGTGACTGGTGTGGAGAATGTGAAGAGGGAAGTGTTATTTACTTCTTCACATAACACAAGAATCAGAGGCCACTCAATGAAATTAATAAGCAGCAGGTTTAAAGCATACAAAAGGAAGAACTTCTTCATATAATGCACAGTCAACTTATGGAACTCATTGCCTGGGGATGTTATGAAAGCCAAAACTAAAACAGGGTTAAAAAAAAGAACTAGATAAATTCATGGAGGATAGATCCATCAATGGCTATTAGCCAAGATGGTCAGGGATGCAACCTCATGCTCTGTTGCCTCTAGTCTCTGATTACCAGAAACTGGGCGTGGACAATCAGGGATGGATCACTCAGGAATTCCCTCTTCTATTCATTCCCTCTGAAGCACCTGTCTTTGGCCGTTGTCAGAAGACAAGATATTGGGCTAGATGGACCATTGGTCGGACCCCGTGATGTCATTCTTATGTTCAGCTTCCTCATCTGTAAAATTGAACGTGTAGCACTTTCTTAACACACTGGGCTATTGTGAGGAACAATTAATTGATGTTTGGAAAATGCTCTAAGATCCATGGATGAAAGGAACTAAGCAAGTGTAATCTTGTTTTGTGTGCTCAATGGCTGTCACCATTCTATCATCAATCAGTCTCCTCTTTGTCCCTGCCCTAGAATGATACAATTCTGCATTCAGGAGGGATGTACGCAAATACAAGCTATGAATAGTACCTTTTCTGGAACCCAACAAGCACTTTTGAGAGAAAATTAGTTGTCACCTTAGGAACTAAGAAATGGGTAATTTGAGTGATTTTATCTTGCAACAGAGACACAGTCTTGGCTGGCAGACAGTGGATAGGCCTGATCTGGAGTAATCATTCATTCATGAACAGCCAGTGGGATCAGGGCACAAGGGGACTAAATCTGTCTCTGGCTTCCATTTTTTCCACTTGGTTAAATTGTGTGCGTAAAGGTGCAGATAGGACTTTGGAAGAAAGCCACTATTCCCTGTGGTATTTCAAGTTTAATAAAATAATTACAAGGAAAGCCTTGTTGGGGCCCTGTCTTAGAACACAGTTTTGTCTTGCTTATGGGGCCACTGTGTGTTGCAAACATTTTACAGAATTGTGCTACCACTTGTAAAGTCCAGGGTTGTAGTAAAGATCCATAACCCAATCCCAGCCATGCTTGCAAGACCAAACCAATTACGACATGGTACTGGGGGGCTGTATGTGCACCTACTAAGAGAGAGCCCCATAATCCCTAGAGGACAGGCACTCAGTAAAGAGTTATGAAAAATTGTACCATGTTAATGCATCTGCGACATGTTCTTCCTGCCTAGCCACGTCCACATCAGCTTGTTTGAGGACGTGGGTTGGTTGAGCAGGAACATGCAGTGGTGAAAATTTTCATCATAATGGGTTAAACTCAATGTTGCTTCAGTTGTTTACAGTATTTGAACACCTCATTATTCCCGGGTAACAGGGAGAGAATTGAGGCATAGCAAGATTAGCATGATTGTCCATGATTACACAGGAAGTTTGTGGCAAACCCAGATCTCCTAAATCCTGTCCAAATTCCTTATATGAGCACTATCCCTAACATCAAGAGACTTGCACAGGCTATACAGCATCACAGATGGCCCACCATAACAATCATAGTCATTCAGTAATAACACCTGGATCTTACTATCATCAGGAGATTGCAAAGTGCTTTACAAAGGAGGTCAGTGTCATTTGTCCCCTTTTACAGATAGGAAAAACAGAGGCATAGACCAGGAAAATGACTTGCCCAAGGTCATCCAGCAAGCCAGAGGCCAAGATGGGACTAGCACCCAGGTCTTCTGAGTACCAGTTCAGTGCCAATCCACTAGGCTAGGGGTTTCCAAACTACAGCCCGGGGGACGGATACAGCCCGCGGAGTCGATTTGTCGGCCCCCCAGCTAGGGTGACAAGACAGCAAGTGTAAAAAATCGGTACAAGCAGTGGGGGAGGAGGGTAATAGGAGCCTATATAAGAAAAAGCCCCCAAAATCAGGACTGTCCCTACAAAATCAGGACATCTGGTCACCTTACCAGATCTACCAGCTGAGCAGGCACATGGAGAAGCTGCTGCTGTCCCCCACGTGAGCTGCTGCCAGCGGCCCCATGTACGGAGTGGTGAGTGCCCCTGTGGTGCAGCTGGAGGAGCAAAGGGGGAAGCCCGTGGCAGTGGCCAGAGGAGCAAGGAGGGAGGCACGGCAGTGGGCGGAGGAGCAAAGGGGGGTGGGGCTGTGGTAGCAGCCCGCGAAGCCCCTTCAAAAATCTAATATGGCCCTCATCTCAAAAAGTTTGGAGACCCCTGCACTAGGCCGCACTGCTTCCCATGAGCGTGTGGTCATGTAGTGCAGCCTGTATTTGGAAATACACCAAGATTCTATATTGTGTCCTGTTTAGTGTGGACACATGAATTCTGTTTCTATCTGAGGAGAGGCAAATCTGAAGGGAAAAGTTTGCCATCTGTTTGCATCCTGGTACAAAGTGGGGCAAAATATTTTACTGAAGCAGTAGGTGTTTAATAGATATATATAAAAATCATTCCCAGGACTGCCATTACAGCCACACGATCTAAACACAATATGAAACAGCAGTGTGTGTGTGTGTGTGTGAGAGAGGTTGGATCCAGAGTTTTGGCTTAGGTCTGTTACAGGATGCATTTATCTGGTCCCTCATCAGTTGCATGCCTCTGTCTCAGACACCCCAGAAGCAGGAGATTCACATTCCACACAACTAATGTTAGAATCTCCCCTCCTGAGATCTGGTTTGTAAATATACCAGTTAAATTCCATTATTTACTCTGGAATTTCCCTCCCATCCATGCTTTGGCCTCAAGCTTGATAGCCCTCTTACTAGAAACCATATAGACCTTCTGCTCTTATATGGGAGTTTTGCTACAGTCCTTCCATCCCTCATCTGCCCTCCCACCAGGGTTTGTGAATGGGCTATTTACCCCTCTTGGCTGCAAGGGTCTACAATAGTTCCAGGCAGTCCCTATCATAGCCCCACTCAGGCTCCCTTCCTGGTACTTCTCTTAGAGAAACCCGATAGGCACAGCGGTTCCCTTTCAGGTCACCCATTGGACAGGCTCGCTGCTCTTTAAGACCAAAAGACCAGACATGCCTTTTATTCCCTGCCTCTTCTACCAGCAGGCATTTGTCTCAGCCTAGTCATATGATCAGTCACATGACCCTAGTGGAGATTACACAGTTCTTATAAACCTGGCCTTAAAGAGGGCAAGGCCGCAGAACAGGTGTTCTGGGTTGTGCCTACCTTTAAAGGGTCATCACACTCTATTACAGATTCTAGCACCCAACTTCACATCTGGCCTTGTTGTCTACAATAGGCCAAACCAAAAATCTGAAATCCCAACATGACCAGGATTTGAGCAACCTCAGACCTAGATACAGCTTCGCACTGTCCCATATCTGTGTAATGTAACAAACCAAGCTCTAACACACCCCCATCCAAACTCTGGGGCTCCAGCCCAACTCTCTCTTTTTAATGTATTGAGATCCTGCAGTGGGAATTGATCAGCTACTATGAGTATTATACTTTATGTATATGTAATATAGCTACTAAGTAAGAGTTCATCTACACTACCCACTGGATTGGCACGTAGTGATCGATCTATCAGGGATTGATTTATCGCGTCTAGTGTAGACACGATAAATTGATCCCTGAGCACTCTCCCCGTTGACTCCAGAACTCCACCTCCACAAGAGGTGGAAGTGGTGTGGATGGGGGAGTGGCAGCAGTCGACTTGCTGCCCTGAGGACACCCAGGTAAGTCAACCTAAGATACTGTCAACTTCAGCAACACTATTCGCATAGCTAAAGTTGCGTATCTTAGGTCGACACTCCCTCCAGTGTAGACAAGGCCTAAGTTACCAGGAGATGGCACTCAAGAAAATACAGCGTAGTTCCTGGGGTTACGTGAGCCCAGTAAAGCTTCTTGTGCACTGCAAGTGGCTGCCTCTAGAAAGCGTTTTTCCTCAGCTCTCAGTGCCTCTGCTGAGGAAGACACCTGTTAACTTCTTGGTCTGGACTAGGACTTTAACTCTTCTCTGGCTAACCATGGGACAAGCTTTGTCCATCCCTCCCACCAATAAAGGTTATGAAAGCTGCGATGCTTTATTGGCCAGCACCAAATGCGACCTGCATTTGCCACTCTTTCTTCTTGGGTGCTGAATGTTGGAGAACTAGGGAGAACTCACATAGCAGGCAGCTACTTAATTGGCTATAGGCAACGAGTACTCATGATCCAGGAATGAGACACAGATAAATGTCCCTTATGGCTTATCATATGGGGCACTTCCAAGTTGGAGAGCCACCTGGCCTCTCATTGGACTTGACCATCTCAGTATTCTGATGGCTTTATTCTAGGCTACAGGATTGCACTGCTGATGCCCGAGACTTCATGTGTTTGCAGGGCTTTATCGTGCTCATTATTCCCACTGACTTACATGGCATTTGAAGCAATATTTCTTGTGTATATGTGTCTGCTGCTCTGAATATTCCATGGCCCTTCAGGCTGAGAGACAGAGAGAGAGGTAGCGGGTGGGGAACAGAATAGTTTGCTTATTGGGTCCTGAAACATCGCATAGGCCAGCTGCCATCCAACAGTTGCGAAATGTCAGGAACGATCAGGATCAAGAGAAACATTCACCATCCAAACCTGCCAAATGTTATGCGGGAAATTCCAACCAACTCAGAGCTGCGGAAACTTGCATCTACTTCCACAGAACATGCAGTACCATGGGAGCCTGGGCCTGCCCTCAAGTTCCAACTGGAACTGGTTCAGAGAAACTTCATCTGACAAATTCTGTTCTTCCTTTCTAATCTTTTACTTGATATTCCCAGTATTCCCCCCTGATAGGCACTCATCCATCTTTGTCTCCAACAACAAAAAGCGTGTACAATGAATTTAGTATTGTTGCTGATTAAATGAGGGGATGGACATTTGGAAGCAGAGAAAAGTGAGTTAATTTTGCTGCTGTAGATTTTAGAAAAGTGTAACAGTCTCCTTTTAACTTTTTACCTTTTTGCTCTCTGTATGCAACCTTCCTCCCTTGCCCATTCCTCTCTAATATTCCCTTGAGCTCTGGTAATCACACAGGGAATGTTCAAATCAAACCCAAGTGATGCTGTTTTTCAACACTGCCCTTGAAGGTTACTTCCACTGGGATACACACACATTACAGTTCTCTCATTGCAAAGCTGCTCCTGAGACAATCACCATTTTCCTCAACAAATAACAAATAGAAGGAGAAGATAGATTTACCAGAAATGTTGCTATTCCTTAGGCCCCATCTGATAGGCAAAATGGTTCTTTTCTGCAATTGTGCTTATTCAATTGAGTTAGCTTAAACTGATTGAAAAGCCTCTTAGTGCCAGTTAAGACAACAGCTAACATCTTTTAGATCATTTATGTTGGTCCGGTTGTATCCCAGGCCCTCAGGGTACAATATAAGTAACGACTCAAAGTATCAAAAGGTATTAGTCTACATCTTACTAAGTGAGTGTTCAGAGCATCTCCTCAGCAACACAGGCTACCATGAATACATCAGACCTGACCTTCATGCTGTGAACTGGCTTCTCATACAATTTCAAATCAAGTTCAAGGTCTTGATCTTTATCTTCAAAGTGCTCCATGGCCTGGGCCTAGGATATGAAGATAGCCAAAGGTGTTGTGATGAAGACCATGGTCGACAACTATGTTCATTTGGCCCAACAGAACTGTTCACAGTAAGAGAAAAAGTTATCTGTGTGGGAGACAGAACTGTTCCAGGGGCCAGTGTGAGGCTGTGGAATGAGCTCCCCCAGGAACTAAGGACCGTCGCAAACTTCACCACCTTGCATTCTAAGTGAAAGTACATTTCTTTGACCTTGCCTTCGCTTGTATTAGCACATAAATAATGTAAAGCGCTACCAAACCAAGACACGCCACTACGTATGCTTCTACCCTGGAGCAGGGAGGGAGGGTGAGAGAACAAACAATATGGAAGAGATGTGAAGTCATATTGCTCAATGCACTACTGAAAGGACTCAGATATTATGGTGATGAGTGCGGTATAAGAACCTACATAGAATAGAACAGAAACACTTGGGTTTGGTTCTGCCATAGAACCATAAAGTGACAGACCAAAATACACATTTTTACCTTTTCTATTGTAGCCCCTTCGGAGATTTTAGCATTTGGATTACAACTGTGTGGGTATTTTTTAATTTCTATTAATTAAATTGAGAAAAGTTCCCAAAATCTGAAGTGGATTTCTGGAGAAAGATTCTAAAAATAGACCTCAAGACTGGCACGATATGGAAGGAAATGTCCTTTGTTCTAACCTTGTTAATATTTAAAACCAGGATTGATTTCAATGGGTATAGCAAGTCCATGCTGAAGTTTGACCTTCCCATAAAGGAAGGACCAACTGCAGATCTTTGCACACACTGGGACAGAAGGGAGGTAAAATTTTAAGGCGCACTAAGACTGAAAATCAAAATTCCTTCTTGTGTTAAACAGAAACCTGGATTCAGCCAGATCCGCTCTTCTTTAACTCAGGTACAATACTGCATCTCAACTGTTTTATTTTAGGCAACAGTCGATGAATGTAATGTAAAAAGGTATTAATAAGCATATGCCCAGCTCTTAGATTAATAGGGGGACATTAATAGAGGTTTTAACATGTTCATATTTTCTAATGATGGCAGATGCTTTTATTTATAAGCATAATAGGGGGGAATGAAAATCATCTGTGACACCATGTCAATAGATACAATAAAATCCAATCATTTAATGGCATTACACTTGGCTAAGGAATCACATCAACAAAAAAGCACACAACTCCTGAGTAAGGGCAATTCAGCTGCTGGTACGTACTTCATGTAATAAAATGATTATGAATAATTTTACAATAAATCACTAGGAAAAGCAAGCACACTCCATTTGGTATATCAGAATGCCTCTCACATGCTAACTGAGAGGCTGATTATGCCAGGCCAATCTTCCTTGCCCTGGGTGAAATTTGTCCCTGGGTGGAGGGTCAACACAGGGCCTATGCAGCACTGAAGGCTTAAAAATAGGGCATAAGTGGGACTTTCAGTGCTGCATAGCGTGAACAGTACTGTATGCTACGAGCCATCCCATTGCTTTTAAGGTAATATTCAAAGGATGAAATTAGCCCTTGTGCAGAAAGACAGCACGAGGCTTGTATGCATCCTAAGTGCTCCTTTCAAAAGGGCTTGACTGGGATATTAGTTGTCCCTGCTCTTAGGCAACACCTTTGCACAGAGGTGAATTTCATCCAGACGGACTATGCTAGAAAGTTGTATCATTTTAACTATACCAGTAAACACCCTCCTGTGGACACCGTTATATCTGTATCAACGTACATTATTGGTATAGCTATTCCCATACTGGAAGGGCTATAAGCTATATAAGCTGTATAAGGCACTAGTATAATAGTAAAACTGAGTCTGCACTAGGGGTTATACAGGATAAGAAATCACACTCCTCATTGACATAGTTATACCAGTACAAAAATGGAGTTCAGAGCCTAAAGCAGGAAGAATTAGGCCCGTAACCGTTAGTGGAGCCATTTAGTATTCACCTGAACATTCTGCCTTTTCAGAGCTCTTTGCATCCATGCCCTGAAGGATCTGGGGTAATAAGATATGTCTAAGCTGAGGCCTACTGTACTTTCGCTGTCGTTAGCTGTGGCAAAACCAGCTAATGCCGTAAACTCTGCCTCATGAAGTCTCCTTAGCTTTACGCCTACCGGCAGCTGTAAACTATCGTGAGCATGTCCATGGGAATAATATGATCTTTTGTCAGAGAGATAAATAAAAGAAAATTTCAAACCTTTGCCCTGTTTACTCCTCCCACGAGAAGGGAAAATGCCCATAAAACTTCCATTAAAACAGACAAGTTTTTGCTAGTCATTAGAGGTTTGTTGGCTAAACTTGGAAGCTATTATTCTGCCCTTGCTATAAGGTGCCAATGCAGTCATTAAGAGCTGCTGGGGTTAAACAAGCATGGGAATAACGGAGTCTCTTTTAAAAGGTCGTTAAAATAGAACTCATAAACCCTCTGGATTAAAGGGGAAAATCAGAAATTTTATAATAAAGAAATTTCTCTGATGCGCTCCCTACTTCCCTGAAAAATAAGTTTCATAATCCAGCCAGATCTTCCAGTACCACTGTTTTGAATAAATGTACATAATAAAGCAAGTAAATGCTACTTTTTGTATTAATGAGAAGGTCCTGTGTAATAAACAGAATTCAGCTCACACCCAAGCATCTGTATGGCGCTGCACAGTCATAATTCAGCTGTTTAAGTCAGAGCTGTAGTGCCTTCACATTCAAATAAGCAAAGCTGAAACTGACTGATGTGTAAAGTGTGATGACATTTAGTTTAGCTGTTCAGAGTCTGATCTAATGCCCACTGGAGTGAATTGACTTCCATTGACTTCAGTGGGTTTTGGATCAGTTCTTTAAATACCACTTCTCACTGTAATCTTGTCAGATTTTCTAAACTAAGAAGGTTTGGGCCTGGTCAGTCATTTTTTTAATGGGAAACCTCAGAACATAGTGAAACTATATAAGCTGCAGGAAGTAATACTAGTGTCATCATAGCGCCCACCCTCTGCTGACTCTTGGCTGAATCATTGCCTTAGCAAGGTGCTACAGGGTTTGGTGCTACTGTAGATGCCATTTTGCAGATGGAATATAAATAACTAGGGTCCTAACCACTTGTGATCCCATGCTATTTTCCATGTTAGCCCCAGTCTCCTGGCTAAATTGCACCTCTACGTTCAATTACATTTCACGTCTCATCTTTGACCCCTGTGGCATGGTTCCTCTGGCACGCTTACAATAGCGGCTGTGTTCTACTCCCAAGTGGCTTTACTTTAACAACAAGTGAAGCTATTCCTCTGTCCATGTGAACATAATGGGCCAATATCATACCCCAGGATCCACATGGAGTGGACTCCGTAGGCGTTGACCTCCTCCTTCCTGTTAAGGCAGGATCAGTCACCTCTGCGATGGAGTGGGATAGAGGTGAAATAATTTACCCGGGATCATGCAACAGATCAGTGGCAGAGCCAGGACTAGAACCCAGATCATTGGATCACATGGCCTCTAATAACAGTGTTTGCTCCATAGTCCTTTGACTGAGAATACTGCAGAGCCCCTGGGTAGAAGAGCATTTTCCATCCATTTGTTACCTATTTGGTAGCAAGCCACAGACCCATGCTGCAAATACAGAATTTCGCAATAGCAAACTGCCTTGACAGAACAGTGCTCTCCCATAGCTGCAATATTCATTTTCCAGTAGCTATAACATTGTCCATAGCAAACCACTTTTGAAAGCTGCATATTCTCATAGCCAGCTGCTTCAGCAGACCAAAGGGAAAAAAAAACTTCTCTGGGACATAGTGCAAAAGGTTGATTTTTCATTTACTTACATATCTGGTACTGCCAGACCTACTGGTGATAAATTTTAAACATCTGGCTCAGGCAGTTGACTGGAAAAGTGATAGAATGCCCCACTTTGACTGAATATGGGACTTGAATTTCCATTGTGGCAAGAGGTAAAAGTAAAATATAAATACTAGGAGGAAACAATGTGCCACTACTGGGCCAAATGCTCCAGACTGATCTTTATGGAATGATAGTGCTTACACATATTGGTCAGAAACGGTGCTTTTACCTCCTCTTTTGCCCTCCATCTCCTTCTTCTTTAACTCATCTTCCTCTCCTTTCCCACCTGCCTACTGCTTTCTTTTTCTCCCCTCACCATGCTGACCACTTCTGCTAGTATTTTCCATTAGACCATGTGACACAGATCTTTAGCAGGGTTAAATGGTGTAACTCCATGGATTTCAATAGTGTTATGAGGTTTTACACCAGCTGAACAACTGTCCCTGGGTCTTTAAGACGACTGCTGATATTTGGCTGTTATATAGGGATTCACATTTTTAAAATGTAAAAATCAGTGTGCATACAGGGATGGATCTAGCTACATGAAGACTCCAGAACTGATGGTTCCTTCTCTTTCAGACGTCTCCCTTCAGAGCCATATCGTTCATTGCCACTTTCCCCCTTATCTACACTCCATTCTTCCGTCAAAGCCCCACGTTGCTGAGATCTGCTTTAGGTAGAGGATGGCTGAGTATGACTCCTTCTAGAATCCATCAGGGTTACTCACTGTCTCCACCTGAGGTAGGCCACAGTAAGAGACACAAGGAGCTCCTTTCAGAGTGGTAGCTGTGTTAGTCGGTATCTGCAGAAAAGAACTAGGTGTCTTGTGGCACCTTAGAGACTAACACATTTATTTGGGCATAAGCTTTCATGGGCTAAAACCCACTTCATCAGATGTATGGAGGGGAACATTCAATCAGAATATATATACACACACGCGCACACACACACACACACACACACACACACACACACATGCAGAACATGAAAAGATGGGGGTTGTCATACCAACACTAAGAGGCTAATTAATTAAGATGAGATAGCAGGAGAAAAAAGACTTCTTGTAGTGATAATCAGCATGGCCCATTTCAAACAGTTGACAAGAAGGTGTGAGTAACAGTAGGAGAAAATTAACATGGGGAAGCTTACGCCCAAATAAATTTGTTAGTCTCTAAGATGCCATAAGACTTCTCGTTCTTTTTGCAGATACAGACTAACACAGCTGCCTCGTTCTTTAAGCAGCTCCTTGCCTCCGATGAAAAAGGCCACACAGCCTTTTTCAAGCTCTTGGAAGCCTGGGAGCAAGGAATGTGGCTTCGATCCCTTCTGGGACAGCACACTGTGCTGCCACCAGATGACAGGATCACACAGCTGTGCAAAACTTTGGTTACAAACTGAAAATTGGTCCAGATTCAAGAACGTTGGCAAACTTGGATCAAGTCCCAATAGAATCAGAGCCTGGGTCAATTTATGTTTGAGAATGGAAACCATGCAAAACTTGGTGGCTTTGCATTGTGTCCATTAGAAATATGTGAAACATTTGCGATAAACATTGAGCTGTGAAAGTGTTATGATATTCTCCTCAGTGAACGGGGGTTAATAACCGCTCAGCACCCTTGAACGGGTGCTGTCGAGAAGGTCTGGAAGAGCAGATGTGAGAGTCGCAGAAAGGGGAGGCTTCTGCCTTTGGAAGGCTGAATTCTGTACTCAAGGATGAGGGATCATATAGTAAAATGTTACTGAAGGCCATACTGGGACTCTCTCTGAAGAGGCAACATCATGCCCTAGCAGATAGAGAATTGACCGGGGAGTAAGGAGACTAGTGTTTTATTCCCAATTCTGATCTTGGGCAAGTCAATTCACCTCTCTGCACCTCAATTGTTTCGTCACTGAAATGAGGATCCTTTGTAAACTGCTTTGAGATCTACAGTTTAAAAACACTATCTAGGTAATATATATTATGATAAAATTAATCCTTACAAGAAATCAAATTAATGGAAAAAAAATCCTGCAGACTGGGATCATGTTTGATTTTTATGCTGAGTTGTTGCACTAGTTTATAGCACAGATGCAGCAAATCACTTAAGGCAGAAGCTTAATTTAAAGCATATGAGAGGTCCTACTGAAGTCAGATGCTCTTGAGATTAGTGTTAAAGTTAAGCCTGTGCTTAAATGCTTTACTGGATTATGGCCTCCAGGAATATTTTCACATATGATGACAAGTTCACATGGTGCGGTTGCTTGCAATTTTTTTGTGATATTCTCTGGTGACAGCTAGAACTCACCCTTTCAATCTAAAAGATTACAACGTGAAATATTTTCAACCTAAACTTTTGCACTACAGAAATGTGGGAAAAAGATGATTTTGAATATTTCCTTGACATGTAATTTTCATAATATTTTTTGCAAAATTTCAGCATCTGTAGGGGCTCAAAATGAAAGAAAATGAACCGTGTGCAAAGTTGGGTGAAAAGTTCCCCGCAATTTTACACAACTCTAGTTTTCACCTGAAACGAAGCAAAATATGGCTGTTTTAGTTGAATTCTGCTTTGAAAGACAAATTTAGACCCAGTGTAATAAGATACAGCCACTGAAGTCAATAGGTAGCACCTGGTCTAAGTCTGGATTCGAAGCTAAAACTCAAAATGAAACTAATGCAACTGTGCGCTCTTTGGGGCAGGGACTGTCTTTTCATTATGTGTGTCCAAGTCCTGGCACATCCTGATTCATGATTGGGCATCTAAGTGCTACTGCAATTCAAACAAATAAATAATAAATAACGAGGTGCAAACCCTAAGGTGTGAGATATGCATGAACCAAAGCATGAACCTTTGTGAGCCCAAACCACTGAGTTCCATTCAGCCGTAGTCAGGAGTCTCCTATACGGAGCAATTCATCCCTGTGCCAAGGGCCAGCACAAAGGCTGTGTGTTGCTTAAGCCCTCAAAATAGATCTTGAGTGGTACTTAGACCTTGCTGTGGCCCTCTTCACAGTGGTGAGTTTCACCACTGGGGCCCAACCCAGCTCCTATTTATAGGGGATCATGTTAAAATTCCCATTGACATCAGTGAGCACAGGGTTTCTAACTGGCTTCAGTTCTGTAGCAAGGCTCAGGTCCTGGAGAGTTACTCATGCCAATTGTTCTGTTCTAAAACACTTTAGGGAACAATTTTTTTAAAAAGGCCTCATGTTTTTTCTTCCATTTCTACCACTCTCGCCCATCTCCTTTGAGATGGACGATACTTGCCTATTTCCCTGTTCTCCCCTTCCTGAATCCTCAATGTTTTTCTTTTGTGGTCTCTCTTTCTCAAAATTGCCTTTTTGGAGACATAAACAGCTATTGTTGGAACTGGCATTCCCATTAATTTCAAATTGCACATTTCCATTCCCAGGCCTATTTTATTATTGATATTGTTTTTATTTAATCTTCTTCTGGGTGTCTGCACTGATTCTAATCTCTTTCTATGGTGCTTATCTGTATCAATAAATCAACAGCTTCTAGAATTCAAACTTCTCAAGAAGTAGCCTAACAGACTTGCCTTTGATTTGACAGCTTGTGCACCTAATTGATTCATATAGCAGGCCAATAAAAATGTATGATCTATAAGATGGCTTTAATCCTGTTTAAGAGTAAATGAGTTTCAGTCCTTTTTGGGGGGGCAGGGGATAAGAGTGGTTGTTGTCAGTCTTCTGCTTTCCCTTTTTAATGCCAAAATACTTGGTTCATAGGTAGGAAGCAGGTTTTTGGTTTAACAAAAAAACCCCCCCACAACCCCACTTTCCAGAAGTTGACGATGAGTTGTGTTAATTGTGGGTCCTTCTAAAGAAAGGGGAGATTAGCCAGTACCCATGCTATGATGGGGCGAGGAATGGTTCTGGGGCTTGATCCTAGCGGAATGATGGATCTGATAGGGATTCTTAGTCTGATTTTCCCATCCCGACCCTTCCTGAAAAGTACCTTCCACCACAAGAACCTCCCATACAATTTGCCCTGTGAGGTTTAGCGAATAGCAGTGCTGCCCCAGGAGCAGGGGAAGGAATTAGGCTTCTTGGAACAATTCCTCCCCTGTTCCCCCACTTGCTCCAGTGAGGTAGCAATGTACAATTGTTCCTTACCAGAAAGGCGATGACTGGCACATTTGGGTGTAACCAAGGCTCTGTCTACTCTTTGCCCTATCCCTATCCTCTTATGCAGTGGAGGGGAGTAGGAGGTGGGCAGTTTCTTCTTATTCCTGTGCTCTTGGCCTCAGGGTCTCCGGATGCTTCACAGAAGCGTGTGTGTGGGAAAGATTAATTTCTCCTTTGATTGTGCACAGATGTGTCGCCTGGGCCAGGACCTGTGCCACTGGGCACCCCCAAGGAATAAAGTACTACTCAACAGGCTTACAGTTGGCAAAATCAGGATCTTCATTATTCCTGCTTGAAGTAAAACAAGCCATCTTTTAAACGGACACCGAATCAAAAGTTGCTACAAACAAAGATTTAGTTTTAGACAAGACAGTTTCTTTCAGCCTGCTCAGCAAAAGCCCTCTTTGCCCTGACTTCTTCCAACCCAGTTTTGGACTAAGTGAAAAATGTGGTGCCATGAAATCTCAGTGCTAGGCCACCACGAACAGAGACTGATAATAGCTCAGCAAAATAAAAAGATTAGGATTACGTGTGGCCTTTTAAGAAATAAGAAGTGAAGGAGTTAATGGAATGCTTGCCAGGGAGACATTGCCAGGACTTGCACAGAACGATAGAGTGAGATAGTTCAGTGCTTATCAGCTGCTTCCCGTGAAAGAATATTATATGTCTAATCTATTCCATATGCATGGAAGCCTACTTAATTCCATGTGGATTATGGCACTGGAATGTCAGAGACATGTGTAATGAAGCTGATCATTCCAAACAGGTGTGTGTAATAAACAAGTATATTGAGTACAATGAACTGGCCATTAGTGAAATGAGCAATACAATGGCTGGCAACACAATTAGTTTAAAACAGACGGCAGGTCACTGACCCTTCAGATAATGGGACTGGGGTTCCTGTATAACTCATCATCATAGTGGCCTTCACTGCATGTCATCACATATACTTTAAGCATGTAGGAAATTTTCTTTCTACAGACTTGTAAATTTTTGGGCCAAATTGATTATGGTTTAATATATTGCAGAACATAATGAATTTGACAGCGATACAGCAATGCATTCAACATTTTGCTTTTAAGAACTGAAATGCTGTACATATTCGGAAACTGTATCATTCTGGAAATTAACAAATTAGCTTAATCACCATGACAAGTTACAGTGGCATATTCTGTGAAAACAATAATGTTACAATAAAAGCAACTGACAAACCAAAAACCTCAAGGGATTGATTCAACTGCCATTGAAGCTCAGGGAGTCTTTCCATTGACTTAAGACGTGTTGGACTGGGCCCCAGAAGTGTATGTCATTGGTTGAAGTATTCTGCTTTTGCAGAAATGGTATTAGATTTGCAGAGATGGTATTAGAGCATTACTATTCTGTTAAATTACTTTTCGAGCTAATAGTTTGTTCTTTTCTCTTAGGATTTTTGTCTTAAACCCTTTTACCTGTTTGGTTTCAACTTGATACAAAATTCATCTTCACTTTCTGTCTTGAACTGCTACATAGTGTTACCATGAGCTGTTAAACTATGACCTTGTTCTACCCACGTGTTGGGCTACATCTCACTGCTGAGTGGATGAAATGATTCCTGTGTATACTGAGCAATTTTTCAAAGGAGAAACCTCAACAGGACTCTGAGGGTATGTCTCTACTACCCACCGGATCGACAGGCAGCGATTGATCCAGCGAGGGTCAATTTATCGTGTCTAGTCTAGACACGATAAATCGACCCCCGAGCGCTCTCTCATCGACTCCTGTACTCCACCTCACCAAGAGGCACAGGCAGAGTTGACAGAGGAGTGGCAGCAGTTGACTCACTGCAGTGAAGACATTGCGGTGAGTAGGTCTAAGTACGTCGACTTCAGCTATGTTATTCACATAGCTGAAATTACGTAACTTAGATCGATCCTCCCACAGTGTAGACCAGGCCTTAGATCCTGAAACTGCATCTGTTTGCATTTATGTGCACATAAATTAGTAAGTGCCCAGGCAGAATGAGAAACTGAACGCTGATTCAGATCTTCAGGTGGTATAAACTGGCCCAGCTCCATGGAAATAAGTGGTGGTTCTGGCCCATACACAGGCTTTGTGTATTCCAATTTTTGGGGCACATTTTAAGAGAATGCTTTAGAAAGCACTACATGGCTGTAAGTTATTATTCAGCTATGAATGACTAAATATCCAATATCTCTGTTTTTTGAAACATACCTATTTATCTGTGGTACTTATATACCCCTCATCACCTAGTATCTAAGCACATCACAGTCTTTAATGTATTTAGCCTTACAATATCCCTGTGAAGTAGGAAAGTGCTATTATAGATGGGGAACTAAGGCACAGACAGACACTAAATGACTTGCCTAAGGTCATACAGAAAATATGCCTCAGAGCAGGGACTAGAACCCAAGTTTCTCCAGTCCTAGACTAGTTCCCAAAACATTGGACAATTCTGCCTCACACCTTTACATGAATCTTTCATGTCATAGCACTTGGCTGTACATTGCAAAAAAAGTTTTTAATGAAATGGGTCCCTAAGAACTTAGTTATATTAAATTATTTGTATTATTTACTCCTATAATGCCAGAAATGAGCTAAGTGCTTTATAGACACGTAAGTTGACCAAGTTCCTGCCCTAAAGAGCTAAATATTAGTGTGATTCAAAATAAAGCATACTCATATTTTGATTGAAGTAATAAATCGGATTAGAAAGGATTATCTCTTTAAATTAGCTCACAGAAATACAGCACCGCGAGGGGCTGGAAGCAGGCAGCTATGGGAGAAGGGGGAGCTGGAGCTAGAACATACACAGTTTAAATCCCTCTACCTCCAGATATACTTTCAGCCTCAGAAATGAAGCAATAATGAACAGAGCATGGCAGGAACAGAGAAGCATCGGCGTCAACTTAACAATTTTTTGATGTTATTATAAAGCTTTGGTTTAGTACCATAATCTTAACATTGGTACCAGATGGATGCTAATCCAGCTAAGTACCAGAACTGGGATACTGAGAACGGAGGCAAACAAATTGCACTAACTAAAAGGAGGGCAAACAAATTAAAATAATTTTTTTTAAAAAAAAGTGAATCAAAGGCATAATCCTCACTAATTGTGTTGTTCATCTTTTATTTTAAGTTTTTAAAAATGGTCCAATTTCACAAAAACCCATGAAATTTCCATCTGGACTTGAACATGGTCCTGTTCTAATGGGAGAATCTTAAAAACTTTGAGGAAAGTCAGTTTATGTTAAAATAAAAGGGCAAGGAGGACATTTTAATTTGGCACTTTTTTAAAATAAAAACTGACCATTCTGGGGCTTTTTCATCCAAAACAAAATTGCTGGGCTACACCTTGGGCCACAACATAATGATGAAAAAATTCTTATCAAACTCTGCCAAAAAAAAAGGTGTGACTTTTCTCATAGCTCTAAAGAACCCTGGAGTGATATAGCCAAGGCTAAACCATAGTCACATCTAGGGTTAATCATTTCTGAAACATCAGAGAGACACAAAGCAAGCCATACCAACATATACAATATAAATTGAAAGCTGAATACTAACTGCATAGCAGGGAAATCTAACAGTTGCACATTGAAGACTGCATCCAGAATGGAACCCTGGAGTATGGTAAAATGCACAAGTCCCTGTACCAGGAGCACCAGAGTCAAAAATCACTAAGCTATATAAGGTTGAAACCAAACATGAACAAAGACAAAGTTGGATTTTTTTTAAGACCATCCCAAGTTCTATGTTAATCAATTAATCTCATACAGATATTAAATGAATTTGAAATATTAAATACAAGTATGGAAAGCAATAAGCATGCCTAAATTTGTAAAAGAAAATGATGATGTACATAGCCTGAACACTACTTTGCACTTATATTACCCTTCATCCGAGAATCTGAAAGATTTTTTTACATTGGGGCTGACAGATAGGTAAACCGAGGCAGAGACCTGTTAGAGTGACTTGGTGAAGAGGGCACACAACTGAGTCAGTATAAAACTAAGGACTTCTGGCCCCCAGTCCTCAGCTATGAGGTTAGATCATGCTGATTTAATCAACAAGGACATCTCAGTGGCAGTACTTAATCTTAAAACTAGACTGAAATTTGTTTAAGAGATTGAAGTAATCTCTTTAAGGATTGTCAAAGTCTCATGAAACAGCGTTATCCCTACGTTGGCTAGAGTACAAGGATTGAGAACAAAGGTAGGCTGAGGGTTTGTAAAGTAGTCAGGAGAGAGAGAGAGAGAGAGAGAGAGAGAGACTTACTTAAAATGAAGCATCTTCAAGCTAGCTATACTGTGTAGAGCTCAGTCAATGAGACTCCTTAAGGAACCGGGCTGGTCAGTCTGGGAACAGAGAATGGTAATGTTCAGCTTGCAAACTACTTCAGAAACTCAACTGGCCATGATTGGTTCTGGGGTTTGGTTGCCTGGCAAGCCAGAACATGTTGTGGTGATGTTGTAATGCAGATGATGAAATACACACAGGGCCTGCTCTAGGGGTTTTACCATCTAGACAAACATTCACTTCTTACACACCTGCAGTCACTAGCCAAACAATCATTGAATAGTCTATTGCTTCTGACAGTTTGCTGCCATAGGCTACTGTTTGTAAGGCAAAGCTAGACTTGAATAAATGAGACAGAATCACACATTTACGTAGGAAAATCAATGGGAAAACTCACACTAGGAAAGCCATTGACGCCAAAATGATCCAGCTGTAAAATTTGTGCCTTCAATAAGTTTTAGTGCCCAAATCAGTCCTCCCTTTTATTTAATCATTAATTAATTAATTGGTAGATATAGGCCATTGTCAATCACTGATTTGGAGCCAGTTGAAATTTTGTTGGGGCGGGGTACAAAGATTTGGCTTTGAATCCCTTCATTGAAATGTACACTTAGAATTTTGATTGTGAGTTGGATCTGAAGCCAAAAAGGGTCTGCTTATGAGTGCCCACCGGGATGTGGCTGAAATCCCACGAGGTCAACCAGCTATTTTATCTTACGTACTTATCTTCCCCTCATCACCGTCATATCTGAGCACCTCAAAATCTGTAATGTATTTATACTCCTAACACCCCTGTAAGGTAGGGAAATGTTATTATCCCTATTTTGCTGAGGGGAAACTGAGGCACAGAACGGCTTAATGATTTGTCTGAAGTGCCCTAACCAGTGGATCATTTTTTATCTCTTATGAAGCTTTGGCCCAAGATGGCAGAAATCTCACAAAAGCAGCTGAACCTTAAGGTTTCTGATATCTCAGACAGAAATCTCATTAAATCATCTTGTGTGATCTTGATGCTGCTGACTCTACCGCTGATTCAACTTTAAACCTGAGCTCTTAAACCCTGACTCGACCTTATCTGATCTAGATACAAACACCATGCCGCTGGCCCATCTTGGCATATTTCAATGATTTATATATGGTGCCCAGCAACTTAGTACACAAGACAAAAATATATACATATTTGAAAACATGCAGCCTTTTGAATGAAGATTCACTGCCTGGAATCCCATGCTTTGCAGTGTGCTGGTCAACTAGATGCAGCTTCAATAGTAGAGATAGGATGCAAAACAAAACTATAGGTATTAATAACACTTCCTATATTTTGGGCAAGGAAGAGGGAGTTTGGAAATCTGAACAAAAATCCTAGCCCAGAACATCTCAAGCTTTGGAATAACTTGATTCAGTATCTAGATCTGAATTTTGTAACTCAAGCCCATCTCCGACTAATAGATATAGGAAGAGGACACAGGAGTCAACAGTTCTGAAAAGCTGTTGTCATCAGCGGAGCAAAATGGAAAAGTCACCTAAGACTGTGTAGCACAGAGAACAGTCTGGTGACATTTTGAAGTCAGAAGGCGATGGCTTTAAATAGATAGATGAAAACAACCCTGAATATGCTGAGTAAGATATATTAGAGCAGGAAAAGCTGTACATTGCCAGAGATGGGGGTCCGTGTATTTAAGGAAGTTTTACAGTGAGGCTGGCTAACAGGTCTGCAATCCCAGCTGCAGAAAGTTTATTACATTTACATGGTTGATAAATTGCAACAATTATGATTTTACTGAAAAAGAAAAAACATACCTCCCATTAGACAATGTTAATCTCAGACCTCCTTACTACTGAGATATTTCTATGGATCCCCATTCAGATTTTAAAATCAGAATTAATAATAGGGATAAATGGCAGCGTGGGTGATGAATGAACAACAGGAAGCACCAAACCATAGCATACATACCAAAAAGACCACAATCCTCTCCCACCTCCTCTGGACCCATATATTAGAAGGCAAAGAAGCCAGGACAGACTACTGGACTAAAGGGGGTTAATGGAAGTACAATACTTACAGCATAGAGCAGCCTGTGGACATGGAAAATATGAAAATAAAATGTCTACTAATTAAGAGAGTCTTGAACAAACTGCTAAGATTGTGAATCATTTGAGGGCATGGTCCATGTGTATTCACCTGTCTTTAAAGTACCTGTCACCCTTTTTTGTGCTATATGAATAATGAGCCATCATCATCATTTTAAAGCAATATCCAAGCACGATAATAATGCATGCCTTAGTGACTGCTACAAGACCAGAAATGGGGAGACACAACAAACTACACAGGCACAAAGACCCACAAGACACTGAAACCTTGCTAATAATGCAGGCCTTGACTGATCTTTGAAATAAATGATAAAGACTTGCTGACGGGCAGGCCGACTGAAGGAAACATCCAGGTATATATCAAAATGCCCACAGCACTGTGATCCAGAGGAACAGCATGCAAAGTCACTCAGAAACAGCACCAAAGGTTGCGTTCAAGACTCAGTCATCATTACCTATCAGGTAAAACAGTAGTACCATGCAACTGGCATCCTGCAATAGATTGTCTGCTGGTGCTTTCAACTAGTGTGCAAGATCTCCTGGGTTAAATACTTACTTTTGATACTTGCAAACCTCTTTGATAAAGCTTTAAAAGGAGACAGACAGCTGCTTCAGAAAACCATGATGCAATAATCAGACCGTGCTGCTTAAGCAGGAACTGAGAAATGAAGGTGAAGAAAATAAACCCTGACTGCTTTTAATAACTCCACAGCAGAGAGGTCAGGCTGCTGTGTCCAAATCCTTCCACAGTCATTTAGCTTCATGCAACAAAAACTGTTCAGTGTGTCTCACCAGAGTCCCCCAAATGCCATAGCAGAAGGATGCAGTGTTGTTGTAGCTGTGTTGGTCCCAGGATGTTAGAGATACAAAGTGGGGGAGGTAATATCTTTTATTGGACCAATTTCTGTTGGTGAGAAACATAAGCTTTCGAGCTTCCACACACTGTAAGATCAAAAGCTTGTCTCTCTCACCAGCAAAAGTTGGTCCAATAAAAGATATTAACTCACCCCTTATCTCTCTAATAGCAGTTGGGTAGCAATTAGATACAGATGTCATAACATTCCACACACAAAGTCCCAGGCTGAGAACTCTGGGCAGGCACCAACTGGCAGTTCGTGCCATTTGCCAGACATCCCAGTGAGACCTTGGACTTCATTTTTTTTTCTGGCACATGCAAAATTTGCTGATGCCAAAACAGAAAAATAGGCAGCTCAGCCTCACACCAAAAACGGGATAGCAGCCTCGAACACTGAACTAAACTAAAACCTCTAATGGGGGAGTTGGGGTTATTTATGTAGGAAGAGGTAGCCAATATTTTCAGCTGGTGAAGTGCAATCCGGTTAAGCATTTAAGTAATTGAGGTCATTTCTCCTCTATGAGATATTTTCTTCTGTTGATGTCAGATTTTCTTACAAGACTTGAAGCCGAAATCCATTAAGAAAATACATTAGTGGGAGGTGTGGAAGCATTGAACAAGGCATTTGTAATCCCATTTTTTTGGACCAAATTCTGCTCTCATTGGCATCATCTCATTTTGTACCAATAGAAACTCCACTAGTTTCCCAGGAATTAGTCTAGATTGATACCAGGGTAAGAGGACAAAAGTTGGCCCATTAATTAGGGGCTCATTGAGCTTCCGGTACAAAACAAGGGAGATGGTGTCTCAGTTATCAGAAGGAGCCTCAGTTGCCAGTGCCCTTTTCGAAATTTCAGCCTAAACTTTAAGAAGGAGTAGAACTACAGCCTCATCCAAAGCCCACTGGAGCCGACAGAAGGAAGTAATTCAAGAGTGCTCCAGTACCATGCACAGACACAGGAGGGTCTGAGAATTCAATCAGCCTTTTGGGGGATAGTCCACACTGAGCATTAAAGTAGAAACTCTGTGAAGTTTACCAAGCACCAACCAGCTCTCATTCATTTAGTCTCTCTGAAATAGCCATTTTTTAATTTATACAATAGCCTAGAAGAACACAGTGCTGTGCAGAATCCATCACCACTTCCAAAAGCAACTGAAAGACCAAGATATAATCATTTCTCTTACGGCTTTATATAGACACAATACATGATGTTGTGTTCAATATCAAAGTGGTAGCCGTGTTAGTCTGGATCTGCAAAAGCGACAAAGAGTCCTGTGGCACTTTATAGACTAACAGATGTATTAGAGCATAAGCTTTCATGGGTGAATACCCACTTTGTCGGATGCACGCAGTGGAGAATGACAAAGTGGGTATTCACCCATGAAAGTTTATGCTCTTATACATCTGTTAGTCTATAAGATACCAGAGGACTCTGTCGCTTATGATGTGTGTAACTCACAAGTGGAGAAGCTTTGTAATTTATCACATGGGTATCCCTTCTGAATTGTATCAGCTTCCTATGCACATCCATATATGTATAAACATTTTAGGTGCCTCGGTTGTGGGTGCCCAGTTTAGGACACAACTTAAAGGGGCCTGGTTTTCACAAGGCAAGTGCTTTGTTTGTGTATGTGTATGTATGTGATGCTACAGGCACATATTTCAAATCCCTTACGTGTCTCGATATTTTTAGAGACTTCATAGAGGTTTTGATGTGTTTCTCTATTTTATTACTTTTACACACACCCATGGCTAACAATATAGTTAGAGCAGAGAAAAGGGCAGAAGTTTGAATACTTTTAAAAGTAAAAATACAAAGAAGACGTTTTTTTTTCAAAAATAAACCCTATCTTTGCTCCCTGCCATCTCTCCACAGCAGCTACTAATAATTTGGTAGAATCACATTGTGCACATTGTTGGTATGTAGAACTGTGATCTCATAATAGTTGCTCTTGTTTTCCCTCCTCCTCTCCAACACGTCTTATGAAATGTGTGCCTTGATCCTACCATGAGCTCTAGGCAGGTGATCACTCTGTGCCTGTCTGGAGCCCATTGACTTCAGATTATTCTACGTGGGTGGGAGATTGACATTTAGATTATAAACGCTTTGGGGTAGGGTGTGTGGGGTTTTTCCATGTGTTTGCACAGCTTTTAGCACAATGAGATCCTAAATGAGGCCTTTAAGTACAGCTGCAATGTAAATAAGGTGTTCAGAACCTTGCAGCTCTGGACATTTTCTCTGGTGTTTTTCTGACAAGCTTTGCCTTAATTTAAGTCATGTACAGCATTGCATGTGATATGGTGAGGGGTGTTTCTTTTAGCAATACTCATAATAACTGAACACTGAATTTGTCCTATGGCTATTATATAGTGTGAGAGAGTGAGCGAAATTGTGCATTAAGTACATACTTTAATCATTTCTCCTTTCCCCATGAGTCCCCAAACACTAACTCATTCTTTACTCTGAGAGCAAAAGCACAAATGACCCAAATGTAGTGAACACAGATATCAAGGAGGCAGTTTCCTTAGCAACAGGAACCATACGAAAACATCCAGAACATCATCTGTCCCCTGCTCGGTGTCCCTTGTAGTTGCTGCTACAAGCAGCAGATGTTAAGGTCCACCTTGAATTTTTAAGCTACAATGTGGTGCAGTGAAAAGCAGAAATAGCCTTGTTGTTTGCAAACTCATTACCTGCTGCTACCTTCCATTTGCTGAAATAAAGTTACTTCAGTTGTATTGTTACTGAATACTGACGGTGCTCAGAAATGAAGACATGGGGCAGATCCCGGGCTGGTATAAACTGAAATTAATGGAGCTATGGTGATTTACACTACCTGAGGATCTGGCCATGGGTCTATGATCCAAGGCACGTCCAATCTAGACTAGATAAATAGTGGAGAGATAGCTCACCAAGTGATGACACAGCCTTGGAGTGGTGGGAAATTCTTGCAGTACTCATTGTTGAAACACTTCAAAGAAGATCATATTTTAAAGAGGAATTGGAAGGAGCAGGAAGTCATTTAGCACATGAGAAGAGGCATTTTTAGTCATTAGGCAAAGCACAAGGTCAATGTGTAAAATAACGTGCGTTGTAACTTGAAAGTTTTATGCCATTTTTATCTGTGTCCTGCACTTTTAAATGTCCCTGTCCGTTGACACAGCAGCCATTTTGGACAGAGTTGCTGTCTACTATGGAGGAAACACATATGCTGTGCTCCCCTCATACTGACTGCACTCTTGTTTCGTATTGTTTGACTTTTATTTTAGAATAAGGCTATCATACTGAACATATTGTGCTTTGCTCTTTGTGCCCATGTAAGACCATGGAAGAATTGTGCTGAAAAAGATGCCACTGACATCAATCTGTCAGTATATGACCAGAGGGCCTGGATAGGTAAGCCCACCTGATGGAGTATATTAAACAAACCAGTTCTGCGGGCTGCGAGATGTGGATTATTCTCTGAAGCTGAGCAAGCCAAATCAGGTTTGAAGTTTTACCAGAAGCTGGTCCAGAGCCAGTTTTTACACTTAGTTATGACAGTGCAACAGGGTGAGCATATTTGGGGTGAAATGAGGGAATATTTGGAACATCTCAAAGTTAGCAATGAGACCTTGCCTAGTGGAATGAGATGGAACATCAGAAAAAGACCGGGCATTCAGGAGGAAAAATTGAGAGCTGCTCAGTAGACCAAGGTAGACAGTCAGATCAACCCCCAGCCAGTCACACCACAGACAGCATGAAGAAACCAAAAAGAAGTCAGCTGACAGAGTTCAACAACATTGCAACTCGGGGGTAGACAGGATAGAACCAAGGTCAGAGTAGGGTGAGCAGATTCAAAGAGTGGGAGAGTGACAGCGGGAGAAGCCGTTGCGTTTTGTATGGAGAGCAGCGGGTGGAAGGGTGAAATGTCTGGAGATCAGCAAGGAGGACATTTGCTGAGGCACGAGGTGACCAAGTGGGGATGGGGAGGAAAGAGCAGATTTGGGAGACATTGTGAAGGAAGAAGTGATGGTGGTGAGGGGCCCCTCTGAGAGCCCTCCATTTTCTCTCCCAGACTTCACCCCCCGTTGAGGTGGCTTGGACGTGGGTCCTTGTCAGGCCCATGAGTGCCACTGAAAGCACTGGCCACACAGAAAGCCTCAATACCACCACAGGATTTGTCACATTTCTATGCCTGGTCAGGCTAGGGAGCATGGGAGCCATAGCCAGGCATTGTACTGACACTCCCCTACCAGACCAGTTTATATTCTAACCTTTTAGCATCACCAGTGATGATGAATAATGTTCTACATTTAAACATCTATCCCCAAAGTGCTTCACAAGCCATGCTATAAAGAAACTCCAGTGGGGAATGTTTTCTAGGGTGTAAGATTGCAGCCAGCGAACATTGAACTCAAGGAGCATAGAACTTAGACCATGATCTTAGGATAAGTAACAGGACATCATCCCAATGCCCCCAATAGCAAACAGTTTAATCCTGGGTTTATCTGAAGAGATAAGCTGTATGTGTGCTGGTGGTACCACACTGTTTAGCTGTATTCAGAATCCTCTACTTGAACACAAATGCATATGTCAGTTCTATCCTATATACCCTCCTGAGCTGCAATGTTGTTGTCCTTGGGCAGCTGGTTTCTTTTATATATAAACTTTATTGAATTAGAGCAGCTACTCATATTAATACACAGCAGATATGATGATATATCACTAGATGGGTTCTGGATTACCCTATATCAATGTTTGTTAACTATAACCCACAGAAACCAATTTCCTGGCTATGAGGAGATTACGAACCACTGAAAAGAAAAGGAGGATGCCTTTCATTTATCAGTGATCCCACACACAGGTCATAACCTCTCTGGTTATTTGTGACTTGAATCTACTGCAGAATATTACATTCTGTAATAATGAACTGAAATTTCAACTTTCATAAGGTGAACCACATTAAGCATTATGAAAATACCGCCCCCCCCCCGCCCTGTATATTCATTCCACATTCAAGCATGCACATGAAAGCTATAATCGTGCTTTTTTGGTGATTTCTTTGCCAGCTGGTAGAAGCAATGTTCACTTAAAGCTGGGGAGACATTTTGATCTGTTTTTTCCTGGCTGGAGTTTGCTGCTGAGAGCGTTGTGGGTCTGTTTGTATGTGGGAAACAGGGATGCCCTTGTAATCTGAAATCTTATCCAACTCTGTGCATTGGGCTCTAGACAGCTCATCTGTTCAAATTCTGCCTGCTCTGTGGCTTCCTGTGTCAGACATACTTTATTATACACTGCCCTCCATCTTGATACCTGTTATTTACTTGTATCTTTCAAGCTCCATCAGCCTACAATGAAACCAAATAGTGCGGGTCACAGGTGTAACAATGGATAACAGGTATAGGGTTTGCTATGCAAATGAGATGATGTAATGCTAGAGTGGGCATGACTCTACTATTGGCTGCTGTAAGTCACAGACCTTCAAGCAGATTCAGACTAAGCTGTAAAGTATGCAGGTTAACCAAACGTACTGAGTGTTTTCTCCTGACAAACCTAAATCGTAAATGCTTATTTATTACACATGAGAGCAGGCCTGTCTGTACCTCCAAGAGCTAGATCATCATACATTTCAATCCCTGAATGGAGGGTGTTCAGCCTCTTACAGGACTGGATAGTGGAAGCAAGCAAACTTGATACAGATGTGCTCCCACATTTATTGTGCTCTCATTTATTGTTGTGGCTTCAAATGCTCTGAAGCACCTACCATTTCAACAAAGCTGAAGCCCTTGTTTCCTAGGGGTGGATGGTTATTTGTTATGGATCAGGAGATTTTATGTTTCACTATTATTTTTAGAGTTGATTATATTTTTAGCATGGTAGCCCAGTTATGATGGGGTAGATACTTTGAACCAAATCCTGAAAAAAGAAAGATAACCTTTTAAAAGAAGCATCCATTGTATAACCATCAGAAGGGATGGCATGAAGTAATATTTTCAGCTTGTTCTGATCTAGGACTCAGAACATCTGGGTTCTATTTTCACCTCTTTCACTAGCTCATTGTATGATTGTAGGGAAATCACAACCTGTCTCTACCTCACTTTACCCTCCTCTCCTGTAGGTATAATAGTAACTGATATCACCTGGCTTGACATTTGTAGAGCTGTTCCAAATCCTTGGTAAACAGCTATGCTAGAAGACATTTTTAACTTATGGGCCCAAGAACATTTATGAGTTAGCTTTTGGCCTTAAGGATGTTATTACACATATTAGTCTACTGATAGCTTATAATATTCCAATGTGCACTTTTTCATTGATTAGAGATAGGCCTATTTTATAATTTAATCAGATTGGACAAGAGAACAGCAGTAGTCACACCACAGTTAAAGTTGAAGGTCTCTCTCCATTTGAGAACTGATTTTCACCCCCCCCCCCCAGCCTCTCCAAATAAATAAATAAATAAATAAATAAATAAATAAATAAATACATCTTTCTGAAAACCTGCGAGTTGTAACTCCCCTGGGGTACAGATTTTATGGCAATCTTGGGAAAAGTCAGACAGTTTTCAAAACACTTAACTTTTAAAACACAACTGTAGGTTATTGTAGCACAGTGCCTGCTTTCTGAGCACCCCCTTGTGGCCAGAGGTAGCTATGCAGGTACCCTGCCCCAGTGAGCCCCCCTCAAGAACTACACACAGTCTCTCTTGTGGCTAACGGCACCCCCCTCCACCCCCCCAGGGCTTTTTAACAACAGAAATGGATCAAAAGATCCTCAGGGTCCTTAATAACAGAAATGGTTCAATCAGTTATCAGGGTCTCCCCCAATAAAGTCTTTCACCATAAAACCAAAAAGTTCATACTCCACCCTCGTTCTTCTCTCACACACAGAGAGTTCTTCCTCTATTCTAATCTGCTCTATTCAAAGCCACCAGGCCAGACCCTTGTTAGCTGCAGCTCCGCCTTCAGTTTCCTTCTCCTTCTAGCCACAGCCTATCACTTCCAAACCCCCTGGTACCAGGATCTTCTTTTTCTTAGTTCTTGCAGTTTCCTGAACTTCCCCTTTCACTACAGCCACCTGCTGCACTTTAGAGGGAATTAAGTGATCCAGCCCAGGAGTGCCTCTTTAGTAATCAGGGTTGGCTAGTCCCAGGCTCTCCAGCCCTTTAAGGGCAAGCCACACTGATACACTTTTTACAAATCATTTGACTGCTAATAGGTTGGCCAAAAAACACCAGCTTTGTTTGGTTTTGTTGATGTTGAGAGGGGAAAGGGTTAAAATACACATTGAATTGTTTTTAAGTGTTTACAGACAGCACCATTTATAAAAATAAACTCACCTTATTCTGACTCCAGCTCCTTGGCTGAATCAGAGGCTGGAATGCTGGATTGGAGGATAGGAGACCAAGAGGATATGCTGAAGGGCAGGAGTCTAGGAAGGTGTATGGAAAGGGAAGTAAGAGGCAAGGGAGCACATGGATTAGGGATGATGGACTTGGGGGAGGCACCCGGAAAGATGGCATGGAACCTTACTTCATGGTCTCATAATGAGAAAGCTTTAGGGGACAAGAGAAGGAGATTTCAGGAAGTGGGGGCAGGACAGTAGTGGGGCACAGAATGGGGAGCAGAGGGGGATTGCAGGAGCATAGGGAAGTGGTGGGTAGATGGGGCATAGAATGGGGCAGGTTGAGAGGGGGTACAGAAAGGAGTGCTGCAATCTGCTGAGCCATGGAAAGGGACAGGAAAAGGCAGAGTGTTTACATTTATACATATGGATCCTTTCACCTCTATTCTCTTCCATAATCCCCTCCTTGTCCTGCTAACATCTGGCGGAGGGGAGCCCTGCTTTGGTGGGAATCATGAGAGCAGCTTGGAGCAGCAGGGTTCGTCTTTTCCAGACCGCACATCCCACCCCAATTAAAACTTTCAGCACTCATGGAAAACACAGAAATTCATAAGCCCAAAACTTCATTAAGGAATAATTAAGTTGGAAAATGTGTATCAATGGAGACCACTTAACAGCTAGAAAGTGTCCTATAATTTTCATAGAATAATTTTTCTACTTCAAAAACATGAAAATCTGGAAGTGAACATTGAAGGGATGCAGCCACTTCGGTCATGCTATATAATTTTCCTTCCTTTATTCTCACCCCATTCACATTATATCTTTCTACTTGGCCCTTTATAATTTACATACCAGCCAGCATGACAAAATGGAGAATAACTGAGTAGGTGGTATACTTCTGAAAAGGGCCTGGGGGTTGTAGTGGATCACAAACTGAATTTGAGTCAACAATGTGGCACAGCTGTAAAAAAGGCTAGTATCATTCTGGGGTGTAGTTCTAGGCTTGTTGTATATAAGACATGGGAGGCAAGTGCCCTGCTCTACTCAGGACAGGTGAGACCTCAGCTGGAGGACTGCATACAGTACTGAGTGCCACTCTTTAGAAAAATGTGGACAAATTTGGAAGAATCCAGAGGAAGGCAACAAAAATGATAAAATGTCTAGAAAATCTGAACTATGAGTAAAGGTTTAAAAATGGACATGTTCAGTTTTGAGAAAAAAAATCGGGGGGGGGGGGCCACGAGGGAACACCTGATAACAGTCTTCAGATATGTTAAGGGCTGTTATAAAAAGGATGGAGATCAATTGTTGTCCATGTCCACTGAAGTTAGTGCAAGGTAGGGTAAGAAGGTAGGGCAAGAAGTAATGGGCTTAGCCTGCAACAAGGGAGATTTAGGTTAGACATTAGAGAAAACTTTCTAACTGTAAGGGAACAAAGGGTAGGAATAAATGGTAAATTTTCAGAATGGAGAGGGGTAACTAGTGGTGTTCCCCAGTGGTCAGTCCTAGGACCAATCCTATTCAACTTATTCAGCAATGATTTGGAGGAAGGAGTAAACAGTGAGGTGGCAAAGTTTGCAGATGATACTAAACTGCTCAGAATAGTTAAGAACCAAGCAGACTGTGAAGAACTTCAAAAAGATCTCACAAAACTAAGTGATTGGGCAACAAAATGGCAAATGAAATTTAATGTGGATAAATGTAAAGTAATGCACTTTGGAAAAAATAACCCCAACTATATGTACAATATGATGGGGGCTAATTTAGCTACAACTATTCAGGAAAGAGATCTTGGAGTCATCGTGGATAGTTCTCTGAAGATGTCTATGCAGTGTGCAGTGGCAGTCAAAAAAGCAAACAGGATGTTAGGAATCATTAACAAAGGGATAGAAAAAAGGATGGAGAATATCTTATTGCCCCTATATAAATCCATGGTGCGCCCACATCTTGAATACTGTGTACAAATGTGGTCTCCTCATCTCAAAAAGGATATACTGGCATTAGAAAAGGTTCAGAGAAGGGCAATTAAAATGGTTAGGGGATTGGAACGGGTCCCATATGAGGAGAGATTAAAGAGGCTAGGACTTTTTAGCTTGGAAAAGAGGACACTAAGGGGGGATATGATAGAGGTATATAAAATTATGAGTGGCGTGGAGAAAGTGAATAAGGAAAAGTTATTTACTTGTTCCCATAATAACAGAACTAGGGGCCACCCATTGAAATTAGTGGGCAGCAGGTTTAAAACAAATAAAAGGAAGTTCTTCTTCACACAGCGCACAGTCAACCTGTGGAACTCCTTGCCTGAGGAGGCTGTGAAGGCTAGGACTATAACAGGGTTTAAAAGAGAACTGGATGAATTCATGGAGGCTAAGTCCATTAATGGCTATTAGCCAGACTGGGTAAGGAATAGTGTCCCTAGCCTCTGTTTGTCAGAGGGGGGTGACGGATGGCAGGAGAGAGATCACTTGATCTTTACCTATTAGGTTCACTCACTCTGGGGCACCTGGTATTGGCCACTGTCGGTAGACAGGATACTGGGCTAGATGGACCTTTGGACTGACCCAGTACGGCCCTTCTTATGTTCTTATGTTCTCAATTTAAGCTCTGGAATAAGCTTCCAAGGGAGGTTGTGGAATCCCCATCATTAGAGGTTTTTAAGAACAAGTTAGATAAACATCTGGCAGAGATGATCTAGGTTTACTAGGTCCTGCCTCACCACATTGGGTTGGATTTGCCAGTTTCCTAGATTTCTATGATTCTATAAGAACATATTACACAGGTGAAGAAATAAACAAGACTAACGTTGTAAAATCCCATTTTAACTAAAACAAAACTGGTACATATATTAATTGGTAAACATTATGGCTCAGATTTTCAAGAGTTCTCAGTGTTGGCCCAATTTTTCTCAGATTAAAGTCAATTGTAAAACTCCCATTGACTTAAGTGGGAGCAGAGTTAAACTTCACCCTAAGTGCCAGTTAGCACAGTCCTCTATACTCCCATAAATATGAAAACCTACAGCTCAGCTCCTCAGTTGAGGTAAATCAGCATAGCTCCAAGGTCAGGCTTGACAAAGCTGTGGCTGAGATGATTTAGTTGGGGAATGGTCCTGCTTTGAGCAGGGGGTTGGACTAGATGACCTCCTGAGGTCCCTTCCAACCCTGATATTCTATGATTTTATAATTCATTGATTTGTTGTATATGTCCAAAGCACATTGAGGGAACAACATTAAGGCCAGATGTGGAGGGATTAACTTGCCTGGGGTAAATGGAGGGAAAGAGGGATAAATGGCATGAGTGAAGTGGATGCATCCTTTTGGTGTTTGTTTAGACCCTGATCCAGCAAAGAACTTAAGCATGTATTTAACTTTAACTCCTTGAGCAGTCCTATTAAAGTCAATGGCATATTCTGAAGGGCTTTGTTGGATTGGATTAGATATTTTCATACTTTTGATTTTCACTGAAATATGAGAATTATTCAGTGGAAATTAAAAGACACTCTCTGGTGGCTCTATAGACACACACTTCCTACCTGAACTATTTCCCAATGTTGTGTTTTGTTTGCAAATGAATATTAAATCTACACTCTACTTGCAGTAGTTGAGACAGTTATATAACTAACCAATTACTAAACCCAGCAATATTTAAGTACTTTTAATGAACACTTATGGGTAACACTCAAATGCATGGAAGTCAGTGGGTGTTTTGCCATTGACTTCAATGAAGCCAGGATGTCACTCTAGATTTCTAAGACTAAAGAGATCCCAGTAAAAATGCACCTTTACTTTGTGTTTACCATAATAATATCTCTGCTGCAGACCTTTAGTTTAATGCACAGTGAAGTGTAGGGTCAGTCTCCTTAGCAGTCAATAGAATGATCCACAATGTAGCAGCAAGGTGCACTGAGTTTGCCTTCACTAACAGTTTTGAGGGTAGAGTGTGAAGTGGTGTTGTTGTGAGTAGCTCATATCCCTTGATTAATAGCTTTCAGCACTTGCAGCTGCATAGCAGAGAATGCTAGCTGCATGTAAAGAAGATTCACGAGCTACAGGGCACAATTCAAATTGCTCTGAGTCAGAGGTGATGCGGAGCTGTTCTGCCCCAGTGGGAGCACTGGAAACATTGTGAGAGGTACCCCTGGGAGATTTCCAGTGCACAGGAGAAGCCTGACCATGACTACCATGCTCCCGTTTCTACTGGTTGAGGTGGCCCTGCCTCCTCCCTGCTCCTCACCACCCCACTTCAGGAGTCTGGCAACCAAAGGGGCGCTAGCAATATGCCATCCTTGAGCTCACTTGTACCTGGTCTCTGGCCAGGAGGTCAGGGGAGGGAAAGTCCTTTGTGTCTCACCCTCCTGCCTGCCCAATTTTGAAGGATCCAAGCACAACCTGGCCCTTGGTTATTTATCTGTCAATTGGCCAGTAGATATAAGGAAAAAATGATAATGTTTACATCATTTACTTGGCATTTTTACATGGAATATCCCAGAAACACAAAACACTCTGTTGAAAAGGAGGTTACATGAGGGTTTCTAACAAAGTTTAGTACTGAGCGGCACAGATTCTCTCCATGGTCCTGAAACTTGGCCTGTCAAGTCACACAGAGAAAGAACAATTCCTCTTTGACCAATTAAAAAAGTATACAAAGAAATGGAGACTTCTACTAGATTTGGGGAGTAGGGGCTGTGGGTCCTTCCTGTTGCCTTTCCCCTTCCCTTGTTCCTTTCCTCTTCCTTCCTTTTCCTTCCATCCTTCCACTGGAAGAGCACTGGCTTTGGTCTCCCACCACAGCCCATTGATGCAATTCCTGGGTCAGCCAGAGGAGGTTGTTCAAGAATGGACTTGCATCCCCTAACCATGCCCAGCACTGAGTGTGCTGCTTTCTAGAACAGGCAAGAGAATGAATTTGGTCCCAAATTCAGATCACCAGTATGGGTAGCCGACATGTTGCATCCTTTGGACTAATGAGGATGACCCTGCCACTTGATCAGTCTCAAATGATTTTTATTTGGGGTTAATTTCCTATTAAACTGAAATGTGCAGAGTGACCATTTTGTACAAGGATTCAGATTATTTGGTGAAGCAATGCAGTTGTGTAAGGTGCTGAGGCACCATCGTGAGGAGCATGGTGTAAATTCTAGTGAGATCCACTTAAACAATCATTAGGGCAGGAAAGAAAACTCTGAAGGCTGAAGTTATCAACATCCTGTCAATGCCACCTGCCTGGCAAGGTGACTACCACTGAATAATAGAGTTCTTCTAAAAGTCATGTTCCCTTCCTGCAGGACAGGTGGGATTCTGCAGTGGGACCGTAGGGTATATGATTGGTAGATCATAAATTTCCCCAGCAGCTGGACTCAGGGCCCAGCGACAGAAGCCAAATGAACACAGAATAGCCACATTTCTCAGAAATTCCATTTTTAAACAGGATCTAAATTTATGTTTACACAAAACACCATAATGGATTTATGTAGTTGTGCTGCAATAATCTATTAGGTAAAAACTACTAACCTCCCATTCCAGTATCAGCACACTTTCTAGCACACACATTTCCCTGATAGCCCTCAATGCAATCTTTAACTGGCAACTGATTCTCTTAACAGTTCCCCCACCCCCAACATTATTTATAGTAACCCCACCCTAGGGATTTACACAGCAGAGCAGACTCTAGTAGCACCAACTTTCACTATCTGCAAAAACAATTTTTAGATCACTGTTAACTGCCCCACAATGCCACTCTGCACCCCAAAATGCACAAGCAAAACCAGCATTCAGATAATGTTAAGGTATAAAGACCATGAAGCACAGCAGTTTTAGATACTAGTTTTTCAGCCGTGGAGACTTGGGTTTTTCCCTGGTAAATGTCACAATGAGCCAATGAGTAGGGCAGACCTCCTGGATAAATAGTAATGACGTTAAGAGTCAAGAGAAATGGATTCTAAACCTAACTCTGACCCTGACCAGGTGAATGACCTTAGGCAAGGCACTTAACTTCTCTATGCTGCAGTTTTCCCAGATGTAAAATACAGTTTCCTCACCTAATGTGCTTTGATATTCTCAGATAAAAGCACTGGGTAGGGGAAAGGTATTATTTATGTCCCTACAAGATGTTCATCCGCATTTAAAAAAAGAATTGAAAGCATTTGGAAGAGTAGCCAATCTCCAGGACACAGTGAAGTATGGAATAGCAAAGCTCTTGCGGGATAGGACTGAGCTACAGTAGCAGATGTGGGCCGGAAAGTTTGTGCTTTGTTCGTAGTAAGTCTGTCTCTAGCTACTGCTTTCTCAGTCTTCCCCCTTTAGTAAGTGTTAACATTCACTGTAGGCCACACTCATTAAAAATTATAAAGAACATAAAAACTCAGGCAAGCAAGCTCCAGTACCCACCATAGCCACAAAACTGAAATGCTGAAAGTCTCTTAACTTGCTGTCCCGACACCATTATCTTGCCCTGATGTACCTGAGAAGTGCATCAGATCACTCTGTATAACCCCTGCACTGATCCCAGAGACTTTCAGCATACCTAGACACAAAATATCAAGTTAAGAAGAGAGTGGCAGTGAATAAATGATGGGCTTTCAGCCAAATCCTGGAATTTCCTTGAGTTTGTCTCATGGTGTCAAAACCAGCTTTTTGTCTATAAGTGCCTGTCATAACAGTTCATTATTCCACATGCTGTTTTCAGTTGCTATCAATCTACATATTTTGGATGATACTCTCTCCAAATGGGAGTTCTATAGTTTATTCTCATAATAAGACCTTCTTCAGTGGTGATAAACCTTACAATATGCCTTACTAAAATATTATTACATTAAGCTTTTCGTTTCAGCCCATAAGTGCTGCTACCAGCTAATTTCATTCGTGAGATGAGAGAGTGTAATTTATGTGATAAAATGGTACTTGAAATTATTTGCCTATAAATCGTCCTTCACTTGAATCCCTCACTAACAGCCTGGCTAGCATTGGCCTCTTCTCAAATGTTAACACTCTAGGAATTCTTCTTCCAAAACACACTTAACAGCAAAGCCTACATTTGTTCTAACACACTTTAATCTTCATTCCCCGACATGTCATGCTGGCCAGTCGAGCTCTCAGATACATTCCTTATTTCATACATTTCAATATATCCTGCAATATAAGCCAACTTTTAATTGATCAAGTTACCTTAGCAACAGTGGACTCTCTGTTCCCGGTATGGAGATTTCAACTGGATCTGACAAAAAGATTTTTCCTTTAATTTACATACTTCTGTAGTTTCCACCTTCGAGAAAATAGCTTATTTTCAAGAGGGAGATTTCAATAAATCTTGTTCCTCGATGTCTGTCTTGGAATATTTTCCACCTTTCTTACACTTCCAATGGTGTTTAATTATTATTTTTTTAAGTGGAAAGGAAAAATACTGACATGTTCAGTAATTTTCCTAAAATGAGTAGTCAGAAGTCGTGGGGTGAGGAGACCCTCTGTTGAATAAAGGAAGTCTAAAAGAGCTGAGCTTCCCATAGGCAAACTTTATTTTACAGAGCTCCTTATTTTTGTCACGTTTTTTAAAGCTCCTCTTCCCATCTGCTCTGTTTACATATCTTCGGCTGACTGGACTGTTCACATGTTTCATGGACATTATGGTAATCCTCATTAACAGCAGGAAACTTCGGGTTTGTGCTGGATACTTGCATTTTATGTCACTTTGCAAAATTCGTCATTTTCGCCTGGTTCTTGAAGAAAAACTGTGCAGAAGTCAGAAACAAAACCAAGGCTTATTGACAATACTTCAGACAATGGTATTGACGCGTTAGGATTATTGACGAAAGCTGTTGATGCTGAATATAGTCTAGCGGTTGCATTCAGCCAATTATGAACTGGTTTTTTTTGAATTATGAAGTTAAAATCCTGATCCATTCAATACAATGCCAGACATGCAGAGATAAATAGGAAGAAGACACCTTTTCTTCTGACACAACCTCTACTTTGAGAAATACCAAGGCTGCAGCAAAGCAGATATGCAGATGATTCTCCAGCACTTGCTTGACACTGCATCTTCTTGTTCATTCCTGTATGGAAATAGGGGCTCTTAAGTCTTTTCTTCTGTCACCTCCATCTGGAGCCCTTTGTCCTTGGATGGTGTTTGTTTTTCTGAATTAAGAGTGCTCCAGAGAAATTCCCCCATTCATCTAAATCTGTTAACTGATTCCACACAAGATGCACTTGCTAATTTGCTTCTGTGGCAAAAATAAAAACTGTCTTCACTGGCAGGAGAAATGCATGGTCCACAGTTGGTTATGATAGGCTCTTTTCCCCCCTGTTTAAAATGTAAGGGCTCATGAATTAAGAAGATACAATGTGTCTAGATCTTATACCAGTCAGTCTCTGATTCATCAGGGAGTCTCCTTGGTAACTAGCAGTTCCTCTCTGATGATTCGTGTTATAAAAAAGCTCTCTCAATTTAAAGATAAAATACAGTGAAAGGAGAAAGAGGAACTATACAATATATATGCATGAGAAAGACACACATGCATAATGTGTATGTATGTATACTGTGCATTTTCTACATGCACGTGTATGTGAGGGGGAGGAAACACTTTTCTGTAAAACAAAGACATATTATTTGCCGGGGGGAATATACCCAGACAAATTATTCTATATTTGCTAGAAACCCTTGCAGTGGTCACTGTCTTTGCAATGTAAATAATCACAGAAGAAAGGGTATTGCTATTACTGGCATTTACAGAGAGGCACTTAATGGCAGTTTATACTTTAGCAAGCCAAGTGTTTAGTCTTGTGTGAGACTCCTCACCAGTTGTAAAGATTCAGAAACACAACAATTTACTCTAGGAATAACAGCCGATTATTGAATACTACTTAGTGATCCCTGCTTTAGTCATTAGAATAGTGGCTGCTCTCCCTTTGATACATAATAAGATGCTATTATGTGTGCTTTCAGGTTGCTAAAGTTGAAAGCATGCTGATTTTTAAAGACTATTTTTCTCTCAGAGCTCATGTTATATGAGAAAGTTAGTTCAGGGTGAGGTTAAAACACACTCTGTTTAGATGATAGATGTGTGTTTATAATTAACAATCCACTCAAAACCATTTAGCACACAGAATAATAACCACGCTGAAAAAATGTACAGTGGTAACTACAGCTTACATTTCTCTAGTACCTTCCATCTGAACATCTCAAAGTGCTTTACAGACATTAAGCTGAGTTAGGTAAATAGTCCCATTTTACAGAAAGGGTAACTGAGTCACACACTGAGGCCAATGTTTTCAAATTTGGGTCCCTAAAATTAAGCACCTAAATTTACATTTAGAAACATGAATATGTAGCCAGAGAGTCAGCATCTTTGAACATTTTGGCTTAAGAGATTTGTCCAGGGCTACAGAGGGCATCTGTGACAGAATCAGGCCCAGAACTCTTATCTTTTTACACCATGTCTTATGCCTTAATGACTCTCTTTGTATAATGCATAAGAGCCACAGAACTTCCAACTTACAACAAGGTTAGCTCTTTATGAGGCCAAGTTAAACAAGACATGGTGGGGATTAATTCCTCCCATTCCTCCCAGGAGACCAACAACTTGAAAGTGGTGAGAGGCTGGGAAAACTGCTTTCACTCCACTTTTTTATGCCTTTTCTGCCTTGTGTCCAAGATTCCTGCTGCTCCGACAAATAAATAAAAGAACAAGCCATATTTCCATAATGGCTTTTATCCCAAAGGAAGCCAAAGCACTTTTAGCTGGGGATTGGTCCTGCTTTGAGCAGAGAGTTGGACTAGATGACCTCCTGAGGTCCCTTCCTACCCTGATATTCTATGATTTTAATGCTACTGGTGGATTAACTGTTTTGTAATCACCTCTGGGGTTGAATCGGGTAATCAAGTAGGCAGCCAGCACACTGCTTATTGTATGACCTGAGGAATGGGCATTTTGGGTAAAGCCAAGAGGCAGGCCCTCTATTCCTGGGATTTTTCACGTCCAGGCAGAACAAACAGGATCAAATCATCTATGTTTGAAGGAGGAAGGGCAGAATTAACGCTGTGGGGCTTCAGACCTGTAGTTCCAGAGAAACTAGGTATTTCAAACCGGAAGCTCAGACAACTGTGCCACCCCCTCCAGAAAGCCTAATACAATCAAACCTCAATTTACCAAGTAGCATGATGAACATTCATTTATCAGAATCAATTCAGTGTTTACACAATCGAGATAATTCTCAATGCAATTAATACATGTTGGGGACATGGCCTCATTTTGGATAAGTGAGGTTTTTGTAAAGCCTTTATTCTTCTCATATCTGTGTCTGTGTCCCTGGTGGAGTGCGGGGGATCCAGAGAAACAAAGATGAGTCCCTGACAGGAAGGAAGAGGAAAGGAAAGCGGATGAGTGGGACTGATGCCCCATGTCAGTGAGAACAAAAGGGGTGAGCGTGACCCACCTCGGTGTGTCTCTGACTCTGCCTTTTTCATGCTCACTGGAGAAATCAGGAGGGTTTTTATTTTTCCAAGTGATTTATTTATGTTGTTTCCCACAGTTTCCCCTAGATGGAGAGGGAGCCAGGCTGGATAGTGCCAAGCTTGGGGGGCCAACACTCTTAGGGAGTAGCTCTGTTTCCCTAAGGCACTCATTCACCCTCCACCCCCACCCTGGTAGCCAACATTGGCCCGAATTATGTTTCTTTTAACTAACCTTTATTGTGACTTGCCTGCTTGGAGGATATTACACCTGTCTGCGTCTGACTGACCTTCCCCAATGTCACTCGAATTTCCTCTGGCACATGTTAAATGGCAATTTGAGAGAAGTAAAAGAGCAAGCACTTGGCGGCAGGAAAAATGCATTGTTCTGATAAGATGGTGGTAGTCAGCAAACTGCTGCCTTCCTCAGCTCAGATACTCTGGCCTTCAGCTATTACACTGGTAATCTGCTAAAGAAACAATATCCTTGATGAGTTATACACATTCCCATTAGTATAGCCTTTCAAACTGTCCCAGACTAGTCCACACACCATTGCCATGGGACATGACCCAAGCCCTACAGAGCCTCTTTAGTTCTCACGGCAAGCAGTGGGATGGAACTTTAAACATCTAGCTGATCTGTCACTCCAGGCAATTGTTCTAGGCTCATTGCCAAGTACCTCTCAGGTTATGGCCCCACAATGGGGAGAAAGGGGAGAATTGAAAAGCAAATGATATTTAACTCACCAGTCAAAAAATGACTGCCAAGGGAGCAAGTCCAGTGTTAGGTATCTGCACTAGAGACAGGTGGGCATTCTCTTTTCCCTGGCCCAATAGGGTCGGACCCTATTTAGAAAGGTAAGGGAAGAATGAAAGAGCTCCCATCCATCTATGGACAGATGTGACATGCAGATGTAACAGGAAGAGGGCTCCAAAGCCACAGCAGGATCACACACACTTCACTGAATGGCCTGGCACCCACAGAACAATGGACACGTTTAGAAACACTCTTCATTAATGAGCACGTGTGCCATTAAGAAGGGTTCCGGTCACCCACCCACATTTTAACCTGTCACATCCGGACCTTATATAAAAGCCGCAGATATCTTATTCATAGGATCATCTGGGGCACGTGTCCATTTGGACAGCACTGGTTCTGCATTCGCTTCCAAGACCAACATTCTGTTGTCCCAATAAACCAGCCTCTTCCACAAAGAAGCATTATGGTGCCCTGAAAAGATGACCAATTGGTCAGGAACTTTGACAGCAGGTCAAAGGAGAGAAATCAGAAGCCAGGGGCTTATTACTTGGGCTGAGCAAAAAACGGTAGTAATCTGATTTGGTCTGCACTGGCAGCATGAGTGTCAAGGTATCTGCCAAAGGGAACCCAAAGTGCCAGAAGTTTAGGTGCAGTGGAATTGGATGCCCATCCACTGGAAACATGTTCTGTGCCCTCAGCTCCAGGAGGAAGGAGAGAGCTAGATCCAGTGGGAGGTTTCTAGTCTCTTTCCTTCTCCTGGTTCTGAGCAACTGGCTCTTCTGGGCTTGTGACGGTTTGCAGGAAGAGAAGAGCTTGGTGTCTATGGGCAAACAACACTGTAGTTACTTCACTCTGGCCTGGAGAGATGGCCAGGTGCTCTGTGGTGCGGCAACAGGCAGCATCATGTACTGGGAATGTCAGAGCTTGCATGCTTTTTGTAAGCACATTGCCCTGACCAGGCCAGGGCTTTGCCGGCTCAATACAGCCCATAGAGACCAGGCAGAGTTGGGGTTGGTATAGATATTGCTATGGAGGAGCAGCAGAGTGATTGTTAGACTATTTGGGAGTTGAATTAGTAGGCTAGATCCTGGAGCTCTACTGGTTTACACCAATTGAAGATCTGCAGCAGTATTTTGGAGGGAGATTTAATTTTGTATTATACATTTTAATCATTGGGTTGTGAGTTAGGGCTTAGAATAGGCACTGGGAGGAATCAAAATAAGTAATGAAATCTCCTTGCTGCCTTTCATTTCTTAACACAGGAGTTAATAGTTAAACGTTCCTCTACTTTCTTATTTCATTTCCTGGGTCCTTTTGGGTAGAAGTTAATATTTTTAATAAAAATGAGCTTAAGCACAACTTCATTTCTCTGCTGGCAGCTTGTTGCTTTTTAGGGAAATCAACCAAATGGCGAAGCTGTGTGAATTCATGCTGTTGACCATATGGTCATCAACCTTGTGTGTGTGTGTGTGTCTGTGTGTCTGTGTGTGTGTGTGTGTGTGTGTCTGTGTCTGTGTCTGTGTCTGTGTCTGTGTGTCGTGTTTTAAGCAATAGAAAGGGGTATTTCCTGCCATCATACCTGATTCCCTGCACTTGCTCAGTACAACACACAGAGAGGTTCTTCCATTTTATTTCAATCTCAGGTCTCCTCTGCAAACTGATTTAAGCCAAAAGGAACATCAGTGAGAAATGTGCACAGCTTGTGTAAGTGTTTTTATGAACTGGACCTCTTGAGATGAGAATTTTGTTACTGCTGAAAAATGAGCCCACTGTGCTGTTGATATTATAAATGAGAATGGTCCATTTGTATCATGAAGACACAAGCTTATTATTTTTAGCTGGTTTGTATAGCATAAGGAAAGTTTAACGTGATATTCAATGTAATTGAAAAACTGAAAGTTCAGAAAATTGCAACAAGCTAATACGGGTGATAATGGCTACAAATGTAATATTAATGAATGGTCTAAAGGCTGTATATAGTATAGTTATATGTCCAGATATAAATACATACACACATAGAATTAATTCCTGCAGGGCTTATCCAGCCTTTAGTCAGGTATGACTCCTGTTCAGTGTAATTGGAGTTATGCCTGAATACAGACTGCAGTGAATGGGTCATGCTAAAGATGAGCCTGAGCTAGACTCTCAAATATGAACCCTTTAATCTTAAAAATAAATATATTCCCAAGTTTGGAGCTGAATATTACTATTATGGTCTCTTTCTAGAATGAGCTGAACTGAAATCCTGAATTTGAATAGTCCCACACTTTGTGGTACTTCAAAATGCAAACCTGATCTTGGAGCTAAACTATGTAGCTTAAGCTCATCACTGCATATTATGGGCCAGATTGTCAGAGGATGTAAAGCAATTTAGCTTCATTGAGATTACTGGAGCTACACCAATTTACACCAAGTACATATCTGTCCCTTTTCTATTATATGTCATGACTACAAACTTAAATTGTATGTAAACTAAATATATATAGTACATAAAAAGCTAACTTTTGGGTACTTGACTTTACACATAAAAAGTAGGTTAAAACAATATTAAGATTGTAATACCCTAGATTTTTTTAAATGTTAAGTGGACTACCCTCCTAGAAATTCCATCCTATGGCATTGTATTGACACCCATACAATGGTTCATCAGCAAGATTGGAAGCTTTATATCCAGCACAGACCTCTACCACTTGAGCTAAGGAAGAAAAGGAGAAGTGTAATAGGTTGTCATCTTCTATTTAGACCAGTCACTCGAGGGAAATGAAACACACATTCTGTAGTCAGTGGGTTTCACAGATATCTGCTGACAAAAGAGGAATGCAAGACCCAGGAATCTTGGATTCAAATTCTGGAGGGAGTGTTCTCTAGTGATCATAAACCCTTTTACCCCTGTTCCCTTCTGCCCCTCAACCCTCCACCTGGTCCTGTCTCTTTCCTAATTCTCCTCTCTGGCTCCTCATCCCAGTTCCTTTCTCTTCCAAGGAGCTCCCTGTGTGAGATCCAGTCTCCTGTGCCTTTCCAACTCATCTTCCCAGTCTTTGCCCCCACTTCTTGTTCCAGTCTTCTTGCTCAGCAAGTTACAGTCTCCCTCACTGCTTCATGTGGAAGCTCAATCTTCCTCACCCCATTTCTCCTCCCCAACTCCCAGTTTCTTCTCCGTCTCTAGCAAGTCCGAGTCTCTCCCTTCCCACACCCTTCCATCAGCTCCCAGACCCAGTTTCCTTCACAGACTCCTTGTCCCTGCTCCAAAGCATGGATGTGCTGGAGGTATTCGACTAATTGATTGTAAGAATTTTAAATAGACAAAGCAACTTATTTTCCCCTAATCTTGTTCTTGGAAATAGCTGCACCATTTTTGCTGAAACCTTCCCCAAAAGTTCAGCTTGAGGTAAACAATCAGTATGGGCAATTTCAGCCTGAATGGTGAATTTGGCAAAGATATAAACAACTTAAAATAGAGTTTTATAACGGAAAGTGTTGGGTAATCTTAAGTATGGGTGGTGCTACCAGCTCTGCCTATAAAAAATACACACCAACATACATACTGAGAGCCTGATTTTCAGAAGTGCTAATTAATACTGTATTGACTTTCACTGCCCCACTCTTTCTGGAAATCAGACCTTTATTTTATTCCCTCTTACATCAGTTTCCCACGGAAGTTATTCTACTGACGTCACCAAAGTAAGCAAGACTGAAATCTGGCCCAGTGTATATACATTTGCACATGTAGACATTCCTAGACGTACCCATATATCTTCAGTGAGCCTGTGTTTGACCATTAAATGAACTCATTTTTTAAAACAGGCAATTTCTTATGTCATAAATTATATATAAGTATATTGAAATGATCATTTATTTTGTTGAGGGAAATTATTAAAGTAGAAGCTACAGCTGATATATTGTACATTGCCTACAATGTTCATATTCCTAATGAAATTGCTTACATTATGAAGCAATTATCATGGTTTAAAATGCCAATAACACTTTGAAGGCATAGGTGCCTTGGGTTTTCCACTTGCAGAAATATTTCTTTTATGGCACTTATTTGCCTGATAACTTTAACATTTTAGATACCTATAGGTATTTTACAACCCTCCCATGTGTGATCTTTGTTAAAAAAGAACAACAACAACAAACTCCAGAAAGAATATTTACTCCATTAGAGCACATTTTTACCCCATCGGAGCCATGATTACCTTTAGCCATTACTCACTTATATCTACTCAAAACATGATGGGTAAGCTCACATTTATAGTCTTTCTGGATGTAAATTTTTGACAGCAGATCCTCCACCTATGAGAGAGTAGATTACTGCATTCTAGATCATTCTGAGTTCATCACCTCCTTTACAATTAATCTGTATCCTTCAGGAGCAGTACCTTTCCTTCCAAAATGCTACACAGATCATCCTCCGAGGCTGTTTCTGTTGTTCCACAGATAAGCTAGCGGAGTGGGTCAGGATGGAGGTAGACTGAACTTCTTTCTTTTATCTTCTTCAGAAACCAAGCATCAAATTTTCTACTGGTGCAGAGCAGTTGACTTCAGTGGAGCGGCACCAAATAATGCCAGTAGAGAATGTGACTGCAAGCCACCGGCTATCTATGTACTGATCCTGGGCTTGATTCAGAAGGCTTAGGATCAGGCCATCTGTGTGTTTCTAAGAACTCCTTGTGTTGGGCTAAAACATTCTCGACTTCAATAGGAGAAAGTAGGAGTTGAGGATGCCCAGAGCCTTGGAGGAATTAGGGTCCAAGCGCACACGAGTCCTGAGGTCATTCTCCAGACAGCTGTTCCCTCTACAGCTGCATGACTTTTCTAGCTCTTCAAAAACAAAAAGTCATTACTACCAGACAACTGCTCAGTAGCCTCCGAAAAAAGATTTTGTGGTCCCAGTCCATCTCCTAGAGAAGTTGCCAGGCCTATCAGGAAATCTAGCACCACAACTGGTACCCCCTTTTTAGCAGTCTCAGCAGGACATGCCAAGGACTGAATGGGCCATGGAAGCTGAAGAAAGTAATCATTTCAGCTAGTCTTTATGCATGAGTATAGGAGAAGCTTCCTTTCCTGTGGCCCAGGCTCCTTCTGTTCACTGCATAAATGAAAAAGGACTTCAATTTCCAGAGCTGTGAATTCACTACCTTTCACAGGCATTATATTTCCTTCAAAAGCACCCCGTGGATCTGATCTGCAAACAGCTATTGCACATGCAAAAATGCTCATGAAATCATGTTACTAATCTGCACATTTATAGCTTAGGTATTTGAGTATGCAGAAGGACAGCTAGATGCATAATTGACAGGTTTACTTTCATATTATATACGCATACATATGATCAATATAAAGCATTTATTACTGTATTAAGCTACTGAGTGTTTTGTTCCTGGATTACCACTGCTGAGCCAATAAATATTTCCAAAGGCTTGACTCCCAGTGTTTACCTTCATTTTCTGTAACATCTTAAAGGTCATACCGAATTCCTTTTGCAATCCATTTTATAACCAATAACACAAAATGTCCCTTCCCAAACCTCGCTGTCAGCAAACAAATGCCATGAAGCAGAATGATTTTTTTTTCACCATTTAGAAGTATATTAATTTGGTTTCTGTGGTGTTAGGTAATGAACGTTCCTACAGCAAGGTCACAATTCCATTTTACATCAGATAACTATCTTTTCTCATGTATGATGCATTAAGCATATTTCTTGCTTGAGGCCAACTGTTTTATTGAAATTATTTTTCTTTGTTCTTTTGTACTGATTGTCCATAAGGACTATAAAGATTGTCTGCATGACATCTTTTAAATTCACTGCATAATTGTAACATTGGAAATTCATCTGATGCTACATTAATTCCCCCCTCATTATCTTCTCTGAACAGGGGAACTACCTGTTATTAGTTACATGACAACATAAGTTTCTCTTAGTCGCATGGAATTTTACCTTCAGCGATATACACACAGGGTACATTCAGGGCAATGACAGAAATAATGTGAGGGCATATTGTTCAATCTAAGCTGCAAAGACAAATGGAAGCATGAATAGCAGAAGTGGTAAAGATCTGAAAGCAAGAACTTTACTGAAATAAATATCTGAGATGGGAACCCATAAAAGAGGTTAACAGCCACTGCAGATACATCTAGCTGAGTGTTGAGTTGGGTTAATTTGCAAGGGCGATGGATGTCTTTCAGACTGATGAGTGGTTAAGATAAGACACTAGTCTTTGGGCTGGATCCTCAGCTGGTGTAAATTAGTGTAGCTCCATGGAAGTCCATAGAGCTGCGCTGATTTACAGACACTGAGGTTTTGGCCCCTCGTGTGTAAGGAAGATTATGAAATCCTAATAGGACTTCCTTTTGTGGTGAAAAACAACTGGAGACACAGCTGTACTAACCCAGGACTAACCCAGATGCTTTTCCATCCACTGTTACCAATGTGATTTTGATTGACATCCATTGGTACATGGGCACTGTTATGCTGACAGATACTGGTAACTTCCTGGTTCTCTTTAAGATTACAGGTGACTGTACCCCCCAAATAACATAATTCTGAGGATAAGTTAATCACAAGCCCCACACATAGGACTAAAGGATTGTGAACACACCCAGACGTTTTGACTGAGTGGGCAGAGGGGTTTTGCTGAATAATGTGTGTGTGTGTGTGTGTGTGTGTGTGTGTGTGTGAAAGAGAGAGAGAGATGGAAGGGAGAACACTCCCCCCCTCCCCCCAAGAACAGGCAAGAAAGGAGGGAGAGACAGGCAAAAAGCAAGAAAGCCAAGCTGTAGCCTCTGAACACAGAGTGACCCTGGAAAAAGCTAGTGAGAGGTTTTGCAGCCAGTGTTAGCTAGAGGTTTGGGACTGTAAGCTGAGAAACTGCTCTTTGTTCTTGGTTCCTCCTACATACGGAGAAGCAGGACTTTGTACAATCCATGTAACTATACAAGATTCCATCAAAGAAAATACCAGACTCCATCAATTTCTACTCTCAGCTGGAACATCCCCAGGGCCCCACACTTTGACACATCAGCATTGGCCTAATCCCACCAGGTTTTATTATTGACTTCAATGGGAATGGAGTTAGCAACTCTGAGTGCTTTTGATTATTCCACCTTTAACATCTGTATGGTGAAGGTTCAGTGCAGAGAGTTACAGCAGCTGGGCCACTGTTGGTGACAGTAACAGTCGTGCAGATTTAAACACAGATCTGCTATGACTGAAACTGACAGTAGTTTGTAACATCTATGAGACAAAAGCTGCATTTACACACACTAAATACATTAGACTAGGACAGAGTAGCCTGCGTCAGTTTCAACTCGTTGCCCTCCTAAAGGAACAAAACTCTGCTCCTGAATCCAACAATTTCCGATTGCTCAGAAATTGTGTCAATACACACATAAGCATACACATGTATTGATGTCTGAGAAAGAGAAAGAGCTATATGATGACATGGCGTGGTTAATTGGTTTAATTAGCATGAGTTTGGGATGAAGGTATTACACACAAGCAGCATTCAAAATTCATCTAAGCTACACCCTCAAAGTGACATCAGCAGCACAAAAGCTCCCCACCACAATCTCATTGTTTGTTTGTTGAACCATTTTCTCATTTTGTCTTATAATTGTGCTTGCCTTTAAGCTTTTGAGACCTCAAGCTGACAAAGGAGAAGCACCACCATTCCTACTGCTGGCCCCAGGGGTCAGGTAGGAAATTTCTTCCCACTCTGGTCCTATGATTGAGTTGTGAACCTATGTGAGAACTGCTCCCCCAAGTATGGGGCACCTGAGTTGCACATTCAGGGAGCCTGTCCATTCTATGCACTAAATTAGACAGGGGTCCTGTGGAAAAAATGAACCAGGGGGACAATTAAGATTGCACAGGCAATCTTAATCCTGATATGGCCTAACATTTGTGTGCTTGACTTTGCAGACTTAATCATGTTCCTTTAAGGTAATTTTGTGAGTTTAATTTCCTAAGTTTTAAAAAAAATTGAAAAACTAGAATTTCCATAACATCATATTGATACTCACAGGTTCAACAGCAAGACTGGAGCCTTTAGCTCTACTGCACAGACCTCTGCCACATGAGCTAACACGGTAGCTGATAGCAATAGTAGGTTGTCATCTTCTATTTGGACTGGCACTATAGGGGGATGGGACACTTTGCCAGATGGTTTCACACATTATTTACTGACTTCAAAGGAAGGGTGAGACTCGGGAATCTTCGGTTCCATTTCAGGCTCTGGAAGGTTGTGTGCTCTAGTGGGCACAGAGTGTTCTGTCCCTAAGAGTGACCCCTTCTGTCCCATCTCCTCCAACCCATCCCTCTCTTAGTCCTATCTCTTCCCCTTCCCTGCTTCCTTCTCCCAGTGTCCAATTCTCCTCACCTAGCCAGTAATAGTCTCCACTCCTCAGGCTTATCATCCCAGTCACCGTCACCCCCGGCTCCTCTTCTGATCTCAGTCTTCTCCTCACCAGCTACTAGCTCCCTATCCAGTTGCCTTGTCTAACTGGTCCCAATCTTCCTCCAGCTCCCAATCCTAGTTTCCTTCTCTCCCCCACTCCCACAAACCTCCACTGTCCTTGTCCCAGTCTACTCTCCCTGCAGGTCCAACTCTTGCCCCCTTGCTTTTGAATCACAGAGCTTCCTCCTCCACATTGCCTGTGCCCAGCAAGGGTGGTCACTGAGAGCACAGGAAAGATAGTCTCCCTGTTCTCAGTTCAGACACCTAGACTTGACATGGCCCGCAGCAGAGCAGAACTGCAATCATAGGGGAAATCCTTCTTAACCCCGGCCTGGAGCATGCTCAGAGCACATGGAAACTTCAAGAATTTTAGCTGATAACATCTAAGAAGTCTACTGAGCATGTGTGAACTGTGTTTTTCAAAGGCTTATAACGGGGCCAGATATACGCGGATTTTCACAGGGATGGCAAAGTGCACGCCCTCGGCACATGTCAAGTTCCTGCTCCAAAGTACAATGAGAGCAGAGGGGGCCGTTTAAAGGAAAGGTTGCCAGGATTCTTTCAACATGGGCAAAACAACATATTTTTCCCTAGTCTGATTCTCAGCAATGGTCAGACAGTTTTGGCTGAAGTTTTCCAAAAATCCCGACGCAGAAAAATTGGCCTGAAAAATTTCAGCCCAAACAGTTAAAATTTGACAAAGTTATAAGAAACAGAAAATTGGGTGTTACAATGGTGTCAAGCAATCTTAATAAAAACCAGTCCTGCCCATACTACTTAGTGTCTATCTGTATTTAGGGCTTCGTGTTCCAAGTGCTTAACTAACATAACTAATTATTGCTCAGAACATTATTATTATTAATTATTATTATTATTATTATTATTTATTTTTGTATTATGGTTGTGCTTAGGAGCCTCAGCCCTGGACCAAGATCCTATCATGCTCGGTGCTGTACAAACACAGAACAAAATGATGGTTCCTGTCATAAAGTGCTTACAACTAGGTCCCTGTGAGGTAGGCATTCTTATTGCCATTTTGCAGATGGAAAAACCAAGGAGCAGAAAAGACTTTAAGTGATTTGCTCAAGGACACAGAGCCTGTCCCTATTAATCTCCTGATAAATCTTTCATCCTCAGCACAAGGCATTGTTAAGGGCTATGGTCTTATCCTACAACAAAAACTTAGATATGCTCATCCTCTCAGTTTAGTCTAGTGGGATATTTGCTCACACTGAATAAGGGGAAAATCATTAACTTTGCCTTTTGATATCTATTTTTAATTTCTTTATTCATAATGAATTCCTTGGTGTAGCGGCGGGGGTGAAATATGTTACACTATAGGAATTTCCTTGCAATTTAGCATTAATTAATGTCCACTTCTTACATAGCATTAACAATAACATGCCTGATCTTTCAGAAACCATTGTGGGGAAACTCTTTTCTTTTATTCTTTTTGAGCCCTTGAGTTGCCAAAAGTACAGTTCAATTTGCATTTTAGACTTTTAGTCAAAATTGTGTCTTGAGGGTTTTGAAGTGTTGGCAGATATTAAACGGAGTGCCCTTGTCCTGCTGTACTCTGTATAATTGAGATTCCAGTTCTTGTCATTTCATGTTTTCAAGTCTACATAGGATAGAACACCTCATTTCCAGAGAGATAATGATAAACTTTGTGTTAGAACAACAGATCTGTCAATCCCCATTCATCTTAGTCCACTTAGAAGTATAAATGTTGGCAAGTGACATGGTACATTTAACTAAGACTCTTTTTTTCCTGCTCACTATCAGAGGGAATTCTATTCCTAAGGCAGGTTTTCAGAGTCAACATCTGTAAGGTGTTTTTTTGCATCTGTCCATTGCAATAAGAACTTACGGCAAGTTTTACTGCTCTGACATCCTCTGGAGAATTAGATATGCTGTTTAGCAAAACTGACTACCGGATACTAAGGATAGTGCATTCACATTCAAGTCACTATGTACCGTGCATTAAGAGGCTCACCTTGACTACATCTGCCAGAAATAACCCATTTCTTTTAAGACAAGAGGGAATGGTCTTACTGGTCTAAGTTGCAGGATTACATTATATCCAGGGCCTCCATATATGGCTACAACTTCTAGAAGAACTTATCCAGTCCTTTTTGTGAGAAAGGAGATGTTAGAACAAGGATTGGAAGCCAGGAACTCCTGAGGTGCAGGCCTCCAAGGCAGTTGATTAAAGGTAGAAATGGGCATTTTATGAAAATTGCACATTACTCTCTGTGTATTTAACAATCCCGTATGCCCTGGGTCACCAGCTGGGGTTGAAACTAGGACCTTCAGCAACAAAGCATAGATCTCTACCATGAGAGCTAAAGGAGTAGTTCTATTAGCTGGCAGCAGCAGCATGTTATTTTCCTCTCTGTGGACTAAAGGCTGACATAAAACACCCTTTGCAAGGGTGGCACATGTATACCAGACAAAGAGAGTCCCGTGCAATTAATTAATAGGTAGAAGTGCACAAGGATTAATGCAAGCGCTCCTGGCCCTTCTCTGAGCACCTTTAACCATTGTGCAGCACCCAGTCCACCCAGCTACTTCTTTTAACATCAGTCTCCTTATGGGTTTTGATGGATGGGCCTGGGTTCATCTGGATCCTGCCTCCAGTTTAGCAGGCTGTAGCTTCCTTATTCTCTTCCCAGATACATTTATTTGGTGGTGCCTCCACCCCCTCACTCCTTCCTGACAGGATCACCAGGGCAGCTTAGAAGGCTAATTCCAATCACCGGGTAACTCTCATGTAACAGCTCATGCCAGTGCCCCTTGGCCTCACTGAACACTGATAAATACGTAGCTGGAAATCAGTCTGACTCACCGGTATGTTAGCATTGTTAAAACAGATATTTAGTTGATAAATGTGGTTAGTCATGATGAAATGCTTGTAGGATGCTGTATGTACTGATCTCAGTTATAACACCTGTAGCCTATAGTATATTGAGTGTTTGCACTGTAAACCTCTGTAATTCTGTAACTCACCAAACAGGAAAGAAGCATTAATTAGTATAAAATACTGGCCCTGCAAACCAGAAGAAGGCCCATTGAATCCAAACAAGCCACTGAGAAACATCAAACAACAAAAACAGAGGGATCTGCAAGCTGCATGACTTGTGTTAGCCCTATAGAGTTTGCCTATTACAGCAGCTACTATTACCTTTTGGAAGCTAAGACTGTATCTCAATTGTGTGTGTGTGTTTACCTGTTTTAACCTTGAAAATAACTATTTTTTGTTCTTTTTCTTATTTAATAAACCTTTAGTTAGTTTACTTTAGGATTGGCTACAATTGTTGTCATTGGTGAGCATTTTATCTGGGGTAAATGACTGGTCCTTTGGGACTCGGAGTAACCTGAATATTGATGTGATTTTTGGTGTAAGGGACCCTCTGTCACAAGGGCAGGTTTGCCTGGGTGGTGAGACAGATTGGAATACCCAAAGGGACTATCTGTGACTCTTTGTTAAGGCTGTTATAGTGCTTGAGGAGTTCCCACTTGGTACTTGGATGGTGAAATCTAATTATAGAACACACAACCAACTTGGCATATGTACCCTGCTTCTTGACAGTCTGCCCTGAGGTTGGCACTCATGGTCATGAGCCACTCCAAACATCTTGACAATAGTCAACAGAGTAATTGCATTAAACAGGAAGTAAATATGACATAGCAGGGTAAACCAACACTTTCAGGGTTCCTGATGCCCTCCCCACACTGATAATACTTACCAATTTCCCCAAAACTCATAGTCATGTGACTGAATATAGCAGGAATAAAATTTAGTGTCCTGTTGGTATGTGTAGGGGGTGGGGGCCCTTGACAACCTAAGAGAGCTATGTCTTCTGCAGAAGCAATAAGCAATTTGTCTGACCTGGTTCAGTACAGCCGCAAAGATTCATACCTGGGATAAGATGGTAAGTCCCTCCACCAGGTTTAATAGACGGTAGGTAATAAAATCCCCAAATCCTTACCCCGTTGTTTGAGGACACTGTTGGGGGGAATAAAGGTCTCACAAATAATTACCCTGACTATCCAACTAAATGATGGTGCACTCAAAACTTCGCAAATGATCCTCAGGTTCAGAGGTGAACCCAGACTTCTCAGCAGCTGCAGTTGGCGGGCATCTTCTTCATACACGTCAGATGATTTCTGTTTTCAAGATGACTCCTCACCATAAAGGGATGCAGGGGGTCAGGTACAGATTATAATAACTATCCTAACATGTCCTAACTCCTAATGTCCTCCTTAGTGCTCAAATATAATGACAACCAATGGACAGGGCAACCCTAAACTAGTAACAAGATTACTTAGGTGCCACATGGTAACTGATTTATTGGGGAGATGAAGGACTAACTCAGCCTGTCTGGGGAGGGTATTTTCCCAGCAAAATTCTATGAATTGTGAGTCACCTTGAATAGGGAAAGGAACAAATTTAGGGAAATTGACAGAGCAATTTATCTAACAGATTGGAGCAGGATTCAGTCTGCGGATGGAAATACTTTGCCAGCCTTAAGTACAGTTTCTCCTAGAGTTCTGTCTACAATAAAGATCCACTGAGAAACACGCAGTGCCTTGTTCTCTGAGTTCGGCTCCCCTGTGGGGCTGACAGGCAATCAAAGTCTTCCTTTCAGTCATTCAAACTAACACAAAGGTGGAAATTAAAGGTGAAACTCACTGCTGCATCTCTCATGTGGTTGCTAGCTTTCTGCTGGCATCTGTTTCTCTTGAGAGTTGAGCAAGGAGAATCAGCTTTAATCCTGCTATCAAGCAGGCCACCCCTCTGACTCTTCTGAGCGTTTAAATTCAAATTCACTCTGTTTCCAAAAGGAACTGGGGAAGCAGCTCCCATGCTGAATTCTGCTCCAGTCTCTTAGTTAAGTTGCTCCTGTCAATTTCTTCCAACGTCAAAGTTGAAAATCCACATCCATTTCCAGCAAATAAAATATGAATGACGAAGAGAAACATGAATAACTAATACCATCTGCCTGAAGGGTGTTTCTCCCCACAATGTGCCTGTGTAATTCTCATTAGTGCTAATGAGAGAGAACCATATTCATCAAAGGCAGAGTAAGCCCATAAATTAGTAGTATACCGTATGGATTATAAATGCGCTTTGCAGAACAAAAAATAAACATATTTTAGACGTTCCTCTTTGCCACACCCATTGGCAATTACAGCACTGCTTAATATAATAATTTTTCTCCAAAGCTTTCTTGCAACTATCTAAAGTGAATTTGTATTAGGAAGTTTATACAAAGATATTGTTATAACACCTAATGAATTGTGCTATCTAAGATGCCTTTCTGATAAAGATAATATGTGTCAAAGGAGCTGACACAGTTTATACTGGAGCAATTTTTGATTGAGTCCAGAGTAAATGTTCTATAATAAATTTTGTAACTGCTGTCACTCTAAGTCTTAATAGCATGAACAGTCACTTAGCTTGCTAAGCACTGGATCTAATTCAATGGCTTGTGGTTTTTGGCATCATGCACAAGTGTTCTCCAACCTTTCCTGTCTTTTGTTAATCTGCCTGTGACTAATTCACAAGTCTTTCTATATTGTTAGAGGGGGCTTTGCGAGCGTCTTTCCTGACCCCTGCCGCTCACCTTTTTATGATTGATGCTACCTATTTTCACTGTGAAACGTGATCAAAATACTCCAGTTTACCCTGCTGGATTACTGAATTTCTTGAGGAACAGCAATTTTTCCATAGGCGGCATTAGCACATTGGTCTTCTAGCAGCTGTAGGATTTTTTTTTCTTTAAACCCGCAGAACAGATGCCATCTCTTTTCAAAAGGCTCCAGATCAGACATCCTATCTGGCTTTCACAGCCAGGTTGCTGTAGCTCTGGGCCAAATTACAGTCTAAAGATAAGCTTTGTAATGATGTGAATAAACTACTATCGCCAGTTCGTTCATTACTAATTATGTTACTCTTTTTTGAGCCGTTGCCAGGTAGATGTAGATCCTCTAAACATGATCACAGCCCTGTGTCATCAAGAAACCTATAGGCCTCGGAGTATGAACTCACATCTGTGATGTTTGCTTGTTGTGGTGATGATTTTTTCCCCTGTCTGTTTGTGAAATGTCCACAGCTAATTCCAGAGCAGTCTATAAACGGCCTTCTGTACCTGAGATCATAGTAACTATATGTGATACTCACATCAGCAACTGGATTTTTTAAAATATCTATTCTTTATTGATGTTATTACATGCAAAGAAATTCCCAGCTATAGGAAGATCAATGTTGGCACAAATTAGATAATGTGTGTGGCAAACTGAGAAGATTACTGAGAAGTACTAAATATTAACAAGAGCTGTGTATATAATGCAATACAATGAAAACTTTGGGTCAGATCCCACGCTGATGTGCATTGGCACAGTGCCACTCTAGTCAATGGATCTAAGGCAATTTAGACCAGCAGGAGAGAGTTTACATGAACTGAGAATCTGGCCTTTTTTATCCAATATTAGGAGACCTGCTGTTGGCAGCACATACAAAAATGTATATACATCTATGCTGGATTCTCCCTATTCTCTCATCTTGTTGCAATCTAGGGTGCATCATAAATATTTGCACCAATGGATAATTTGGACTTTCCAAACCTTTTGCCACTAAAACTGTAACTAAAATGTATGAGGGCAGTGGGAAGGCTATAGTGTGGTATATGTGCAGCTTGGAGTCAGTGTACGTCACCATCCTTCCTCGCCACCTTATAGTCTCCTCTTTCTTGTTCCTCTTTCTGGTTGTTTTAAATATACATGCTCATGGGCTTAGAGGTCTGATCTTGCAAGGTGCTGAGTGCTTCATGAGCTGAGCAGCTCAGTGGGAGTTAGTTGTGAGTTCTTGGAACTTTGCTGTATCAGGCACTTAATATTCTCAGAGAAACTGGTTGAACTCTAATGTACATCACTCATGTATCGAATCACATGTCTTTGGGGTACACACACTGAGCCAAACGTGTTTTTGTCAAATTAATGTTACAGCAAGTTACTGCACATTATCCTGCATGATTGTAGTAATTGACTTTACATTAAGCTAAAAAGTTAGCTGTTAAGTAAAAGCCATTTAAAATCCCCAGATGGCTTTAATTACTCATCCATTGCAATATCGGGTGAAAAATCAAATGGACAAGTCAACAAAATAGAAAAAGATACAGCTAGTGAGAGGTTCAGTCAGAAAAAAAGTCTCTTGATTTCCAAACCTACTATATATGATATTTGTTTCTGGGTTTCCCATGTAATAAAATACACGTTGTAAATGATGTAAAATGCGTTAAATTGAAAAGTACTCTTAAACCTACAAGTACAGGGAACCATTCTTTCTGCAGTTATATTGATGTAAAGCTGGAATCACTCCAACCCTTCCCCACAAATCAATCTGGAAAAGTTTGTGCCTCTCTACAAACAGCAGAAGCCTTCCTTTGAGTTTCAGCAAAATGTTCGCAGTCCCCAGGATGTTTTTCCTTTAATGTTCATTTCATTTCCATGACTAAACAGGAATTTCAATTGGTGTCATTACAAAAGGTTAATACAGCTCAGAATATGTTGCATTTCTGCAGAAAACAAACAGCAACTCAAAATACTATGTGTTGTTAAATTGCTTTAGACTCAAAATTTGAAAGCTTATGATCCGTTTGATCCCTCCAAGTTTCAGCCCTAGGCAACTGGAGATGGGGAGGTTTCAAAACCCAGATTAATCGAAGTGGGGCAGTGGAAACAACTGAGAGACTCTTAGCTCTAATCATAATCCTGGCAGTTGCAATGATAGGGTAAAAAACACTGATCATGCACTGCCAGAATTCACTACCACATCAAATGTATTCCCATGAATTAGTTAGCAAATCTAATTGAATGTTAATTCTGCTACTGAAGATAAGTAACAATTGAGTTTATGCTGAAAAATTGATTTTAAATATAAAAAGTCATATTCTTTCTATCTATCTGAGTTTGCCTGAGGTCATTTGTAATGCCTCCTTTACAATGCAGTTTTAAGCTCTTCTGTTACAATCAGTTTGGTGTGACAAGTTGAACAACGCACTTGTCATCTTCCAGAGGTTTACATAAGCAATACACCGGGAGTGGGAGGGATTTGGAACATGTTAGATTTTGTCTTTTTTAAAAATCAGAGGTGTATTTTCCAAGAGCATCATGGAAAGCAAGAGGTCCATAGAACAGGGCAGCAGGGCCCTTCAGCTGGGATATTCTGTCAGATATTTAGAAACCTAACTAAAGCTGCTGAAGTTCTGCTGAGTCAATATGGCAAGTGTGGCTTGTTGATGCCCTCTGGGACACAAAGGAGATGGGAGTAGCTCTACTGATAGAACAGAGCAGGTCATGCGGGGAAATCTCCAAGGACCAACAAGCTTAGACTGAGATTTATGTTGAATGATTGTTTATGAGTTACCAGTAAAGCCAAGCCCCAGATCTGGACACTCAGGATCTGTGTACGCTGTTGAGGATGGAGCAGAATCATTACCCATTCAAAATACAACATGCTGTTGTAGTGACTGTCTTGTCTTGCAAGTCTCTGTGTGCAAACTTTCCATGGCAACTAGGAGTCCTGGTTTCCGCTGGAAGTGAAAGTAACTAGTGGAAAGGACAATTCATCTCAGCTTTCCACCCAGCCTCACCATTGTCTCCAGATAATGCTGATGACAGTGCACATTTCTGTTGAAGGTCCCTCCCTTGTTGAACATGGGGCTTTATATATGACAGCTGGCCAGAAGATAGAAAAACAATCGCAAGTTTTCAGCTGAAATTTCCTCTTTCTCCACACAACTCAGAAGCTGCTTTTCTTTCTAAGCATATTTTATGTACTAAGTCAGCAGCCCAGCATGGCAACCACAAAGGGAGGCTTTGCTGGCTCCTTTAGAGTTGCTGCTGGCTTGATGGTTGGAATTTCAATCTGCTTTTCAGCCCTTGACGCATGTAGGGGTACAGTGTGGTTTTTTTTTTTTCCAATACAGATCATTTATGTAACATCACAGCAAGCAATGGGATGCTGCAGACTCAAGCCATTGCTGAATCCACCCTTGGAGATGATGACCATGGTTGTCCATGAGGTAAAATGTAAAGATGCCCAGCAGCTGGATAAGGAGCTTTTCCACTCTAGTTGACTGGTTTAAAAGAGGCTATGAATGACCCATTCTTTCTGGGGTTTCCTCAGGCCTGGAACACTCACCCTACGCCCAAATTAAGCCCTAGTCTGTGGATTTCAAGTCACATCTGTTTGCATGGGCTGCAGTATACAATGGGATAAGGAGTTTTTTCGGGGGAGGGAAGGAGAATGCTATGTTTTGTAGGAAGCTGAGTTCTGCTTACTGTCAGGGGGAAGCTGTTATTTACTAAAAGTTTTGTTCTTGTAGCTTGTGTCAGGAATGCCTGGGGCCTTGAATAGGGAATCCTTTTTATTCCTGTATAAATCCAAATAAATACAAATACATAACAGTTGCAATCCTACACAAGTTGGTAGTGTCTTAAAGTCATTAGCTGGCAGCTTGTTTGTTGGCCTATTTGGAAACTGATTAGGTGACCTCAGTCCAGTCCTCAGCAGACAGATGTTCAAGTCCCAAAAATCCACCATTGCAAATGATACCCCCAACAGCAGTCTCAGCGGAGTCATCACCTACCGAACAGGCCCCAAAACTGAGATACCTTTTCTCACACAGAGGAAGTCATCCTAGAACATGGTAAGAAGGAACACAAAAACAAGGCTGAAAAAAGCAGCTTGCACTTCCGCTGTTATTGTGACTAACCAGAGAAATTCAGTCTCCAGTGCAGTGCATCTGAAACCTGTCATAAGCACTTTCAGGAAGTCTATAACTAGACCTTGACACAAAAGGAAGAAGAAACATTCAGTCATATCAACAGTTCATTAAGCTGTTACGTTCTGTCATGCCTCATGGAACAAGGCTTCCCCAAGTCATTTTTTTTGGACAGGAAGGTTCGATGTTTCAGAAGAATAATTACATGAATTTATTTTTACATAGAATTGTTAAAGTCAGAGGAATAGAGCCCAAATTGTGTGGTCCGTGTGTACCCGTGTGGGCTGCAGTTCTGACGCAGGAGATTTCCTTCAATTTCCTTGCTTTTGTTGGTGCAAACTATACTCCTGATGATTTACTGTAGCTTCTTTAGTTGTTTAACCATTTATGATTATTAGCGTCCATTTCAGTCAGAGTGTTCCAGACCATAATGAGCACAACCCGCTTTGTATTCTGAAACTGTTGCCTTAGCTGCACTGCCCAGCATTCTGAGTACTTCTGTGCTACAGTTAATGCTCTGCATTATAGAAACCTTAATGGTAAATTAAATGCTCTATTGTTGAGGAAATCTGAGCCATTATCTTGGCTTTCTTGGTTTCCTTTTTTTTGGCTAAGGTGACACTCTTTAACTCTCCAAGATGTTTATTTGAAAAAATTAATTTGCGCAGGAGCAAGACTCCTGCATACAAAAAGCAAAATATACTCAACTCCTATTATAACCCCATCTGGCAGACAGAAATGTTTTTTGAGCAATATAAAAATGCAATCTGTTAACAAGGAGGAGGATTGCAATAGGCGGTGGTTCATGTATTAAGCACCAAGATAAAATAGCTTTCTTTGTCTCAGACAGAATGTTCTAATAGCTAGCTTTGTAAAGACAGAGGAGCATCTGTATCAGGGAGGAAATAGGCTTAAAGAGATACAGTTAGACAGCTAGTCCCTCTTTCTTTAAAATGATGTGAGGTGTATTTTCAGAGGAGATTTCTGGCAAATTAAGATGCTAATACAATCTTCCATTGGTTATTTTTCCACACAATTTTGCATCATATGGGAGATTTACAAAATCCCCATTTCACATGTTTACAGATTGCTGCTAATATTTTGCTGGAAGTTCAGACTTTACTTTTCCCTCTGGTGCCATAAAAATTCATATCCTTTGCCCACTGACTGTATCCTTTTTTTCAAATCAATGCCTGAAATACAAGAGCAGCATATTTTATTGCATTGGGTTCTGCCTCCGTTACGCAGCTCTTGGTCTCTGCTACGACAACTTGTTCAAATATAATGTTATCAGATTAGCATAATCAAAGTGGAAATAGCCCATAAAATACAGATAAAGATTCAGTGGTATGATCGGATTCAACACACCTGTTTTTTCCAGCACATAAGAAGAGATCAGACAAAGACAGGTAAGAAAATGGGTAAAGGGAATAAATTAGAAAACTATTTCTTATCGTCAATTTTAGTAGTGTTCTAAAATACTTTCCACACTTATTTTTTTCAGCACACTATACTACCTGCCTATGACACTTATTACTGCATTTACCATGAATGTTACTTAATAATATTTTATATTTCTACAGTGCCTTTCATCCCAAATCATTTCACCACTATAGACATAAAATATCCCTGCGGTGTAGCTGCCTCTGGTGTGTAGAACAAAAGAACATAAGAATGGCCGTACTGGGTCAGACCAATGGTCCATTTAGCCCAGTTTCCTGTCTTCCAACAGTGGTCAGTACCAGATGTTTCAGAGAGAATAAACAGAACAGGGCAATTATTGAGTGATCCTTCCCCTGTCCATCCCAGTCCCAGCTTCTGACAATCAGAGGTTTAGGGACACCCAAAACATGGGACTGTGTTCCTCCAATTCAAATACATATTTTTTGAGATAGGGTGATCAGAATTGTATGCAGTATTCAAATGCTGGATGTACCATGAACTTAGGGTGACCAGACAGCAAGTATGAAAAATCGGGATGGGGGAAGGGGTAATAGGAGCCTATATAAGAAAAAGACCCCAAAATTGGGACTATCCCTATAAAATCGGGACATCTGGTCACCCTACATTAACTTATATAGTGGCAGTGTAATGTTTTCTGACTTATTATCTATCCCTTTCCTAATAGTTCCTAACATTCTATTAACGTTTTTGACTGTTGCTGCACATTGAGCAGATGTTTTCAGAGACTTATCCATGATGACTCCAAGATCTCTTTCTTTAATGGTAACAGCTAATTTAGACCTCATCATTTTGTATGGATACTTGGGATTATGCTTTCCAGTATGCATTACTTTGCACATTGTGACAACCAATCAGTGAGCAGCAGTGGTGGGAGAATGCAAATTTCTGATCAGGACAATTTTATGGAAAAATGCAATTGGGATCTTTAATGTCCAACCAGGACTTCAATTTTGAATGTTTTATGCAAAAGACAACCCTCTCTCTTACCATGGTTCTCATCTTATCTACCTTGGAAGAAGGAAGGTTCAGTAACCCCTGATGAGATCTGAATGTGAAGCCCCAGAGAGCATGGAAGTTTCTAAACAAGATGCTTGCACCACTATAGTCCTGATCCTGCAAAGACTTATGTATGTGCTTCATTTCAGACATGCAAGTAGTCCCATTGATGTAACAGTAAGCGTGTGCATAAGTCTTTGAAGGATTATGGCCTAAATCACACCCCAGAATATTTATGCATATATCTATGCGTGTATATGTGTGTGTCTCTCTATGCACATAACAAACGCATACACATAAACACATATGTTGGAAATTGTTAGGAAGAATAATATAACTAAACTCCTTCTGAGATTTTGAACTAGACTGTTAAGAATGTCTGAGAATTAAAGCGCTAAAAGTTATTCTGAATAAGAACCTGACCTCCAAAGCCTTGCTTGGTAATAAGCAGTCCTCAAAGTGAGTGCTGTTGTGCATTTTGTGCAAAGGAATACTGGGAGTCCGTGAGGTGTTTGAGCTGCAAATGACTCCCACTCTCCTCTTTTAGGTTGTTCCTGAAAAAGGTTGTAATTTCATCACTGATGATTGGAATTTCATCACTGATGATTGGAATTTCATCACTGATTTTCTTTTCAGCATGAAATTTAGAGAATCCTTTGGGTCCATTTGCAGAAAACATTATAAGGACACTTTGGAAATGAAAGCATCTGTTCTGAGATGGCTATAAAATGCTTTACAATTAGCTCAAGATTTGCTTCCCTGTGATTACAACCCAGACCCTCCAGGAACAATCACAGACAAATAGAAAATCTAATGGCTAGAAAGAGCTGACAAGAGTCTAGAGTTGTGATCGACATCCAACGTGTTTTGCTCTGTGAATAGTCACGATATCATGCTTAGGCAAAATGTCATTCCTCTCGCTGACAAGTTTCCACCTTTGTCGGGGGACCAGCCAAATTCTGTCCCTGGGCAAAACTGTGAATGTTCCATTGTTATAATTTTGATATCATTGTAGAGAAAGTTTGGCAACCAGCAATGCAGGACTAGTTGCCTGGAAAGCCACAGTGCAGGGCCCAGATATGTTAGATTTGACTACCGTGAAACCACTAACATAACGTATATAAAACAAAGAATCCCAATGTGATCATGACTACAGCCTTATCTATGGACACTGCAGTAAAGTCTGCAGAGTTTGCAGATGAGACTAGTGCACAGTTGTGTGTGAAAATTGCTCCTTCCTCTGCCAGATGGTGGAGTTGCACCCCAGGGCTATTCACTCTCAAGGAGGGGAGGGATATTGGCATGTTTACTTTCCTCAAGGGTTCCACTAGGAGAGGACAACTTTACTGTATGGCTGGGCTCCACAGGCTCCCACTTAGGGTGACTAGGTGTACCAATGTTATGAGAACCGTGCTGATATTAGGGGCTTTATCTTATGTAGACAATTACTAACCCCCTCCCACGGCCTCCAAAATAAAGTGTCTCGATTTTTCACAGTTGCTATCTAGTCATCCTGTGCCCACTGGTGGAGCCTGCTGATTCAGTGTGTCCTGAATGACATGTCTATGCCCCTCCCTGACCAGTGCTGTTCACTCATGGAGTTGACTAGAGAGCAAATGTGAAAAAGCAGGACAGGGATGGGGGTAATAGGCACCTGTGTAAGAAGAAGACCCCAAAATTAGTACTGTTCTTATAAAATCGGGACATCTGGTCACCCTAGTTGTGCTGGCTGCTGGCTAGCTAGGGGTACCAGGCAACTTGCACAACCTGGGTGTACTTTCCACCACTGCAGGCCCATTGACTTCTAAGAGTGGAACCAGTGGATTAGCATTGGTACATTAGCCCCATTAATTCTATTGGCAGTAAAGTTCTTTTTCCACACACAGTTCCCCTGGTCCATGAGACTAACGTCACAAACCGATCGGATCTTGGATGCTAAGGGCCAGAAACCAGGGAGATCAATTGCAAATATCATGCTGCACATGATGGAGTGTTACTTTGCCTTGTTACTTGAACAAAGCCTCGTTTGCAGGGTCATCATTCATTTGTTCCTTTTTCTAGTTACATTTCATACTTCAAACAAGAGTTCACCAGGCTGAAAGAATGTCACTGTATAGGTTCCTGGTACCAAATAAAAGAGGATCCTGGTGGCAAAGATCATATCGAAATGAGGATTGTAGCCCTAGGGAGACAAAAACATTAGCCAAAGAGGGTCAAATTCTACCCACTGAAGCATTTGGGAGTTGCCTAGATGCATTCAAAGGCAGAATAAGATCCAGGATGTTTGTCAGTTACAATAAGAAAGGGCACCCCTAAAATGTGCAAGGCCCTGATAGGAGACTGACCAGAACACATTGGTTAGAAATCACTGCCAGAAATGGCATTCCAGTACCTACATTGTCTTCTGCTTCAGGACCCCTAATGTGTGTCATGGCAGGGGAGGGATGGTGTGTTTGCTGTATCACTATATAAGTGAAGGACGTTGACAATTCTCTCTCCGGGTTGCTTTGGTTGTCGCTGCTTTGGTTGACATGCTTTGGTTTGCACGTCAACTCCACTATGAAAGAACCCTTTCCTGTGATTTCTCTGCTGGCCATGACACATGTGCTTGGTATTTGCTTTTCCAATTTCACCTGAAAAAAGTGTCAAGGCTGTAAAGTCACTTAAAAAAACAACAACCCACCCAACACCCACATGTAAAGCTGCTTTATTTTTCTTCATTACTTTGTTCTCTGGACCATATTCTCCTTTGATAGTGATGGCATTGGAGGTAAACTTTAACTAGACATTAATGTAATGGTTATTGAGCTGTACACTGAGTGTCTTTGCATCCATTAACAACATAATCAACATAACACTGCTAAGCTGCCCCACAATGATAATGAATCAGCGAGACAATGATGTTCTAACTGGCAGAAGAGCCCTTTCAAGACGTGATAAAAATATATTATCAGTGAAAGGCATAATGAGGATAGATCCAATAAACACGGGAGAGGGGGAGCACAGTTAGGTCTTGTTCTCTCCATGAGCCATTTCCATTACATTGTGTAGGCTCAGATGACAGAGCTCTGCTACATCTGGATGGGAAATTATTCTTTTTGCACATCTGGAAATCCAGTCTAGGCTTGGAAATTTTTTACTATCTTTTTTATTGCCTCCATCTTAAGCGTTAGGATGCTGATGGGTTGTGGAGGCATATTAACACCATAGGGTCTGGCCAGTGCCTTGGTTGGGTGGTGGTGGTAACTATACTAGGTTAAAGAAGAGAGTGTGTCTTTGTCTAACGGTAAGAACAGGCCAGCTTAAGTTTCCAAGATGGAGCCACTCCCATCCACTCTCCACTCCAACTGTCAGCAGCCTTCCCTTCCTGCCCAGTCCAACCTCCCCATGCTGTGGGTCTTGCTCACTGCAAAATACCTGCAGTTTACAGAGGTGGCAGTTACCAGGAGTTGAAGCTTCCTGACACATAGTCAAATCAGCTTTGTGCTGGAGGGAGAAGGAGAGGGTGGCTCTTTGCCTGCTGAGAAGGGAGAGGTGAGCAAAATATGAAGAAGGTGGAAAGGAGCAGAGAGGAGGGGAGGATAATTCCAGGGGTGGGCAGAGGGTGGAGGAGTGAGAAGGAAGGTAAGATAATTTGATCTCACTCCCTCCCATTATAGACACATGGCTAAAGGTTAAAGTGCAGATTAAAGGTTAAAATGCAGATCCAAGAAATCAATCCCCAGGCATTCAAAGGAACTGAATTTGTTTGGAAGCATTAACTTGAGGAGTTGCTCCATCTACACTTGTTTTGATTTGAATGGATGTTCATAGGGATTGACTTTTCGGGACCTCTGCGTGAGAATATGGTCCAGTGAAGTGCATGTTTTTTGAATACATGGTATAGTCCTTCAATTTGCCTTATGTAAAGAGCCATCTTCTGGGATTTCACCTAATCTGAGACATTGTAACTGAGATTCACCATCAGCAGCAATAGTTTGAATTATTTTTCCTTTAGAGCTTTCTGGGGAAAGGGTAGTTACAGAGTTAAGGGCAAGGAGGTTCTTTCTCAGAGAGGACTGCATCCCAGGGTTGACTATACTCTGACTCTGAAGGGCAAACTTGACTTCCAGCTATATCTATGCACACCCCTTGGCTAGTGTGGTTTCACTGGTGTAAACCATGGATTGAACCCTGAAACCTACCAAAAGATAGTGGCTATTTTCCACCTCAACCCATTAACAAGTAGTACAGACCTTTAAACACATGGGTATTTCATTTCCCAGGTTCCAGTGGGTACAGCAGGGTGGCAGCTAGGGATCTCTCTGTATTCGTATTCTGGTGCTTATCTCTCTACCACATGAGTGCCTCCCAGGAGTACATAAGTAAATTGAGTAATAAATAGAGAGGAAAGGGCAGAGCTGGGTATCAGGAGAGCTGTTCTTTTTGTTCCAGGCTCAGCCACAGTCTCCCTCTGTGACAGTGTGGAAGCCACTTTAATCTCTCTGCACTTCAATTTCCCCATCTACAAAATGAAGATACTGCTACTTGCAGTGCAGGTATTTTGTATGAGGCCTGGATGCTTTACAACAAAGCATGTTTAGATCCTTTCATGGAAGGCACTGTGTAAGCACAAAGTATTAATTGCCCAACAGTGTAAATATCAGCCCTCTGTGGTTGAGCCAAATGTTTCTGAATGACAACTGGAAAACACACAGCAGCCAGACATTCAGGAGTGACAAAATGAGATTAGAGGTTAGAAGGATATTTCCAAATCCCAAAAGAGTATGTCAGCCAATTAGTGACTGACATCCCATGCTATAGGAGATTCAATCATTCTTCATTCATTTGGAAGTGGCTGGGAGCCCTTTGCTGCTCCTGGAGACAAAGGTGCTCACTATTGTCAAATTTCTCTATATAAATTCCTCTGTAAACATTCTTATGTATTGTGGCCCTGGAAGAGGAGCTGGAGCGCAGCACACAAGGAGACAGCCAGGGCTCGAAACACAATGTAGTTCTGGTGTATGAGGATTTGAGGACAGAGGGAAAGACGCTCTTAATGAGATGGTATTCTCTGGTACACATATATGTCAGTTCTTGTGATGCTGCTGCCCATCTTCCAGCTAATCTCATTTGGTTGCTGCTATTCCCTGCTGACCTGGTATGTCTCTGCCTAAGTTGCCATGATTCTCTAATGATGGGAATTGGCTTCCAGGACTCTAAGTCTAATATCTATAGAAATATGTTCTCAGTCCTCCCTCTCCTCTGAGGATTTTGCTCTTGTCCTCACTCCCTTGCCCCTTGCCGTTCATATTTAGTCCTATTATTTCCATGACAAAAGTCCTGAATTGGAATGAGAATTTTCACATATATCATCTAAAAAACCAGACCATGGCATATGTGTCTAAATATTGGGGGTATTTGTGGCTTTCTAGCACTTATTTTCCATCTGGCACATCTCTTTGCAACCCTTTGAAGATCCGTGCATAGCAGACAAGGGCCAAGAGGGGTACTTAGTGCAGCTGGGTTTAGTGGGAGTTTTGGGTGCACAAGGAATGCAGGATTAGAGTCTAGGTGGAAAAAGATATGCTGCAAATAGGTGGTAATTATTAGTTGAGAAAGTCTGGAATGATTTTTTTATCATCATCAGAGGCCTCTTTCTAGAGCTACCTCTCAGTGACACAAAGCTCTGTCCCTGACAAGCATCATTTTAACAAGCAGAAAACATACTGCTATGGATGGAAAATAAGGAACAAAGGATGTGACAACTAGTTTCAGCTTCACAGACTCAGAAAACCAGCTATGTTGCAAACCTTCAAGAAACTCCAGCTGCCAAAGTACATGTACAAGCAAGCACGTAATTCACAGTGTGTTGTGAGAAAGGCCATATTTGGGTTTTCTTCATGGCATACACAAGTGGAGAAGATCATGGGAGAGCTTTCCTCCCACGCATTCCTTCATTGACACCCTGAGGAAAGGGAGGTCCTCAGCCAAGGGGTACAGCTGTGTGGGACCATTGTTCCTTCTCTTCCACACTTTCTGGCAGCCTGGGACTGGCCTTTGGGGAGCATATGCTACATCCTTCCAAAGGATGAGTTTTTAATTATTGTTAATTATTATTATTTATTTGTAAGTTCCCCAGTGATGGAGCAGGACCCCATTGTGTTAGCCTCTGTACAACCATAATAAAGCAGTTGTTATTCCCAATTGCATTTTCCCACTGTATACAAGGGCATTCTTTGCCTGTGCCATCATAGAAGTGTAGAATTGGAAGAGACCTCAACAGGTCATTTAGACAAGTCTCCTGCACTCAAGGCAGGACTAAGTAAGAACTAGACAGATGCTTGTCTAACCTGCTCTTAAAAACCTCCAATGACAGAGATTCCACAACGTCCCTTAACCACTCCGACAATTAGGAAGTTTTTCCTAATGTCCAGCCTAAATGTCCCTTGCTGCAATTTGAGTCCATTGTTTCTTGTCTAAGGCCAGGTCTACACTACTTGCCGGGTTGGCGGGTAGTGATCAATCCATCGGGGATCATTTTATCGCGTCTAGTTTAGATGCGATAAATCGATCCCAGAGTGCTCTCCTTGTCGACTCCAGAACTCCACCACTGCAAGAGGTGGAAGAGGAGTCCGAAGGGGGAGCGGCAGTGGGTCGACTCACCACAGCTATTCGTGTAGCTGAAGTTACGTATCTTAGGTTGACAAACACCCCTCCCCCAGTGTAGACCTGACCTTAATCTCACAGGTTAAGGAAAACAAATTTTTACTCTCCTCCTTGTAACAAACTTCTACATACTTGAAAACTGTGTTCATGTCTCCCCACCCCATATGTTTATGGCTTCTGTTCTCCAGACTAAACAAGCCCAGTTTTTTAAATCTTTCCCCCAGGTCATGTTTTCTAGATCTTTAATCATTTTTGTTGCTCTCCTCTGAACTCTCTCCAGTATGTCTTAATGTGCCTGAAATGTGGCATCCAGAACTGTACACAATACTCCAGTTGAGGCTTTAACAGCCTGGCATAAAGTAATGCATCTTGCAAGCAGAAGGTCTCCAACCACCTGCACCAGTACAGTGCATCCTCATTAATGTGGAAATGGCTACTAAAGCCATGCTCCAGTCCTAGGTATATATCAACGTATCTTTGTTTATAGGTCTTACCTCTGTCTTTCTGTTATTTGTTTTTTTTCTCCCACTATCTGCTATTTGACTATCAAACAACTACTGTTACAGCCAGACTCCACCAAACTCAATCAAGGTAAGTGGTAACTTACTCTGTGAGTAGATCCATTGTAAATCAATAGGACAACTTGCTAAATAAACTTCTAATGAACATAAAGGTGGCAGAATCTGGTCCTAAATAATTTGTGCTTGATATTTATCATGTTATCTTTGAAATCAATGAAATCAGTGAAAATTTTAAATACTAAGAGAAAAAATTAAATACTAAAAGTTCATTGGACACAGTGGACCAGTTCCTTAGCTGATGTCAATTGATGTATCCTCATTGACCTCAGTGGAGCTATTTCCATTCATTCTAGATGAGGATCTGTCCCAGTGTCTGGTACAATTTAACCTGCACAGAATTTAATCTAACAGCCTAAACAGACTAATATTCACAGGGGGAAAATTACCACTTATAGCTGTGTATTTAGCTAGAATCTCTGCACCCACACCGGCTTCCTTAAGTGTTTTTTATGAAGATGTGAACTCCATACTATCCAATTAAAGGAGTGCCCTTAATAATTTATCAGGCAATTAAAGTAATCATCACTCTTTTATTCCAGAGAGTTCTACCAGCAATATGTAGTCGGGTCTTGAGTTAATACAGTACCAATATAAGAAGATTGACGCAATGCATCAACAATAATGAAGTTATTAAGGCAATGAAGGTGGTTTGTCAAGAGTGGAGTACATAATTGAAATATCAGGGGTTCTTGGGAGAGAGGGAGAAACATAAGTGAGAGAAAAAAATCCTATATATAAATTAGAGATGGAAAAGACCTATGAGTGTTCCTATCCAATATTAAGAAACTTCAGAAAATAGTGAGCAGCTGAAAAGAAAAGGACTATATAAGAAGTTGCATTTCTATCTTAACGTTGGAGACTGCTCTTACTATAACAACACCACTTTTCATTTATAGCCTGCCAAGTGACTTGCAAAACTAACTAACTAAATAAGGATCAAGGTTTAATTAACACTGACTATGATTTGAAAGATTCCTGAGGGGCTAGGTGCCAAACTCCTATGGATCTTCAATGGGATCTGGACACCTAACTCCCCTAAAATCTTTTGATAATGCCAGCCATCATTGTAAAAATGGCAGAACCTGGACCAGAGCTTCCACTGGTGTTGCCACCAATTCTGGTGGGAATCTTTTCCCACCCATGGCTTAGAAAGATCAACAGATAGACAAAATAAAGGCATGTTCTTTGTAAGATATCGATCAAGAAAAAATGATGGGTTGGTTTGTTGTGGGTTGCAGATTACCTTAACTTTCCGTTGTTAGATCACTACTGGAAAAAGACTTGGGGTCAAAACAACATACTCAGCATCAAGACTAAATTTATCATCACCCAGAATTTTTGAGAACACGTTTTTTCCTTCTGTAGAATCAATGAAATGTAATGCAACTTTGCATGTGGAAAAGGTAGGGTTAGAAATGACAGCAATATAAAAATAAATGGTTCTACAAATAGAATGGTGATCTATGTCTGCCTGGAACTTTAATCCAGACTCGTCAAAAGTGTTCACAAACACATTTAAATCAATGCATTGAAAATAGCCAACATAATTACTGTACTCTGACCAGTATCGGGCTGGGCTTCACAATTTCTCATGCTAGATTCTGTTGTGTGCTAGAGCACATCACATTTCAGTAGAGAGCTGCCACAATAAGGCTCAATAGGAGACTCCTTCACAGTCTCTTTTGTGGTAGGAAGAGGGATGCTGGGAATCTCCAATGAAACTTCTGGTGACCTTGGAATCTTTTTTTAAAAGTCTTCCTCAAGCACTGACTGACTGGACTGGATCCACCCCAGGTTCTACACCAAGCATAGGACATACTGACACTGGCCTTTGGGATTGACCTTGATTTAAGGAACCATTCCAGAACCCTACCAGGCTACCCAGACTTGTCTACAGAAAGTTCTTACAGTGATCTGAAAAAAGTGAAGGTGCGGGTCTGTCATTACCCACACATCTGCTCACCTCCCTGCACAGCAATTCATTCTGCCTCCCAACCCCCACATTCATCCTGTTCCCCAAATCCTGCCATCACTTCTGGCCCCACACCTTGCTGCCCTCCCCAGCTTCTTATCAATTCTTCTCCCTCCAACCCCCTTCCCGTATCAGTTTTCTCTCTCCCACATCCCAGTCTCAGCCCTTCTCTTCCTGCAGCTCCTCATGTTCTTTACCCCCCCATCTCAGGCCTGCGCGGGTCCCTTTTTGTCCCTTCCTAGGCTGGTATTGCAAGGAGGAAAAGGAGAAGAGGTGAGGAGCAGAGAAGCTTTCCTGTTGCTCACAGGAGGGGAGAGAGAATGGAACTGTGCTAAGGTGCCATGCTCTTTCTGGCTCCTTATTCCCTCCTATGAGAACAGTGTCCCTCAGTGACCAGCCCGCATGTTAGAAATGTTATTTCTGATGTCTGTGGCCCATTGCACTTTAAGCACTGTTTACAGTTCATCTTTTGCTTATCCCTACTTTGAAGTATACTTTGTTATCAATGCCCATTCTGCCTGGGCTAGGGGTATATCTGCACTGAAACTTGGCACCCGTGGCTGGCACCCGTGGGTATATCTACACTGAAACTAGGGGTATATCTACACTGAAACTTGGCACCCGTGGCTGGCCCAAGCCAACTTGGGCTTACAGAGCTGATGCTGTGGAGCTGTTTCACTGCAGTGTAGCCTTCCTGGCTTGAGCTGGAGCCCAAGCTCTGGGACCCTCCCGCCTTGTAGGATCCTAGAGCCCTGGCTACGACCCATGCCCGGCAGTCTACACTGCAGTGTAATGGCCCTGCAGCCTGAGCCAGCTGGCATGGGCCAGCCATGGGCTTTTTATTGTAAAGTAGACATACTCTCAGAGCCTTCAGTTATGGTAAATGCTGACACCTACATCTCTGAGTGAGCCTATAATGGTAGGGTGCTGGTGAAGAAGCTCTGGATGGCAGCAGAAGAAGCTAACAAACAATACTGGATTGGGCCAGGCACTGGTGCTTAGGAGACAGCGGGTCTATCTTGGCTCTGCCACTTGTGGGCAACTCATTTCACTTCTATTCCTTCTCAAACCCTTTGTTTGCTTTGCTTAGTTAGATTGGAGCAGTGACAGTCTCTTTGTACATCTTTGTGCGGTGCCTAGCACAACTACTGTTATGCAAACCACAATAACAGCAGCAAAGTGGATACAAGTTTGCGGGTGAAATATTAAAGAGTACTGAGTAGAACAGTGTAACTGGACACATGGAGCGAGATTCTCCCCCTCACTTCCATTAGCCTAACTCTGCTGATTTCCATGGGCATGAGAGGAGAACTGGGCTCAGATTGCTATATGTTGCCACCATTCCCCATGCAGAACTTGCAGGAAGTCAATCAGAGTTTGGTGTAAAATTTAGAGATGGGCCTGAACCAAAACCAATCTTCTGCCCTCACCAAAACTTTGGAGAAGTTCTCAGAAGGATCTAGGTCCAAATGTAGAAACTGATGAGGTCCATATCTAGTGTCAGGATACATAGCCAAACTGAGTCAATGAGGATTTCAGTGTTGTGTGTGAGAAGATAATTTGATTTTTTTCCAGACTGCTATTTTCTGAATCCTCCCCATGTCATATAATTTATGTTAATTGAATGCTGATGGAGTCCAAAGAAACATATTGATGGGAGATGTATCTGAGATAGTGTTATTAATTCATCATTCAGTAACTAGTGCATGAAATGCATTGCTGTGCATAGATTTAGGACACTTCATTTTTAGTATTACTGAGATGTCTCGCTTTCTCTCATCTACAGAAAGAACCTATCATTCCTCTGCTTGTAAAAAAATAAAATTAATTTGAGACAGATTGGCTGAACTGCATTGTTAGAGTTATATTTATTTATACCCTTTCAGATTTATATGATGTGTCTATCTCCATTCTCCAGACACATGGGCAATAAAACATTGATTTAAAAACGTACATCGTATCAATAATCTAATGTAAAAACTGGAGTGCTTCAGATTCAACCCACTGTCTCAGCTCAAGGGAATACGTGGATATGGCAACTTAGATTAATAGAATCATAGGACTGGAAGGGACCTCAAGAGGTCATCTAGTCCAGTCCCCATGCACTCATGGCAGGACTAACATTATCTAGATAAGGGGTGGGCAAACTTTTTAGTCTGAGGGCCACATCTGGGTATAGAAATTGTATCGTGGGCCATGAATGCCCGGTGTGGGAGGGGAACTCTATGGGGTGTAGCATGGGGAGACTCTATAAGGGATGTTACTGAGACAGGGGGAAATGCGGACTCACAGGGTGTGGTGGGGGTTTATACAGGGGCAGTACTTGGGACTCCTAAGGGTCCTGCCGGCAGTGACGCCAAGGCAGTTGTACCAGGCACTCCCTTGGGTGGAGGAACCCTAGATGCAATGAGTGTGGCCCCTGGGCAGTTTCAAGGCTCTCAAGGATGGAACCATAGAAGACCGGGAGGGGATTGGGTGCACTGTTGCATGGAGGGTGGGGGGGCATCTCATAGGGTGGGGTTCCGATCCCAAAAACAGTGTGGTGTCGTTGCCCCTGCGCAATGCGGCTCTGCGTGTGTCGGAAGATGGTAGAATTGTGAGGCGGGGGCTGGAGAGTGCTGGGTGGGTGGAGTGGGGAGAGTCTCCAACCCTGCTCTCCGGCGGGAGCTCACGGGCTGGATAAAAACATGTGATGGGCCGGAAGCTGCCCATGGGCCGTAGTTTGCCCACCCCTGATTTAAACCATCCTGTACAGGGACTTGTCTAGCCTGCTTTTAAATATCTCCAATGATGGAGATTCCACAACCTCCCTTGACAATTTATTCCAGTGCTTAACTGGAAGTTTTTCTTAATGTCCAACCTAGACCTCTCTTGCTGCAATTTAAGCCCATTGCTTCTTGTCCTACACTCAGAGGTAAAGAAAAACAACTTTTCTCCCTCTTCCTTGTAACAACCTTTTATGTATTTGAAAACTGTTATCATGTCCCCTCTCAGTCCTCTCTTTTCTGGACTAAACAAACTCAGTTTTTTCAATCTTCCCTCATAGGCCATGTTTTCTAGAGCTTTAATCATTTTTGTTACTCTTCTCTGGACTTTGTCCAATTTGTCCACATCTTTCCTGAAATACGGTGCCCAGAACTGGACATAATACTCTGTGCTGATTAGGCCTCAACTGGAGTAGAGGGAAGAATTACTTCATGTGTCTTGCTTACAACACTCCTGCTAATACATCCCAGAATGATGTTTGCTTTTCTTGCAACCGTGTAACACTGTTGACTCATATTTAGCTTGTGGTCCACTATGACCTCAGATCCCTTTTTTTGTGCATTACTCCTTCCCAGGCAGTCATTTCCCATTTTATAAGTGTGCAACTGATTGTTCCTTCCTAAGTGGAGTACTTTACATTTGTCCTTATTGAATTTCATCCTATTTACTTTAGACCATTTCTCCAGTTTATTTTGTATTATAATCTTATCCTCCAAAGCACTTGCAACCCCTCCCAGCTTGATATCATCCATAGACTTTAGAAGTGTGCTCTCTATGCCATTATCTACATCAAGGGTCTCAAATGTGTGGCCCATGGGCCGCATGCGGCCCGCCAAGCCCTTCCCTGTGGCCCGCGATGCTCCCCCTGCCCCCTCGCCCCCCCGCCAAGCTCTCCGTCCCTCCCCCAAGCTCTCTGCACCCCCCCGCCAAGCTCCCCATGGCCCCACTCCCCGCATGTGCTTCTCTCCCGCGCTGCTGCTTCCCGCTGCTCCACTTACCGCCAGGCAATTCTCTGGCGGCTTAGCGGTTTCTGGGAGGGAGGGGCCAGGAATGGGAAGCCTCGTGCACAGGGGAGGAGGGGGAGAAAGGGGCGGGGATTTGGGGAAGGGGTTTGATTAGGACCGGGAAGGGGGTAGAGTTGGGGTGAGAACTTTGATGAAGGGGTTGAACTAGGAGAGGAGAGAGGGCGGAGTTGGGGTGGGAATTTTGTGGAAGGAGTTTAAAGGGGACAGGGAAGGGATTTGAAGGGGACAGGGAAGGGGTTGGAAGGGAAGGAGTTGGAAGAGGCGGAGCAAGAGTGGAGTGTGAGTGCAGCCCAGTCCAGGAGGGTGCTTTAATAGAAGTAAACCTAAGTTCCTGTTTGGTCCTTTTAGTGAGGTGCATTATTAAGTGAATATATTTTATTAAAACTGCTTGGAAATGACCATCAATAAAAAAGAACATGCATGGAAGAAAAGAGAGTTTTCCAAGACAAATGGGACAATTTCTATTTTTTTCACAGAGGCAAAAGATAAAAGTCAATGCCTTATGTGTCAGCAAACGATTGCTGTTCCCAAGGAGTATAACATGCATCGGCACTACGACTCGCTGCACCGTGAAAAATATTTTTTACTATACTTTTGTATTGTTGTATGTGTAACACTGAGGCTGTATATGAGGCGCAGATTTGTTAGGTGATGAAGTAGTTCACCTAAAGCAAGGGTCTCAAACATGTGACCCGCAGGGTTATTTTCTGTGGCCAGCCAAGCTCCCCATGTCCTTTCTCTCCCTCCACTTAATTTCCTGCAGCCGCTAAGCTCCCCGCGCCCCCGCCTCCTCCCTGCTTACCTCCAGGTGCTTAGCACTTTTCAGGAGGGAGTGGAGAGGAGCGGGGAGCTGCGCGCTCAGGGGAGGAGGTGGGGCAGGGGTGGGACCTCATGGAAGGGGTGGGGTGGGGGCAGGGCTGGGGGCAGCAAGGGGGGCGTGTCAGTGATGCTGCTCTCGGGCCAATGAACTAGTCCTCATGTGGCCCTCGTGATCATTTGAATTTGAGACCCCTGATGTACATCATTAATGAAGATATTGAACAGAACCGGACCCAGAACTGATACCTGAGGGCCTCCACTTGCCTGTGAGATTTGCAAACTTGGGCTCTATTAGTTAAAGTAGGATGGGGAGTGAATTCCAGATGGAGATCCTCTGGTCTGTTTTAACTGAGGGACTGCCAACCTGGATATCCCAGATGATGTCTATGGTCACAGTAAATCACAGAAAGAGATGGATATCTAGCAATCACCTAAGACCCACTTCTGGTGGTGTCCCATAGACTATTTGGCTGGAAAGTATTCTGATTTGAAGAGCCCTGGAACCTAACTGGTTCCATTAATCTGAGGCCAACCCAGAAAGAGTTGCCATATCCTAATATTGAACAAATAGCTTTATTTGAATAAGCAAAACAATATTATCCCTGAAACTGCTTCATTTGCCTGCCACTGCTAGAGGGTTCAGTCTAGAATCTTCTCCAGCCCCTGTTTTACTTCCTGTAACTGATAAGTAAAGTCTGCATGTCCTCACACTGCACCACTGTGGGCAACTGGGAGTCCTTACTGCTAATAAGACAAGGTGATGGGCTAACCCATGAGGATACAATTGTAATATTCTAGTTGAATCCTGCAAAAAGGTCAGGTGCAGCCCTTCAGTGGCTTTCCCCCTTAAGGATAATGAATTGATATATGGTAGATTTTTTGGTTTCTTTCTTTTATGGGATTTGAATCAAAGCTAATTTTATAGTGGTTCACCTCTAACAGGCTATGCCTACACTACAGACCTTATAGTGGCACAGCTGTGGCACTGTACAGTCTCCTGTGTAGCCACTCTTTGCCGGCAGGAGAGAGTTCTCTTTTTCACATAGCCTCAAAGTGGCTCAAATTGGCCGCTTTTGTTTTCTCTTCTGGTTTCAGAAGTCGCAAGCGGTCTGTGTGGTTGACACCCCTTTCTGCTAATGAATGAGAAAATTCACATGTATGCTTTTGTTATTGCTTTCAGCCCTAGGGAGCAGACTCATATGCAAAAGAGAAGCCTAATGATAGGCAATTACAAGTTTAGGGCTCGTGTACACTTACAAATGCCATAGTGCTTCAATGTAGATACTTCTCCCCTCAGCACAGAAAATCTACCTCCCTGAGAGGCAGTATACCAATATAACTACATCAGTTAGGATGTAGGATGTAGTTAGTGTGATATTTTTTAGCAAATAATGATCAGTACAACCCCTAGACAGTTATACAGTATAAAAATAACTCATTCTGAGATAGCTTATTCCCCTTCCTGCATGGCAATAACTAGACCACCAGTATGAAACACCTTTATACCACTATAACTGCATTCACTTTAGGCGGAGGGTGGGAGGGGCTTACTGCTTTAACTGTATTGATTAAAGGAGCCTGGTGTGTAGGTAAGGCCCTACCATGGTGAAAAGCAAGACAAACTCCATTGAAGTCAATGGGCCAATTTCTACCCTCATTAAAACCAGTGTAAATCTGTAGTAATTCCACTAGTCTTAATTGCATTCTGTGAGTGAAGGTGGAATTTGACCCAGTGCTAGTATATACAAGATATATCTTAGCTAGAACGGTTAGAAAAAAATTAATGTTTTTCTGTTTCTGTGTTTCATTCACTTTTTTATCAAAATTTCAAAATTAAAAAAAAATCCCAAACCAAAACAAAGAAGACATTGTTCACCTCTAATCTTCGATGTCAGAAAAGTTTTGCCAAGTTCCTGTATGGGCACTTTAAGCGTAATGAGATTCTGAGGACACCATTGTATGACTATAAAATGGGTTGACTGACAGCAAATCAGACAACAAATCATTAATGCACTGTGGATGTTTTGGTCAACCTGGTGATTTAATGGCTGCACAACAATGAGGATCCAACGTAGGGTTCAAAGTCAGGCCTATTGCACCCTAATCTCTATAGGTGAAATTCACCCATGTGCAAAGGTCGGTAGTAGGTTTGCCTGCCACTTAAGTCCTCAAATGTGTATTGTTCACACAGTCACTTTTCACACTAAAAAAACCACACTTTAATGGCTGGCAAAATCTTAATTTTTGTCTCTTCTATACCCCCTCACACTAGGGTTGGTGGCAACATGCTTTATATGTGCATCACAATGGAAAGTACTTTTAATCAACTCGCTACAGCAGCTAGAAATGGAAACCATTGCAGGATTCCCAAATGCGAAGCAGGTTAGTGAAAAAAATATCTAAACTCTTTCCATAACTGAAAGGGTAATAGCAATGCCTAAGGGAATGTAGTCTGTTTTCTTCTCATGCTGCATTTAAAGGCCCATCTGTTGGAGGTGGCTCCCGTCCCAATCTCCCAACAAACACGCACAGCCAAAAATATAAGTGGCTGTTACAAACAGGTTTTACTGTGCATACAGATTCTAAAGAGCCATCCAGATCCTCTTGATGTTCTTAGAGTACAGTTCTGAAGTCACAGGACAGTCAATTAATTGCCCTAGATCTCTAGTATGGAAATCAATTTCACCGTTGTCCACGAAATAAGTGTGGCCACACTCAGCGGGACAGTTTGTCATACAGACAAGAGGCTTGATCCCAGGTATCTGCTTGCTTTCACCTGCAGAACCCTGTGATGGACTGTCTAACTAGGGTGAGGCTATATGGGTTTCAGTGGGAAAAGGCTCAGAGATAGCCATCACAGGCCCAAAAGCGGGTGTTAAGGGCTAAGCATGGGGCATGGCCAAGGTGTACAAGAGACAAACTGATTCAATGAATCTGTCATATAGTCCCTACTGGTCTAACACTCCCCCCAGAAAAAGTCCCAGTCACAATTTAAAGCTGGCCTCTCCTTTAGGAACCCCTAAATGATTCTACTCTCCCCCATAGGTGAATGTCCTGCCCCAGATGCAGTAGCCCCTGCTGGCACCCGGGTGTATGTGTGCCAGTTACACCCTCCTGTGCTAGTAGGGATGAATCAAGCCCATCACAATAAGAAGCAATGGACGGAACAGATCATTCGGGTATCAATCCCCCCTCCAGGGACCTATGTACTGCACTATCAAGAAAGAAATTAAGAACTTAAAGAGGGTTCATTTTTTGGTGCATCTATGCAGAAGGGATGGAAACATTCCAGACTGCAAATAGCCACTACCCAGGTCTCCTCCTTGGAAAAAATGAGGGAAGTGTCTGCAAGCCCAGTGGTAATTCTTACTCATAAACATTTAGGTTGTTGGCGTCTTTTAAATGTAATTCCTTTAGGTTCTTAAATTGCCGCTGAAAAAATGCATCATTTAGAAAAGAGGTCTCAAAACCATTTCATTTTGCTAAGGACACTGAGTTATCCAGGAACAAGTATGTCTTAAAGGTGTTTGCTAAGCAATTTATTTTGTGTGCATGCATGTGGTTGGCTGAGGTTAATACGCTTTATCAGGTTTGCTCATTATTTTTGCTTTCATTCCAAATAAATGTTGTGCTTACGAAAGGTGACAGACTGTCTGGAAGATGGAAGTCTTCCATTTATTTCACATGCTCTTTGACTGCCTTCCCTTGATGATGTCTGTCTCAACAGGGATGGCCAAACATTATTAATGATTGTTAGAAGCATGTGGTTAGTTTTGTTTAGAAGCATCAGTTCTGGACATGCTCAGGAATGATTTTTGAATTGCCAAAATATTCGAAGGTTGATTTTTTTTTCCTTCAGAGACACTTTGTCAGAGTGATCTGCACCTCCATGGCCTCTAGGCTGGATCAAGGACCTGGGAATAAATGACACCTGAAAACTGTGTGATTGTGTTACATATTATAGGAGTGTGTTTTACCTTTAGTATTTAAATCTTTGAATAATATATAGGATAAATTTACCTAAGGGGCTGCCTTTGCTCTACCTCTTGTTGCTGTTGAAACAACTGTACAGAAACTTTAAGTCCCTTCAGTTTCACCACTGGAACCCAGGGATATGTTTGCTTTAACCACAGTATTCAGTTTTCATTGGTTTAAATTTTGTAGACTATCTTTGCAAAGAAAACTTTAGAAACCTTTTAAGAAATGAAATCTGCAATTCTTCTTAATTTCTAACTTCTCCCAATTTCATGGGGCCTAAAGGTCAGACACTGTGGGGCCCAAAGGCCAGCTCTTGCATCCGGCAGGGCAAAGCTCAAGAACTATTAGCTTCCTTCTGAATTTTGTGTGAGTTCCTTTGTGTTATTTAGCACTATTATGGTTTTATCTACCTTCACTCGACTGGGAACTCGCAAACCTATTTGTAATCTATTGTTTTAATTATTTTCTGTGAAGGTGCCCACGGATCTTGGGGCATTGAGAGACAATAACACACATTATTTATTCATTAAGTATTCATTTAAATACTTTATTATTATATTACATTATACACAATATTGGTATTATTATAACTATTTTCGTCATCACAGGCAATGACTGTACAAGCTTCTTCCAGACAACTGCGCTATCATGTTCTGGAAGAACTAGCACCAGGCATTAAAGGGCAGGTCAGTGTATTAAACGGACTGGTGAAGTCCTCAGACAAGCCAACAGCCCTGTCTTTATGGAGGCAGCAAACTTGATAACATCAGTGAGTGTCCAGTGAGAGGGACTGCATGCAGCAGAGAGACATCTCTGGGGACCTGGGATTCACTTACTGTTACCTGAAAGGCAATGTTTGGACTAGCAGAGACCTAAGTGTTTGTTGGCAGGGCAGACAAGCTGTTGTGTCAGGGTGCAGACATGTAGCTTAGCAGCCGCAAAGCTCCCTCTTGCTGAGGCAGAGTGGTTACACAATGGCTCACGGTTCTGATTGGCCTGAGCAAGACATCACAAAAAATAATAGTGTTGATATAACATACTTAGACTTCTGTAAGGCACTTGACTTGCCATCACATGACATCTCAATTAAAACACTAGAATTAAAATGTCACACATTAAATGGATTAAAAACTGGCTAAATGATAGGTCTCAAAATGTAACTGTAAATGGGGAATCCTCATCGAGTGGGTTTGTTTCCAGTGGAGTCATGCAAGGATCCGTTCTTGGACTTACACTAGTCAACATTTTTATCAATAACCTGGAAGAAAACATAAAATCCTCACTGATGAAGTTTGGAAGTGACACAAAAATTGGGAGAGTGGTAAATAATGAAGAGGACAGGCTGCTGAGTCAGAGGGATCTGGATAGCTTGGAAAACAGGCCACAAGCAAATAATATGTGTTTTAATACAGCTAAATATAAATGTATACTTCTAGGAACAAAGAATGTCAGCCATACTTACCCGATAGGGGACTCTATCCTGGGAAGCAGTGACTGAAAAAAGATTTGGGGGTCATGGTGGATAATCAGCTGAACATGAGCTCTCAGGGCAATGCTGTGGCTGAAAGGGTTAATGCAATTCTTGGACGCATAAACAGGGAAATCTTGAATAGGAGCAAAGAGGTTATTTTGTCCACGTATTTAGCATTGGTGTATCCACTGCAGGAATATTCTGTCCAGTTCTTGTGTCTACAATTTAGGAAGGACTGGAGAGTGTTCAGAGAATAGCCTCAAGAATGATTAAAGGATTAGAAAACGTGCCTTATTGTGAGAGACTCAAGGAACTCAATCAATCAAGTTTAACAGAAAGAAGTTTAAGGGCTGACTTGATTACAGTCTATATGTACCTACATGGGAACAAATATTTCATAATATGCTCTTCAATCTAGCAGCGAAAGGTACAACATGATCCAATGACTGGAAGCTGAAGCTAGCCAAATTCAGACTAGAAATAAAGCATACACTTTTAACAGTGAGAGTAATTAACCATTGGAACAGTTTACCAAAGGTTGTAGTGGATTCTCCATCACTGGCAAGATTGAATGTTTGTCTGAAGAATCTGCTCTAGGAATTATTTTGGGGAAGTTTTCTGGTCAGACTGAATGCTCACAATGGTTCATTCTGGCCTTGAAATCTACATGAGGGGGATAGTCCACCAAGAACTAAACTGAAACCAGCTACTCATTTTGCTATATTCTGATACTCAAGAGGCATCAGCTGGTGATGATTTCAACCACTACAAGAGTGAGGTCTGCACAAAACCCCCAGGTTCCACCACCCATGAATGCTGCAGGGGGAAGGAGGACAGACAGAATAAAACTTGGCAGCTGTGTCTTAATTCTCAAACTAAAGCTGTTTCCCACACACTGCTAAAATTTGGAGGATAACTACATGTTTGGAAAGCAAGGTCCACCTTTAATCACTGCCAGCGAAGGCTGGATTTGAACCAGCAATCTGGATGAAAAGCTCCCTATCCCATCAGTGCCATCACCAGTCCTCGTTAGTGTGTGCAGCAGCTGATTTTAGAGGCTATGCAATCATGCATGCATGCATCTGAGATCAAGGTCAATCCTTCTCTCTGGAAGAAGACTGCACACTTTTTTCTTTTACAGTGGCTGTTGCAAGATAAGTCAGCAGAAAGAGTCCCTTCAAAGTCCATTATAAATACAATTCCTAATGAGCTTTATCTATACACAAGGTTTTTTGAAACCTAGGGGAAGTTTTAAAAGGTTGCATGAGGTTTGTTTCCTTTTTTCTTTTTTTTTTTTAAATAACCAATAACTGTTTAACATTTGATTTTAGCTTCCGGAGAAATCCCATTAATTAGTTAATTGATTGCTAGTGGATCAGAGAGAGAAGGTGAAATTTTTCAAGTGGAGCTGGTAAAGAGCCCAAATTGTTTTCAGAGATAGAGATGCAGGCTGGAGAGCTTTCAGATAGGGCTCTTGATTAATCGCAGTAAACTCACGCGATTAACTCAAAAAAATTAACTGTGATTAATTGCAGTTTAAATTGCACTGTTAAACAATAGAATACCAACTGAAAATTATTAAATGTTTTGGATGATTTTCTACATTTTCAAGTATATTGATTTCAGTTACAACACAGAATACACAGTGTATAGTACTTACTTTATATTATTTTTATTATAAATATTTGCACTGTAAAATGATAAGCAAAAGAAATAGTATTTTTCAGTTCACTTCATACAAGTACCCTAGTGCAAACTCTTTATCATGAAAGCACAACTTACAAATGGAGAGTTTTTTTGCTACCTAACTCTACTCAAAAACAAAACTTCAGCGCCTACAAGTCCACTCAGTCCTCCTTCTTGTTCAGCCAAGAAACAAGTTTGTTTACATTTATGGGTGATAATGCTGCCTGCTTCTTGTTTACAGTCTCACCCGAAAGTGAGAACTGATGTTCACATGGCACTTTTGTAGCCAGCGTTGCAAGGTATTTACATGCCAGATATGCTAAACATTCCGTATGCCCCTTCATGCTTTGGCCACCACTGAAGAGGACATGCTTCCTTGCTGATGGCACCCATTAAAAAAATAATGTGTTTATTACATTTGTAAGTTAAACCTCTTGACACCAAGGATAGGATTTTTTCTGCTGACAAGTCCTAATGCAGAATCCATTAGTACTGGGCAGGAGGCAAGTGTGGAGTGGGAAATTCCAGCCAACCAGTACTCAAGGGTTAACTTGAGCATATTGGATGGCTAGCAGCTGCTCTAATGGAAGACAATTCAATTTCCAGCACAATATGTCACCAATCATTGAGCCTGAGGTTACTATTGACTTTTTCTGTGCCCCTGTTGCTGGTGAAATTCATTCTCTCTCTCTCAACAACAACTTGAAATGAATGTCACAGAGAATACACTCGGCAGAGAGGGGAACCAAAACGCTTCCCCTGCGATGCTGGAAGTGCACGTCCCTGCCTCATAGAGTTATCCTGGTGGAGTCAGCTTTACTCTGCTTCTGCACTCCAGCCCTGCTAGTCTGCAGTCCTCACCAACCTGTTTGCAAACGCAGTCACAGCCCACTACAGTTCTGACACGTTCACATCCACCCCTTCCATGGGTACAAAATCCACATTGCAAACATGTAAAGAAATAATTCGCAGAAAGGTTGTAGCTCATTCTGTACACTTGCTGGGTAGCAAGTGTGCCATACTATGGCACAGATTCAACTAGCACTGTTGTTTGAAATAAATCCTAGTGCAGGTCGGGTGTGAATATCTCAGACATTTTTGGGGTAAATCTTCCATTCTTAGTCTAGGTCAGATGCAGTTCCATCAGTGTTAGGAATAGTAGAAGTGCTAGTGTAGACAGGGCTCAGGTGTTTTTATTGCCTTACCTTCCAGACCTGCTCAGACATGGCCAGGCCAGTGATCTGCACTGGCGTTCTTATGATTGCTAGCGCCTGTGGAGCTGCACTGGTGTTGAAGCAACGATAAATGATTCTCACAAACAACTCAGGGTAGACAACATGGTAATGTCCTTCAGAATGGAACCATCTTCTCAGGAAACTGGGGACAACATACATCTATGGGGACTAAGTTGATGTGGGGGTAGAAATGGCCCTTAGCTGATATTGATGTCAGAAAAAGTCTGCTTAGTAGAAATGATGACTGTGGCAATAAAGAAATAGAAGGTATTTTTTGCTTCAACACTCTCCCTGCCACTCATCATGTTAATTTCACTGGGCCCCAATCTGTTTGCTTGTGAGTGTCTGTCTCATACAACCCTGTGTCTGTTTCACATCAGATGCAGGTGGGTAGCCAATGGCTAAAAGGCGCTGGAAATGGGATTAACCAGAGCATCCCCCCTCAAACACCTGCTAAGCCTGGTTTAACAGAACTCCAGACAGCTGCTCACTGATTTTTTAAAAAATTACTATTCCAGTAAATGCTGAATACTGAAGACTTTACTGTGCGCGACTGCACAGAGCCTCTTACCACTGTATAGAAAGTGATAAAGTACAACAGAGTGTTCCAACATTTATGTGAATGAATTACCTATACCGTATCATCCTACATGATCATATGAGCTATCACTTTCACTAAACCTTCCAATAATCCCATTTTTTTAAATAAAACCATTGCTAGCTGTATAAATTCGTTGCAACACAGGGAAACACAGTACTATCCCATGCTTTTTGTATAAGCAAAGTGCCACAGGATTGTGGCAGCTTTTGTGTTTGATTTCCCAATGCCTGGAATATATCCAGCACAGTCCATCTTTCCTGCACCTGGGAGACAAGCAGACCTAATCTAACTGTACATCTGTCTTTTTCTGTGTTCAATGCATGTCACAAACAAAGAAGCATTTCAGACTGACATACGCAGAAACTGATTTTTACGAGCATCTCGGATACAGATATTTAAATCTCTTGTTTAGAAGAAAAGAAAAACAAAGTCAAAAAGCTCCTACCTTTGATGCATGGTTGCCATAGTGCTAACTAACTTCTCCCATGAAAGGGGTGTGAGAATGCAGAAGTTTGTATTGACTCTCTTTTAAAAAATGGTAAGAGCCTTAGGGGAGGAAAACCCCTTTAGAAATTTCATCATAGATCATGTGGGACAAAAGAGCCATTGGAAAAGGTTTTAGTGCATCTCAATTATGATGATGTTGCTTTCAATAAGTCTTGCCAGAGTGTAAAAACCACAAACGCTTTTAAACTTTATAATTGCGCAAAGGGGAATCATCCATTTTCTGTTTGTGGAAACTCAAGTCATGGAAAGTGACTCTGATATGGGGAGTTTGCTGGTGATGTTGTTTTGAAAAACAATGGCTCTCTCTGAATCCTCCTTTTTTCTTAGTCTGTCAAGAAAATATATGGGCTTGATGCAAAAAGTATTGGCAGAGAGACATATCACCAGTGAATGAAGAACTCTGTAGGATAGATACGCATGGATATAATACACAAACAAAACCTATTGCTTGTTGTATTAATGTGTGTTATTTTGCTTCCTCATGCAATCTTTCAACAAAGAAAAATAACAGGCACTGAAAACAAACAGCCTTTTGTCTCCGCAGTTATATGGAAGGTACTAAGTTAATATAAATATGGGAGAAAATGTAACTAATGATTGGAAAGCAGTACTTACATGAGGGTGGGTTTTTTTTCTGCATCCGTAGTGTTACAAACATTGTTTAGTTACTTTATCTTTAGATAGTGAGAGACTAACAATGCTGGGTAGAAACAGGTGCTGTGTGTGCTTTTCCAAACAGCTCTCCGAATCTAAAGGACCTTAAGCTATTTGTGTCCCCTCCTTTCCTTTGGCCCCACTTTGCAGTCATTTTAATCAGCAGTACATTTCACAGTCACCCCAAACAGTTTTGAGATAACACTAAGTTCTAGGTTTGAGACCAGTATTTTTTTGGGAAGCAGTATAAAAACACAGTCCCTGATGACTTGTGATGATTGAAAATCTTATGGCATTTGGGCAACAATAAAGGTGGTCTCAACTGGATAAATCCATTCTGCCTACTGAGAATTTGCCTTTAGTTTCAGTGGTATTCTTCACGCACTGTCCAAAAGCTCAGCGACCATTCTTCAATAGCTGCTCCCTTTCGTGCTAGAGGTGACTGCGTGCTGGTAATAGCTGAACTGAGTCCTATATACATATGTGGCATGTAGTTTGTAAATCAGTTTGTGAGATGCTTGGAGATCCTTCCAGTTGAAAGCCCAATGGATCAAAGCCAGAGAAACCATCTCAGTATGAACATAATTTTGAGTCAGCTCTTGACTGCAGTTGTGAGGTTATCTGAATTAAAAACTGAGTAAAAATTCCCGTTAGTCCAATGGCTATTTCAAAGCATACTTCTGTATTATAGATAGGGTTATGTTTACACCATTTTTGCCTTATTTAGTAAAGTATGCAAATTACTTAAGTTTTTTCCCCCTTAATTTTAAACATGACATTCACTAATGCATAGGTTAGGGATAGTCCAATCAGAATACCTATGTGCCTGAGCTGCAGCCAGCTGAAGTCAATGGGACTTTTGCCCTCTGTATTTTTTATAGCTCAGCTATGAAAAATGTGCTTCAGGCTTGAATGTTTACATAATATGATGATGATAGCATCAGTGCTCCGTGGTGCTAGGCACTGTACAAACAACGTTTAAAAAGGCATTTCCTGTCCCAGAGAGCTCACAATTGAGGATAAAGACACTGTACAACAGGTGGAAGACACAGTCAAACGCGGGAGGGCATAGAAGATGAAAGAAACTGATGAGCATGTTTTGCATAATATGCAACAGTCTCAACTCATCACATGCCTAATAGGTCTCGGCTCAAGTGCAGCATTTTTTGATATTGCAAATAATTTTTAATAAATTTGTTTGAGAAGTTTAAACTTGTATAAATGAAGGAGGAAAAAACCCAAGCTTATCAATTGCTTTCTCCCTCACTGCTCCCAGTTGCATAACTCAAAACCCTTTTTTATTTAAGAAAATGAAATTTGGCAAATGATTAATATACAAAGGTAATCTGATCACCAAGGGTGTTTGGACGAGAAAATTAAAGCCATAGAATTCATATTTTTTAAAAGCCGATTACTCTGCATGTATAATACTTTTCTTAATGCTTTCTACTGTGCATAGTATCTACCCTAATTTGTATTAATGGCTCCAAAGGAGCCATCACAGTTTATCAAGAAAGTAATCTGCATTTTAAAAGTACTCAGATATTTACATGATAAACCTTAAATTACTCCAGAGCGTATTATCAGTTATAACAGACAGAGGCATTCACTCACTTCTGGCAAACTAGATAATTCAAGGAAGCGCGTGAAAAACCAGTTCAGAATGTAGCTGTTACTCAGCTACTCTCCATAGGATTTATTTAATGCATTTAGGAATACTTTCCATCTCACTCGATCTAGTGGAAGCGGGTGGCCCATGAACACCAACCATCATACCGCCCTGTCTAAAGAAAACAACTAGCTAAACATTAAGGCCCATCATTTATCTGTTACATTAATACAGTCTTATCTCACTGGCAATATTTTACAGCTATTGTCCTGCCAACCAGGAGCTAGTTAAAATATCAATACAACCAGGGCCTGGTTGGGAGGGCAATATCTGTGAAATATTGTCAAGGAAGATAATAAAGTTGCCAAGATGATGTTTTTAAATCATGCCCAAAGCCAAAGGCTAAGCCAAGCAATAAATTCCTTAAAGTCAGTGGAAGAAATTAATGCTGTGAAAAAGTGAGGTTAACAACTACATTTCTCCCAGGAAGATGAGATCAAAGGGGAATAGGAAGAAGGATAATTAAATGGTTCTTAATTATGCTGCAGACTTTCCTCTAATGGGACCCTAAGTCTGCAATGAGTTGCTTAAAAGCAAGAGAAAATATATTATTGGGATTAAATTCTGTACCCACAAGGGGATGGACAAGATGACCTAAGTGTATGTCTACACTGGAGATGGATGTATAATAGCCAGCACAGGTAGACTCCAACTGAGCTATCACACTAAAAATAACAGCGTACCCAGGACTCTCAGGTGTCAGGACAGGCTATTTGTCCAAGTACAATCCTGCCTGAAACCCTAGGCATATACTCATAGAATCATAGAATATCAGGGTTGGAAGGGATCCTCAAAGCAGGACCAATCCCCAACTAAGTCAGGGGAACTAACCCATCCTGCCATCACTACGCTGCCAAGTGGGGCCCCAGTCCAGAGATTCATTCAGGCATGAATTTAATTTCAAATACATGACTAGTTCCATTGACTGCAATGGGACGGCTTACATGCTTAAAGTTAAGTATAGGTTTACATTTCTCACTGGATTGAGGCCTGGGATCTTCCTGCTGTTATTCCTGCAAACAGTAGTTGATAGGTTGCATTGTTTACACAATACATCAACAGGGATATCATTAAGGAATATACTGGTACAGCCATGATCCTGCAGTCTGACCGGTGTACTTGGACTTCATGTAGGTCCCTGCTGTGCGAAAATCTGTGCAAATTATAGTACTATGTAAGAGCGCTTGATTTTACATTGCTAGCTAGCCAGCCACACACAGAGCTTTTGGAGAACAAAGCCCACAATATTTGGAAATTGGAGAGGGAGAGTCAGTGGTCCAAAATTGTCAGTTACGCCAATATAAATCCAAAATAAATCCATTGGAGTTGTCTGACTGGTGTTAGCCATTTCTAGAGCTTGTCAAAAAGGTCAAAAATTGACAAACATTTCCCTGATTCCCCTCTATTTTCCCTTGAAAATGCAAAGCTTTCAAAATTGCCCAAACATTTTTATTATTATTATCTCACTGTAGCACCTCGGAGTCTGAGACATGGACCAGGAATTCACAGTGCTGGGGGCTGTGCAGAGAGTGACCACAAAGATGGTTGCAATCCAAGACAAGAGATGGATATAGTACAAGGAGACAATATTATGATAGACAGTGGCCAACTCTAGAACTTGTTTCCACCTCACGCTTACAGCTCTTGCAAGTTCCAAGTCATGGCTGGACTCGCCACACTTTTCTGAAACTTTGGAGGAAATTGTCCCGAAGGAAATCTGAAGAGACTAGATAGACTCATACTATTCAGAGCCTTCTCCCACCATGTACAGCATTTGCTGCAAGCTCTTTAAAAGGTTATGATATGTTCCACAGCTCTTGGTCTTGACTGTGAGTACAGAATTTGGGGCTGCATATGTAGAGACGTCCCTTCACAGTACAGAGAATTGGTGACGCTACGTTTCAGATCCCTACAGACATTTGTACTAGAGGATCTTGACAAATTGGAGGGGATTCAGAGAAGAGCAACAAAGATGGCTGACAGCTTGTGAGGCCAAGTTGTAAAGAAAGATGAAAAAACAAAATGTATTCAGCTCGAACTGACCGCTGTTGGGGGACGGGATAACCGTCTTTAAGTATTTAAGGAGAATAAGTGCCAAAAAGTCAGAGCAACTGCATAGGGTGGTCTGGGGCAGGGACATAATGAGGAAGAATAGGATGAAACTGAGTGAAGGATAATTCCATCTGAATATCTGACACGGCTCCCTAACAGTGACATCTGTTAGACTCTTCCAGGACAAATGGTGGGACCCCCTGCTGTAAGTCATTTACAACCAGACCCGACAAAGCCAGGAACAATCCCATGCTGGCAGGCAGCTGGCAAGGGTCTGATTCTAGCAGCACCATGGTTTCCCTCAGACTGAAAACCTGGAAGCACATTGCAGTGGAAGCGCTGCAAGCATTACTTGTGTCTCTGATGAACAGCTCTCTGCAGCTCTATCTATCCATCTCACTAGCTCTTGAACTGCTGAGTAATTATGACGGCAGAATCATATAGAACTGATTAGCACATGAGCTCAGAGCACCTTGGGACAGCCTTACTCAACCCTCCTTGCATTCCATGATTTGGTTTGCCCAGAACGGCCACACTGGGGTAGAGAATTAAAGGGAGGAATTAAAGAAGAGTTTACTGAGCCTGGTCATGTTTATATCACCAGCTGGATGAGGCTCCAGAAGGAGAACTCCCTCCCCCCTTGGCTAGTTCCCATAGCGATTGACCTCTGAGCTAGTGCTTTAAATATATCATTAAACATAAAACAAAGACAACAACACTGCTTAGAGAGCAGGAAAAGAAGCAGTATTTACACCACCTTGGTGCTTTGGAACATCTGCAGATATATTCTAATAATAGCCCCTTCCCCAACCGCAAGGAATAAAATATACTGTCCAGGGCACGAGAGAATGCACTCAGATGAGTTGATCACCTCACACCTGGGCTTCAAAGCAAACAGGCAAAACAAAAGCCATGCACTGAATTCAAACTGCCGCTGTGCTGACTAGCTCAGCGGTGGGTGGAAATCTCAGTCAGGCTTCAGTGGCAACAGGCAGCTGCTGCCAAGATGCCCAACACTGAAATGAAAGCTGGAAAGATCAGGTGAGTGTTTGTTTTTTTCCTCTTTAAAGTACTGCATGGGCAGGGCATGAATGAGCAGTCAGGTTGCTCCCTCTGTGGAGTGAGTCTCTGCCATCTTTATTCTTTTAAAGAAAAGGTTGTTGTTTTTGCCCAGACACAATAGCCCAGTGGTTCTCAAGACTACCGTACCTCTTTCAGGAGTCTGTCTTGTCATGTGTACCTCAAATTTCAGCTCACTTAAAAACTACTTGCTTACAAAACCAGACTTAAAAATACAAAAGTGCCACAGCACACTAGTACTGAAAAATTGCTGATGTTCTCATTTTACCATATAACTATAAAATAAATGGATTGAAATATAAATATTGTACTTACATTTCAGTGTACAGTATATAAAGCAGTATAAACAAGCCACTGCATGAAATTTTAGTTTCTACTGACTTCACTAGAGCTTTTTATGTAACTTCTTGTAAAACTGGGCAAATATCTACATGAACTGATGTATCCCCCTCCAGAAGACCGCTCTGAGTACCTCCAGGGGTACACATACCCCTGACTGAGAACCACTGCAGTAGCTCAATTGACAGTTATGAGCTTTTACAATGCACAGAGTCTCTGAACAAAGGTGGATATACACAATAAAATAATACTTTAATTTTCACATAGCACTTTTCACTCAGAAATCTCAAAGCACCTTACACAGGAAAGTAAGTATCATTATCCCCATTTTACAGATGGAAAGAGAGGCACAAAGTGACTTTCTCAAGGTCGCAGAGCAGGGCAGTAGCAGAACAAGGAATACAACGCAACTCACTTGATTTCTAATCCGGTACTTTATCAGATAGCCTATACTGCCTCAACACATATATAGGCATTCAAATACAAATAAGAATAACAGCATTTCCTTTCTCCCAAGCTTGTCTGTGAATCTTTCTGAGCAGGGACTGTCTCTTACTATGCTTGCATAGTGTCTCACTCACTGGAGCCCTACTCTCAGTTATGGGCTATACAATCTACTATAACTCTGCTACCACTGGTGATGAAGAGAATACGAGCCTTACCTTTACATTTCCTGCATTTTGTTGGTTTCTTGCCTTTGTAACCTTTTTTTAAACAGTTTATTTTTCTTGCTTTTTTAAAAAAATGAATCTTTGTGCCCTGCTGTTATTTTTAAACCATGAGGCTGGATAGTGAGGCGAATGTGGAATTACTTTACGGTGTGGTATTTGGACAATGTCAACATAATCTGATAGGGCTAATTTACGATGAAATGCTTCTTTCACCAGCTATGTGGCTGTTCTATTCATATTGATTTATCAGAAAAGATAACATGAAGCAGGAAGCATCTGAATCGCAGGAGTTGGTGAGCTGCTGTCAGATACAATTTGTAACTGTTTTCTCATGTGGGAAAATAAAAGAGGGATTATAAAGGAAAAAGAATGGTATTCTGATTAAACAGCAATGACTAAGTATCCATGTGCAAGTGTTAGAAATTTCAGATCTAATCTTGCATACTGGGGGAACAGAAATCTACCGTGGGATATATATATCTGAGGGTCTGAAAGGCACGAGCAACTTGAGAGTGAAGATTTTTCAGTAGTTAGCATGAATATGTATTAATGAAAATGTCATACCTTGGGATTTGTAATATTATACACTGCATCCTAACTACAAGTAACAATCTCTCTAGCCGAATCCAGCGACTCTGTAAATATATCCTTCCTCCACCCCGAAAGAAAGCAAGAGAGAAAGAGCTGGGGAACATTAAGGTCTCTAATTTCCCCCTCTACCTTTTCAGTTACCCAGCCAGACTAATTCTGGTCTGTTTACCTCTAGGATATTAGGTTATCACACAAAAAAATTATCAGATAGCTGCCAAATAAACATTCAGTCTCTTTGATGTGTCAGTTCATTTGGAGCTTCTGCTGTCCTACTCTTTCATCACTTTCTGCTGCTCACTCTAAACAGTTTAGAAATATGGATAAAGCCTCCTGGAAACTGAAGCAGCCAGAGAGAGTATGTGTGTGACAGTGTGTATGCAGCAGGTAAAATGCAACCTGCTGTCGAAAGGCATAAAGATTGTTCATTGGTCAGCATACTCTTAGGAAATACACGGTGCTGGGTCAAAGCACTTGACTCTGCAAACTAAACAACAGCCTGCCTAGAGCAAAGGACCAAAAAACATGGCTAAGAGGTTAGTGTTTTCATAACCGCATATATTATTTCATTTACAGATGTTACAGTTTCATATACTGCACACGGCCAGATCGCACCAGCAGTATCGTCTCTTATTATTTTGTTTTTGTTTTCTAAGACATTCCGGAGCTGTCAGCTGAATTATTCCAATGACACATAAAATACTGCCTGGTAATTATTGCCCTATCATATCTTCTTCTCATCTTAAGTGTTTCCAACACACTACTAACATAATGCACAATGAAAGCTGTAAACATATACACACACACTCACTCTCTCTCTCTCACACACACACACACACACACACACGGTGTTACATTCCTGCTTTCAAATATATAATCAAGTCTGTCAGCCTAAAGTGGGATTGTAACTTAGTCTACATGCATGCTCAGGGGAGCAAGAATCCCCCTTCTCCATCTGGGGTATCTGGATATGGGACTGGCTGAGCAGGTTAAAGCAGGTGTTGAACGTTCACCTATTCCCTCCTAGGAGCAGGTGGCAGGAAGTGGGGGGTGGGAGTGGGTGAATCTTGGCTCTGTCCCTTCATTATGCTCACCTGGCACAGAAGCTGCTGTGATTTGCTTGTGATATGGGCCAGATGCAAACTGCTACCCTCTTGGGGATGCAATGTGGAGAGAGGAGGGGAATGCCTAGGAGGGGTGTCTCTGAGTCATAATGGTTTCAGCAGCCAGCTTCTGGAGTGGTACAGCGTGTACACCAACCCTTCCCCAGGGCTCTGCTGAAAGTCACAGTCTAGATATAGTGAGTCCCATCTCATTCCCCACAACTGGGAGGGATGTGGGTGCAATGTGGAACTTTGATGAGGGCTGGGAAGACTCATGCTGTAAAAGTGAGGGGGAAGCTCTAGTTTCTAGCAGGAGTGAGGAAGGCTGGGGCTGCAGGCCCTGGGGACGAGGGGATGTGGGTGTGGGGGGGGACTCCAAGCTAGGGTAGCGGTGTGGGGTTCAGAAGGGAGTTTGGAAGTAGGAGTGGGATCTGGGGAGGGGTCTAGGGGTTCAGATTGCAGGAAGGGGTTTGGGTTGTGGGCCTCTGGCAGTGCTGAGAACTGCAGAATCAGCACACAGGACAGGGGCAGCATGCGAAGCCCCTGTGTCTGCCTAGGAGCCGGAGAGGCACGCTGTCTGCTTCCTGGGAGTCACGCACAGCTGGGTAGGGAGCCTGCCAGCCCTACGCCAACCGAACTTTTAACGGCCCGGTCAGCGGTGCTGACTGGAGCTGCCAGGATCCCGGATGTTCTGGTCGAAAACAGGACACCTGGCAACCCTAGTAGGGAGAGGGGTAATGCTACCCTGTAGCAGAACCCATCTTAATCAGCATCTTTGCGCATCTGGTTACTCCTGAGTTTCCACAAACCCTCCGATCAACGGCTCAGGAATGCAAAAAATAAGGTTCTGCCTCCCATGACTCAGGGGAGTCCTGTGAGAGTCTGGTGTGAATCCAATGCCTTTCATAAGCATTATATCCACACATCTTTTTTAAACTGAATGTCTATGGTTTGTATAGAGTCTGGCACAGTGAGATCCAACCTAGCTGAGGTCTTCAGCTGTTACTGCAGTATAAATGTTAAATTATATATATATATATATATATATATATATATATGTGCCAATTAGGGGCAAGTATGCAAAGTAATTAATGGGCTATTGCATCACACACGAAGCTGCACAAAACATGGCAAGTTATATGCCTGGTCTCCAGTGGACTGAATTTGAATCCCTCTGTCATGTGATTTAAAAAAATGTCCATCAGTTTTGGATGCTTCAGTTAAAAAAATGGAGGCTCCCAAAATTAGTGGATACTTTTTGCCATCATGTCTTTGTCTCTCAAATTTCTCACCTGCAAAATGGGGATGATAAAAAGAATACATTACCTACATTAGAGGGCTTTTGTGACGATTAATTACTTCTGGCATGATTTGCAGAGTGCAAATCCAGTTCTCACTAAAGTCAACTTAAGCTGCAAGTGCCCCTTCGAAAATAAGACCGTTAATGTTTGTAGAGAACTCTGAAGAGTAAAAGTGTTATTATTTCTAGTATTTCCAGATTATAGCTGACCCAGAATGCGGGATCTCATACTTTTGCTCACCACCAGCCTAAAGATGATGAAGTTAACACTTCAGAGCTTGGGACAAGTGTTTGAGGTTGACTTTTCTGAATGCTAGGCAGAGGCTCACAGTGGTTTTTATTCAAAGCAGTTTGCTACTCTTAGATGAAGGACACTGTTCATTAACATATGAGCTGCTTAGGGTGAGGCAGTTTCACATTTGATGGTAGAATTCAAGATAGGGTATTTTAAAGCAGTAAAGTTTATTGCCTGATTATCTTTTCTAAAGTATTAGCACAGCTAGGCATGCTTAATTGTTACACTGTCTGACACACATGTAAGAGATGCAAATCATCACAGTAAAAAGAAATCTAAAGATCATTAAAGATGCAGTTGGATGTGACTGTGATATTTATTCATTCACACACATCTTGGAGACTGCTGAGGCTTACAGCATAACTCACTTGGTCACCACATTTAAATATAAATTATAGGAATGTTTTTGGTAGTAGAATTATTTAAGTATGCCAAGACTAGAGAAGATTGTGGGGAAGTTCAGAGAGTACCTAAGTTAGGGGAATGGGCAGCATGATGGCCGATGAAATTAATTACTGAGAATGGATTACCTAGGGAGGTGGTGGAATCTCCTTCCTTAGAGGTTTTTAAGCTCAGGCTTGACAAGGCCCTGGCTGGGATGACTTAGTTGGGGATTGGTCCTGCTTTGAGCAGGGGGTTGGACTAGGTGACCTCCTGAGGTCCCTTCCAACCCTGATATTCTATGATTCTGTGAAAAGCTAGGTAATGTTTATTGGAAGAAATCATTCGAACCACTCACTCACATTGCTGGGTTCTAAACTGTGCTAACTCAGGAACAAGTCCTGGGTATAATTGTGGGGAACCCCATGAAAACGTCTGCTCAACACGCATCAGCACATGAAAAAGCAATCAACATGTTAGGACATAGAATGGAATAGAAAACAATTATTATGATATTATGTAAATCAACTGTATGCCCCCACCTAGAATTCTGTGTTCATTTCTGGTACTCTAATTTTATAAAAGGCCAGCAAAAATAAAAGGGGTTCACAGATTGATAACAAAATGATTGGAGGAGAGTGAAGGGGGACTTCCATAAGAGGAGGGACTAAAAAGATTACGACTGGTTAGAGAGGAGACAAAGAAGAAGGAATGTAACGGGTGCACCCTATTGCCTTCTGCCATAGTACAAGAAAACATTCAATGAATTGAAAAGCAACACATATAAACTCATTCAAGGCAATGTATGCTTTTTTACATAGCATATGGAACTCATTGCCACAGGATATGATGGAAGCCAAGTGCTTAGTGGGATTTTTAAAAAAATAAATAGAAATTTATATAGCTAAGAGAACATCCATATATTAGACATGATGCACTTTTTTAAAGGGCTATAATCTCTCATGCGTCAGAGGGCATGAATCAAACACTCCCTTAGGAAAAAAAATTCCCTTAGCCCACACTGGACAATTACACAACAGCCTTTCTTGCACCTTCTTCTGAATCATCTAGTACTGGTCAGTTAGAGACAGGATACTGGCACAGATGTGCCTATTTTTTGGGTAGGATTTGCAGAAGTACTTAAGTGAAATTCAATGGGACCTGTGCTCCAAAGTCATTTAGGTGAAAAATGGCTTGTGATTCAAATTCACTTAGGTGCTTTTGAAAATCTCATGCTTTCTTTTTAGTTTTTTCAGGAGGAGAACAACAAAAAGAAACAACTAATGTCTTTTATTGGGATAAAAATAGTGGCTACGGTGTGTGTGTATAGGCCTTAGAATAATACAAGAACTCATGACCTATCCGCACTTAGATTCTTTTGGTAGCTGATTTAGAACCAAATCCTGCTAGCCTTACTGATGCAATTGGCTTGATTATCATCAGAGGGATATTCATATAATTAAGATGAGCAGGGTTATACACAGAATCAGACTACAGAATATACACACTGTGCTTGATGCTATGGTGATGGGCACTATGGAAAATCCATTGACAGGGAGACAGACAGGCAGACAGGTAACATAGTAGTTTTCTGACTTCTAGAATGAGGATCGTTTGACATTATTTTAAATTGAAAGAGAAAATATGACAATAGGAGACATGTTCTCAAATATTTTATCTATGTAACTGTATCTACTGTTACTTTCTCTGCCTCAACCCCACAGATTTTCCATAGGAGAGAATAAGGAAATTAGCTGTATTCAATTTCCATTAATCAAAAAAAAATCTGAAATTTTGAATTGTGCAGTGGTATTTCCTGCCTATTATTGTGGTACAAAAGAACTACTGGGATATTTGTCCTGTGACCTGTGTGTGTGTGTGTGAGTGAGAGAGAGACTTTTAAAAAGAGCCACTCGGAACAGAGATTCTGCATATTCAGCAATATAAGAAAACATCACAGATCTTAATGCAGGCTGAAGAAATTGCAAGTCATCTAGTGAGCAAGAGGACTTAAGAAATCTATTTGTCCACTTGCCCATGAAGAGTAGGATGATTTCCCAGGCAAGGAATAGAGAAGAGCAGAAGACTCCATGAAGTCCACTAGGGATCTTGCTATACTGATATAATTCACATGGGAAGTGTTATATCATTGTGTTATATCAGTGTAGATGTTAGCGGGATGGATGCAATACAAAATCCATAGACAGATAAAGAGTGAAACTGTTTAATGACTGGAAGCTGTAAAAGAGTTATCAGTACTATTGCTGGCAGGTGAAAAAACTTCTACTTTTAGTTATGATGGTCCCTGGTTCTACTTTGTATTCTTAATACACGTCAGTTGGAATTATTTTAGGGATGGGCACAAGTCACAATACTGAGATCCAGATCTGAATTTTGAAGTGCCAGAGTTCAATGATGTTGGCTTCATCCATCAGAAATCAAAATGACATCTGCAAAATTTGGATCTAGGTTTGTTTTTGGAACAACCCTCAAGTTGAGGGCTGTTTGGATCCACGATTTTAGTTTACATATGTCTATACGTATATGAAGTACCACTGTGCATTCTTGCTCAAATCCAGGTTCATTGATGTCAATGGAGTTTTGTCATACTCTTTAGAACTGGTCCCAAATTGGAAGCTCCCTATCATGAGACTCAAATGTAGACCTGTGTTTGTATAAAGACCTATGTTTGTATAAAGGAGCAAATTCAAAATCAACTCAAGATAAAGCAGCAAAAACAAAGAGAAAAAGTTGTTGGAAGTCTGTGCTCTGCCCAGACATGTTATTAATCAGGGTTTGCAACAAGTCAACAGGTCTATCCTTTTCATTTGCTGACTCTTAAGTTAGTTCATCTGTAACCATAGCATTTAATTTTCTTTGCTTAGTGTTTCAATGATTATTTCCCATGCTTTGAACTGCCTGGGCTTTGTTAAATGGATTGAAAAGTTGCCTAGCTTCATTGATGCTTTTCATTCTGTATCCTTTTCTGAAATGCTAGTTTCCTACATTAGCAATCCTTAGTAAATCCCAACAGATATTATTACACCTTCTGTGCCAACGTGCACTACAGAGACTATTTTTCACAACAACATCAGTTTCCTACTCTTCTCTAGGACATGACCACCAATAGTCATGACCACCACTTGAGCAGTTTTCAAGTCAGTGCACTATCAGTAGATAGGTCAAAATGACTGAAAACCAAAGCTCAGACATTCTGTTATTTTCTGTCTGTGCTCGTGTCTATTGCTTAGCAAGACTTTCCCAGTTTCAGATGGAGTTAGTTCAACTGCATTGCTGTAGCAACCCCCACTGCAGGTCATCAAGGGGACAGACCTGTGGACCTTCAGCACCAAAAGCACAGGCCTCTATTATCTCTGAGCTGAAAGAACAGCTATTACCTATAAAGAGGAAAACCCCCTACAAAAAAAGCATGTTACATTTTTTTCTTCTTCTTGCCTTTGATTATATCATAGTCTGTGATATTTAAGCACCAGTCAGTAATTAGAGACAGCAGTGAATATGCCCCAAAAGGCACATTCTCAGTCTTCACACCGTTCTCAATTTGGTCTTTTCTAGGTTATTTCTCTGGAACATTAATTACTCATTTCTAGAGCCTACTACTATCTAGTGTATGTGTGTGTGACATTTATATGCCCCAGCTCCATCTGCAGATAATAAAGGGGGGTCAGCAGTGGCTGTCACTACACTGAAGTGGGAAATGGTTTGCTGGTTGGTAAGGATGGGATAAAACCAAATATATGTTGCAAGCTGGGTGATTTTGTTCCAGCCACCCTCGCTGGTAGGGAGTTCAGCACCTCTAAAAGGACAGCATGGTCAGCAAAGGATCCATTTGTGACTGGAGGTGGACTACAATCATCTTGAAATTCTAGACTGTTGATCTTGGATCAGTGAGTTCCCCACACCTTTGGGACTCACCTCCCTTCTTTGGGCTGGTCTTCACTAGCGCGAGGGATCGACTGTAGATACGCAATTTCAGCTACGTTAATAACGTAGCTGAAATCGGCGTATCTACAGCCGACTTACCTGCTGTCCTCATGGTGGCGGCGGTCGGAGGCGCGCCCCCCCGTCGACTCCAGCTTGCGCCTTTTGGCAAGCTGGAGTTACAGAGTTGACGGAGGCGCCGCTGGCGATCGATCTCTCCCTGCTCTAGTGAAGACAAGCCCTTTGTCTGTAACTGAAGTAGTTTGCCAACCTTCACATGGCCCTGCAGAGCCCAGCTTTTCTCCCTTGCTCATAGGGAGATGTGTAACGGTAGCTGAGATGCAATACTATGGTAGGGATTTGGCGGGATGGTTGGGTTAACAGACTTTTGCTATACTCTGTGTTGTTGCTGGCTTATTTGATCTTGGAGCAGCTGGTTGGTATAGTTTTCAAAGGTTGCTGAGGACTCATGGAGCTTTGGATGGATGCTCTCTTCTTGCAGAGAAATAAACCCTTAATTAATAAACAGGTCCCAGACTCGCAAGCATTTTAAGAACTTTGTTGCAGCCTCCCATCTAGGCAAAAGGCAGCACAGCAGCTCCAAAATGCTCCTGGGTGTTTGTGCTGAGTTTAATGATGGGTGTTCAGCTCTGTAAATCTATGCACCGCCCCAGGCACCAGAGGTAGCAAAGCACTGGTCAGATGGCCCATCCCTGCAGCAGAGAGTGTGAAATATTTGAGTCAGTTTGACCTTTTTTGGAATTTTCCAGTTTAAAAATGACTAAAAGTTTTTTTTTTTTTATAAAAAGCCAAAACGGTCGATGCAAAATTACTTTGCATGGTACAACCAGTATTGGTGTTCATCTAGATGATTTATAATTTAAAAATTTAACTACGAGTGTGGTGGGGAGGGGAACTTTACATTGAGAGCTTGATGGTTATATTTGGAAAAAAAAACCCCGGGGCCAATAGCATCTGAACTTTAATAAAGGGGGAGTTTGAATCCAGAATGTAAAATGATTCAGTCCTTTTTCTAGTCATATCCTTTGTTTTTTTCAGTTCTGCTAATTCTTCTAGGTTTTTTTTTTTACACTCTCCCAGTACAATATATAATATTTCAGCACAATGAGTGCACTGGCAAAATATGCTCACACAACTACTAATTGTACAATCTCCTGCAAGTGTGTGTGTACAAACTGGGAACTGCCATTATGGCACCTTGAAGCCCATTTATTGCATGGATCTTTGACATCTTTGGCCCATAGGACAAATAAAGGGCATTTATGAATGACTGGATCCAAACTCCATCAAGAAGGTTGATGGATCTTTTATCCCGAAGCTTCTATCAACTGACAGCATAGCATTGCTGGTTTGCACAGCCTGTTAATTCACAGCAGCTTTGATTTTTATTTTACCCTGCGCAGAAGGTGGGTTGGACAATAAAATCCAGTCTCTATGAGATTTAAGTTTTCCTCCTACTTAGTATAAACATTCAGCAAATGTAAATCAAAGTCAAATATATTCCTGGCCTCCTGTTTTATAAACTTCTTTTCCTCATTTGTTACAAAGTCAAAACAGCCTGACATTTTGACAGCTGAATTTTTTTTCCAGGAAAGAAGCCACTTGACAGAAGTTCTTACTCAAACTCGTTTTTCACTGCCTTTCAACCACATGCCAATGTTCTTTTTTTCTTTTAGTATGTTACTGTCACAAGATTTTCATATTTCCCAGGTACAAGCTTACTCCCATAGATTATGAGGGCTGAGCCATATAACACCCTTGCTTGCACTGTCCTTAAAATGTGTCCATATATTACATAGAGAATAAAGAATGGGGCTGGGAAGTTGTGAATTATGGAGCTCTATTTCCATTGACAGTGTGTGGTGATACCGTAAATCATCAGGGAAAATCTCCAGTATCACCAGAACCTCAAGTTAGAATATTGATCCATAATTCAAAACTGTCCGGGTCTTTTATTAAAGATACATAATTGATCCACATCCCCAAACCATTCATTTCCTCCCTTTATAGTTACCTCCTCTAGCCATTCTCCTTACCACTATTGCTGGCCTCCCTCACAGCCTCCTCTGTACTGTTGATGTTTTCCCAATCTCCTCCCCAGATGCTCTTCTTCCAGCTCCAAGCTTTCCTTCTTCCAAGGTTCAAGACGGACACAAAGAAGATGAGATGCAATGTAAAATATAGCTATGGAGATGACGTGTTTTTTGTTTCAGTTACACATGCATCTGCTCACTGTGGGCCTCCTGGATTTACAAAAGGGACTGAATGGAGGGAGGGTGAAGAGAGCATTCCAAACAAGGTATGACGCTAAAATTAATTATAATAGAGTTGCAAGAATTAAATTATTTTCCCATGAACATTCATATGAACCTGATGTGATAATCCTCATGAACAGAAAAGAATGTGAAATTAATTAAATTATTCAGTTTTCAGACAAGTTGTGAAGTAGAGTTGTGTGATGTAATTTTCCTAATAATTAGCTATGTTTGAATGGTGTGTATGGGGAAACTTAAACCTTGAAGGGACTGGGGGATCAGTTCTGGAAAGCACTCAGAAGTCTGGATACTTCTTGCTAGCTGAACTTCTTAAAAGGGGAGATTTTGTCTGGAATACTTTTGAGAACAGACTGGTCCACCAGATGTCCATTAATTCTTGCTTGCGGTTGGAAAGGCTGTGAATATGAACCACCTTTTGTACAGTATTTTCTTTTTGTTCCCATTTCAAACCACAAATATTGAGTACTTGTATGGCCCCCCCATCACCACAATATCAGATCCCTTCACAATCTTTTAGAGCATTTATCCTCCTGTGAGATAGGGATGTGCTATTATCCCTATTTTACAGCCCAAGCTCCCACAGGAAGGCTGTGATAGAGTAGGGAATTGAATGCAGGTCTCCCAACTTCCAGGATAGTACCCTAATCACTCAACCATCCTTCCCCATAAAGTGCACCAAAGCAAAATTGAAAATAAAGTTAACTGAACATTTCTAAACCTTGGAAAAGGTTTGGTTCAGTTCAAGAAGAATTAGGTAGGGGAAAAAAAATCCAGACAGATTATTTCCATAAATATCTGCCCATCCCTAACATTTATGTAGCATTTCTCATCTATGAATGAGGACTTTAATGCCTATCAAAAAATCCTAGAAAATATTTTTCAGAAGAAAGTTTCCCCTATTATTTTTATTTTCTGACTGCTAACCATGACACAAGGAAAAACCAATTTGCCCAATTTGTAACTTAAAAGCAAGACATTTCACTGAAAATATGCCTGTTTGGTTCAAATGCCAAATATTTATCATTTAGATTTCATAAAAGATGATGCAGATACAGAGAAATGGAATTCTTAATATGCTAGATCTACTATTGCATCTCCTTAGCAAAGACGGCATTTACTGTCACCGAACAAGTTTAATACTTTTGTCGTTAAAATGTCATCTGAATATCGCTATCAAATGAATTGCATCATGACCCACTTATAATGTAGTCTACTATAATGAAATTCTCCTTAAAGGAAACATTTGATATGATGACTGAAAGCAAATTACTTTGGTAAGTTCCTGATACATTGAAATTTTTCTCCTAATGAAGATTTAATGAAAACAATCAGTTCTCTGAGTTGTGAACTTTTGACAACAGGACTGTAAAGTACATCTAACGGCAACCACATTAAAGTAGATTTAAAGCAGTATCATCACCCTAATTTTATTATTTAGCAGAGCAAGTGGTTCTGTACTTCTCACTGCAAAATGTGACTCTCTGTTCCTTTAAGTGCATTTTTTAGTAGCCCCTTGAGAAGCATTTCCACCAACAGAATATCTATTGTCACTAGCTCTTGCTCATTCCAAAGTCTCTGCATTATTGTTTGGATATGAAACTTTAATGCATTAGCAAGAGGAATTTATCAACATAGGAAACAATATTTTTCAGATCAAACACACTGAAAGGTCCAGTGATAAAGATGCTGCATATGCATGTACATAAGGTATTCATTCATTAAGTTCCTGCTACTTATTTTGATGAGGGTCACATGCAATGACAAATACCCAAACTTGCAACCTGTCTCCAAACAAGGAACATGCATAATCCACATTGACTAGTTTTGCCTCAGAAATCTCAACCTCTGATTTTCTGACATTTCCCTGGCTAGTTATGCTAAACCAAGGACATAATGAAGTGTATAAGGTTTATAACTTTGCATATCACCTTATATTCCTCTGGACTCTCTCTCTCAAAGAAAATAGCCCTTTCAAGGAGAATATTTCTTTTTATACTGCTTATTTTTAATTTTCCCCACTACCTCCTCCCAAATCATTCAACATCTAACTGACTAAACATCATTTACATCTCTAGTCACAACAGTTAGGGGGTGGAAAGAGACAGAACCTTTTCTGTCTGAGACTAGAGTTCTTGTCTAGCAAACCAATTAAATGTAAACAGTTCAGGGGAGGCTTTCATTATGCAAAATGGATGGACACTATATGCTGTTCATGGCAATAGGTTATATTTTAGATTGTTCTTTATCAGGAAAATCACCCTTTAATGCTTCACTTCCCCTTTTCACATGACTAGGGACACTCAAGGCACATTTTACATGTTAATAGCAGATATTCCTTATCTAACAGGTTTCAAGACTCTCACATCTTTCCCCTCTTATTTTAGGACACCCTCCCCAACTTCCCACCCAACCTTAGAAGCAACCCAGCTGGCATGGTAGATAAGAGGTAAAGTGTTTTCTTCATGACCTCTATGCATTGTACTCCATGGGAAAAGCAACGTGGAACGCACACTCAGCAGGCTAGGAGATTCAAATCAGTTTGTCCCCAAGGCATTTCTGCCATAAAACATAGTCCTATCAACAGTATTTTTATTATAAGCAGCCTGGCATCCCTTACCCCCACCCCCTCCCGCTCCCCATCTCTGCTTACTGCTTCTCACTCTGCACCTGGCTGCATTTGGAAACCCACAGAGCAAAGCATAAACAATAAGCATCAAACAGCAACAGATTCCTTTGTTTTACATGCAAATCCTACCTCTGGTAGTTGTCACATCTTCCTCAGGAGCAAAGCCTAATTATTAGCAAACAGAGATCCCGTGGAATCCTCCAAACTGCCACCAGTTGTTAAACGCTGTCATCATTACCTCCTAGTGCTTCAGCCTTTTTGGACCATTAATGTCACAACCCCTGCTAACTCATAGCTTAAGACTCCCTGCTCAAAATGTCTGAAATAGTTTGGGAGGACAATAGGAATGACAGGCACACTAGACAGCCATGCTTGAAATTAGTTATCTGAAGCTCTGCTAAGGCTGTTTCATAGTGTTTTAAAGCATGCATTAGGTAGGATTTATTAACCTATCGTAGGCATGCTATCTCTGTTTTCATTAAATGCTGTAGCAAGATGTCTGTTAGAAATGCAGTGATAGGTCTAGCCCCTTTCCCCCCACTGCTTTTAAATCCTCACGTTAGAGGAGAGAAGAAAAAATCATACATCCTTAAACTTATTAAGGTACCGTTTCTGCAGAAAGGAGTTTTACATATTATTTCGAAACTAAAGAGACATTCACTCCTTGGAAGGGAAGGTGCGGTAGCTCCCAAGACTAATGGGAATGAAAAGATTAATCTTCATGTCACAAAATCCCTATCCACCCCAATCCCGTGCTACAGAGTTAGTGCAAGTATTGATCAAAATCTGAAACTTCCCAATGTTCACTAAGGCAGATGTAGTATTAAATCAGTAAGGATGAAGCATCTACATTCTACATTGTCTTATTTTCAGTTGCTTATTTAGTGCCATAAATGTGTGTAAAGTTTAACCAAAATTAGAATACGATTCACAGATAGCAGCATCTCAGTTTATAGTCTTAATGCACGAATGGCTACACTAGGGAAGAAACAGAATGATAATGAGCCAAATAAACAGAGTGCCTTTATGGTCTTTACAGTCTCAATGGTTTGTGGAAAAGGTGGGGTTTTGGGAGCGTTCTTTCCTACATCTGTTTTAGATGTGATTTATGTGTAAATGTAAATCTGAAATCTCAAATGTTAGGATTAAATTTAGAATATTAGACTATGGAGCCTTTTCCTTCTAGGTGACTGGTTCAATATCAGCCCAGGTCAGTAAAGATCAAAGACTGGCTGTTCAGTACGGCTGGTCTGGTTCCGCCTGTATAAATATTCACTTTTCAAAAGCCACCAGCACATAAACACTTTTGCTGGCAGTAGCAGCCGAGAGGCCAGAGGACTGAATGTACAGATCAATGCTGAGACAGACTGGTAGGAACGGATTGGGAAGCTACAACTTTTGGTATCCACACTGAACTGTTCAATGGTTAAAAAGTGGACTACAGTGTCCAGGGCTCTCAGTCCAGCACATTTACGAGCATTAATTTACAACGAAAAGAAATCACAGTGAGCAAGCAGGGAAATGCGTCATGATCCGAGCAATTAGGGAGCAAGGCAGATCAAGGTAGCGATTGTTAAAAAAATAGATTCAGCTGTATTAAGATGTGGGATATGCTGCATAATAATGCTCCTCCTTCATTTCTGAAAAAAAAATCAGCAATGAAGAGGTTAATAAACCAGTAATAAAGAGAAAAATCTGTAATAGTTTTTATCATTAATGGGTACTAGATGGCACAGGGGATTGCTTACGGGAAGTGAAACTTTTCCTTTCGCATCATTGGTTTGCTGTCCCTCCAGCATCTTTCATGAGCATTAAATTCATCTTAAGGAGAAAAAGAGCTCCTTGTCCTGAGCAATATATTCCTGATTCACTAAAGGCTCAGTGTAGAAATGATTTGTATATGGGATGTGATAACAGCTCTAGAGACATTAGGCAGATTGATATGGAAGACAGAGACACTTCCTTGATCGACTGTCTGCAGAGAAACATCATGAACAATCCAGGAACCTATTCTGAGTGGATGGCACCTAAACAGCCTACCTAGGAGTTAATACTGTAATTACTATTCAGAAGTTTGGTAGATATTATCCAGGGCCTGGCTGTGAATTGTTTGTGTAGATAAACCCTCTAATGATTCTTTCGAATGAATCATTTCCTCCCCTGTTCCACCATAGAGGAACCCCCAGCCCCATGACCAGGGTTATTTTCTTATTGTGTGCTGGTTCCTGACCACTCTTTGGGGCCAGTAAGAGGAAGTGGCACATGCTGCCAAGTCAAGACATTGGTGAACAAGTGGAAAAAAGCCAAGAGTGGGCCTATGCATGGAGACTGATCTGACATGGAGGTGGAAAGTGAAGTTGGGGGATACCTCTATCTTGTGGGAGCTGGGGAATACTCCTGGTGGTAGGTAGCTAGGGGAGTTGTGATGAAGTGAGTAGGATCGCCTTTGGTCACAGAGTAAGAGAGCAGGTGTGAGGCGGAGCTCCTGCTGGGGAGAAGCCAAAAGGGAATGAAAAAGATGTTGGACCGAAAAGAAGTCTTCTCATCTTGGGTGCCTCCATGGATAGCCACGACTCCTAAACTCATCCCCAAGGCCCTAAAGGTGAAAGGAACAACCTCAATACACTACTAACTTTTTTGTTGCTACAAAATTATTTTAAAAACTAACAACCCCTTAATTAGAAATAATTAGCCCGTTTCTCCTTCTTGATAATACACATTCAAGAGCTGGACTAGATGAACCTCTGTTCTGACCTAGCCTGGTAATTCCTATGTTCCTAGGCAATGCATATACTTTAGAAGTTTCCCCTCCCCCACAATAATTGCTTACGTGTGCTCTCAATTTGGTACCAACAGTAAAGTCACATTGATTTTAATGGGACTGGAGGTTACTCAGCATCTTTCAAGAGTAATATCTTACTGAGATCTTATTGAGATACAATGGGGAAGCACCAATGTAAATTGGTTTTGACTCTTCTTTCTTTGATCAATATTAGTTTTTCACCACTATGAGCTTGGGAAATGGTCTAGGAGAGATGGAGGTAAGGAATTCAGAGGATTTGTAGTTTGCATGCTGTCAGTTAAACAGCATAATGAATGGAACGATTTATGCATAATTTCATTATGAGTCATCCTAATTATAATGAAAATTTGATAGTTACACTTTCTAGTTATATATGGTACAAATACATATGCTAATTGCATATGGATATACACAATATAATTAATGTTGTAGGTTATGCACACAATAACCTCTTCTCCTCCAGCAGAGAAAAAAATCTCTAGAAGCCATAGGAATTTGGTTTGAAGTTGTATATTTATTAGTAAACTATTCTTTCCACTCCCATGCTGTGTCACTTTCAAAGGGTATCCACATCTGAACCAGCAGTGGGGAGCTTTTCAGTAGATGGCCTGGTGTGATTCAGCTATGAAAGAGAGTGCAGAAATAAGCCACTGATAGTCATTCAAAGTTGGATCTGTTCAGCCACTGAGACTGACAGTATATAAAGTAGCTACATTCTAGGTCAGGGGTGGGCAAACTTTTTGGCCTGAGGGCCACTTCAGGGTCGCAAAATTGTATGGAGGGCAGGGTAGGGAAGGCTGTGCCAAACAGCCTGGCCCCACCCCCTAGCCCACCCTCTCCCACTTCCTGCTCCCTGACTGCCCCCCTCAGAATCCCTGACTCATCCAACCCCCCCTGCTTCTTATCCCCTGACCGCCCCCTCCAGAGAGCCCCCAACCCCAACCACTCCCCCCACAACCCCTACACAACCCCCTCTGCTCTCTGTCCCCTGACTGCCCCGACCCCTATCCATATCCCTGGGACTCCCACGCCCTATCCAACCGCCTGTCTCCTGACTGCCCCCCCGAACCTTCGCCCCTTCCAACCACGCCCTGTCTCCTGACTGTCCCCCCCCCCGGACTCCCTGCCCCTTATCTAACCCCCACTCCCTGGCCCCAGCCCCCTTACCATGCTGCTCAGACCAGCATGTCTGGCTCTGCATAGAGCCAGACATGCTGCCCCAGAGGAGCTCACAACCCCACCCCCTCAGAGCACTGCCCACATGGTGTGCTAAGGCTCCGGGGGGAGGGAGAAAAGTGGGGAAGGGAGAGCCTCCCCAGCTGGGAGCTCAGGGGCCAGTCAGGGCAGGCCTGTGGGCCGGATGTGACCCGCAGGCTGTGGTTTGCCCATCCCTCATCTAGGTTCAGATATTACATGCATTGCAAGTTCCACTGCATGCTGTATCAAGAGTATGAAATTAATTGTAAAAGAGAACTAGACTTAAATAGTCAGCGGGATCCTTAAAGGAGACTGGTCCAAACCTAATCCCAACCTGGATTTTGAGGAATCTTGAACCTAATCCAGAACAGAATGTTTTGTCTTGCACCTGTTTCTGTGACTGACTAACCTAAAACCCCATGTTCAAACACCTCCAAATTTTGAAGAAGCTTGACTCTGGATGGAGATCTCAATGCTGTGGTTTGGCCCCCTCTCTACTCATTTACAGTTGAATTTTCCATTTCTGTATGGGATATTACTGAAAGCAGGACAAAAAGTTGAGAAAACAATCTGAGTTTATCTGAATAAGCCCAGTTTGAATCTTTCACACAAAACTTGAACATCAAGAGCATGAGCTTTAGCAGACTCAAATGGTCATGACACCTGGCTAGAAGAGCAAACTTTCCAGGAGTCTTTCATGTGCATATTTGGATTGTAACCTCTTTCAGGCAGGGACTGTTTTTTTGTTATATGTTATACAGCAACTAGCACACTGGCGCACGACTAAGATTCCTAGGTGCTACCTCAATAATACCAGAGTATTGCTGACAAGAGTGATCTGACCACATGGGGAGGTAGAAGAGCCTTGCAGGAATCCCATAGTAATAACATATACATTACTTCAGTATCAAACACACTATCCACAGCTGAGAGAGGTCTGTGGACATAGCTGTCCAGCTATAGGGTTAGGGGAGAGCTGGCTGGCCTTGTGCTTCTCTAAGTTCCATCCCTAGAATATAGGCTTTCCTGGACTGGCTTCATGGTGTAGTAACATTTACATTCTAATAGTGTGTCTTACTGTTGCAACAAATTTTGCATGGCAGAAGTTTAGGTTCAATTTCTATGAATGTTGAAACTGGAATATGATCCTGAACTCAGACTTGACTATCACAGGAAACTAACAAACATTATTGGACTTTAAACACATAAATCCTTTTATAGCAGAAAGTTTTGTTTTTTTAAATTACAACAAGCTAACTAATGCATATTAGCTATCCCACTGTAAAATCCTAGTATAGACAATGCATCTGTAGTTTTTACCATGAGGGAGCCAGGTACAATTATATCCATGGCAAATAGGACACTGTTACTTCCTAAGGATGCCTGTGTGACTGAGTGTGACTCTGCTGTGGCCTGCTTCAGTTTCTCCTCCTCAATGACATATCAATGAGGTCACTAAGCCCAGTCAAGAAGCTATACACTCTATTTTATAGCATTATCTCTCTCTCTTTGGTAAAGCCTTCTGAAAAGAGCATTTGTAGAGGGTTTAAAGGCTTTTACCTCAGAGCCCAGATCAAACTTAAAAACCCCAAACCAAAAGTCTCAAGGTTCCAGTCACAGTTCCCTCTGCAGTAAGTCCTCTTCAGTGTCTGAAGAGTACTACACTCTTCCCCTGGTTTGCTCTGGGTCTCTCCCAGGCCTCCCTGCTTGGAGAGCTTTTTCCTAGTTCAGGCTCCCTAGGCACACACCCTCCTTTAGAGCTTCCTGTCTCCTCTAAAGTTTTTTACCAACTGAGGTCTCCTAAGCTTTTATTGGACCTAGTGCTCCTTACCCAATGAACTGCCTTCCAGCTACTTAGGCTGTTAACTATGCCCAGCCATGTGGACCTGGGTTGGCTCATTTCCTTTAGCGGATCCTGTCACAGGTAGGCTGGGATCTGGTTCCTTTCAGGGGCTAGTCCTAGAAGCCCCCCTTTTCCTCTCCCCCTGGCCCCCATTGGTGCCTGATCATGCCTAGTTTACCTCACGGTAAAGCAACAGTGCCCTGTCTCCACTAGGGTTTCACAGCAGGACAGTTGACATGCATTAGTTATTCCATGGTAAAAACACACCAGTTTTTCACAGTGAAGACAAAGCCATGGTGTGATTGGTGAATAGTCATAAACTACATCATTAGTGGTCTATGTTCTATGGAGGGTGTGGGAGAGGGAATTACATATGTAACTGTCATTGACACCAACGGAAGTTATCCATGTCCAAAAGAATTTCATGCATTGATGGTGGAAGGCACCCAGGTTTGGATTTAGTCTGAGTCTATTTTGTCTTCAGACTAATGAAATATCCAAAGCCCGCCCCCACCTCCCCATGTGTTCATGCAACTGATTTGTATTCCACTGGGTGAGCTGCTAATCACTTCCATTTTCTGCCTTATTGTCCTCCCTATGCCACTCTTCTGCCTTTTACTCACCTCTCCCTTTTTGACCCACTTGTCTGAGAAAAAACAATTGTATTTATGTCCTTGTTAAGTGACCCAGAAGTCCCAAACCAATATTTGATGCAAATGGATAGTTGCTTGCTGTGAAAATCTTCTTGGCTGACAACTCATTAGGTACTTTAGATAACAGTTGTCTGTAGAGTTACAATGCAGCAGTCTCCTCTCTTTTGCATATTTAAGCTAGTATCTCTCTAGAAATTTCTAGACTAACTGGTCTTGAGGCGTTTTAATGGAGGTCTTTCTACTACCCGCTTTTGTCACCAGTTCCTAGACTGTGTAGCTCTGTCTCTTTTTTTTCAGTTTTTAACCATCCTTAAATTACCCAGGTGTCAAATCTTCTCACTCGTCTCCTGTAAACATTATACTACCTTCTTCTTTACTAACCTAATCATTATTTAAATACAGTCTCGTGGATTTGGTGGATTTGGCTAGCTGTTCTCAAAACATCTGCTATATTTTGTACTTTATAGAAGTGGATGGGAAACAGATTATATACACATGCTTGCAAATGTAAAGATCAGTTAACTTTTTCTTTTCCTTACAATCATATTCCAGGTTCTTACTAATTTAGTACACTTATGGGTATCTCAGTTAATTAATGTGGTATTGTTGCACAAAAGTGTATACATCACAAAGCACAGATAATTTCCAGAAGTCTCAGAACTTCCACATATTTCAACAGTATCAAGCCTTTAATTACACCGAAGGAAGCCCTGACAGGAAATATCCTAGACAGATAGCAGCAAAGATTTCAAATGAACCTCCAAATCCCTTCTATTCCTTTACTCAAAATCACCAGTGGCATATGGAGGTGCCACTTGACTGACTTCATAATATCTTTAGCCCGGGTACAGGTCATCTATTATTTTTGATTAGCTGTACGGCAAATCCAAACTCATACAATTGCTTTCTCAGTGATGGGTAGTGTAAACTATTGAATTCTGAGGCAGAGATGGTGAAATTAAATGAGTTCTGGTGTGACAGACACTGCTCAGTAAATCATTGAAGGCTGCAGATACATTTGAACAACAAAAAGAAATCCAAGTAAACAAAACTAGTCTGATAATTGTTTATTCCCAGCTCCTCTATACTTTTCTGTTAAGTGACTATGCAAAGTATGTTGGTAGTAGGGATGACTCCCCACTTGCTGCTGTCAGCCTAAAAGCTTGTGTTGAGTAATCCCACTGGAGTTTCGTGCTTCCACTTTGCTTGGTTTGGGTCTTAATACAGATGCTTTTACAGCTTGTTTGGGTGCAACCACTGTGCAAAGACTCCACTGTTTCCTACTCTGAACATTTCTGCTGTACTACAATTGCTGCCTGGTTCTTCCCCGTTTGTTAAGCAATGGATTACTGTTCAAAATTTGCAACCAGGTTGGCCTAAACTCTGCATGCAGTTTCTCATATTTACTGTCATATTGGAATGGCGTGATCAGAGGTGCTTCTTGCTTATTCAATAAATCTCTGTAGTGTTGCCCCAATCATTGGTACTGTGATTCTTTTCTTTGTGATGAATAATGCATGTAGCGATTCACCTTTCACGGAGGCTGAATTGGTTATTTAGATGCTTTCTGATTTTGCACTTGGTGTCTTAATTGTTTTCTCAATTAGGTCTAACAGCTTTTTCACTCCATTTCCTCCTATTCCAACATTAATTTTATTTCACCTAGCAACCCTTATGGAGATATTGCTAGCTAATTGTGTCCCCTTCTTTCTCCCCCAAATCACTTTATGTACAATGCCTTCCTTTCTGCAGGACTCAGGTATCTCCATTAATGTATTCTTCCTTTATTCTTTATTTAGCCATTGCTTTGCTTTAGTGGAACTCTCACTCTTTGATGAAGAAGTGGGCTATAAAAGCTTATGCTGAAATAAATTGGTTAGTCTCTAAGGTGCCACAAGTATTCATCATTTTGTTTACAGATACAGACTAACACAGCTGCTAATCTTAAACCATTCTTTTTTTTTGTTTTCTGTTCTCTTTTTAATACCTTTTGCATACTTAAAATGGCTGCTCTGTTTTGTCTACTTGAGAGCTTGGATTTCTTGGACTAAATCTTGAGCCTGAGTAGGACCCACGAAAGATGCTTTGAATGGGGTGAGGCTAACTAAAAACTACACAATCTACTCAGGACACTCCCTACACTAACACAGGAACAAATCAACATACCCCTAGAGTCCCAACCAGGTTATTCTATCTACTGCCCAAGATCCACAAACCTGGAAATCCTGGACGTCCCATCATCTCGGGCATTGGCACTCTCACTGAGGGACTGTCTGGATTTGTGGATTCTCTACTCAGACTCTACACCACCAGCACTCCCAGCTATCTCTGTGACACCACTGATTTCCTGAGAAAACTACAATGCATTGGTGATCTTCCAGAAAACACCATCCTAGCCATCATGGATGTAGAGGCCCTCTACACAAACACCCCACACAGAGATGGAATACATGCTGTCAGGAATAGTATCCCTGATGATGCCACAGCACAAGTGGCTGCTGAGCTCTGTGACTTTATCCTCACACACAATTATTTCAAATTTGGTGACAATATATACCTCCAGACCAGTGGCACTACTATGGGCACCCACATGGCCCCACAGTATGCCAACATTTTTATGGCTGACCTGAAACAACCCTTCCTCAACTCCTGTCCACCCGCCCCCTTCTCTACCTACACTACATTGATGACATCTTCATCATCTGGACCCATGGGAAGGAAACTCTGGAAGAATTCCACCACGATTTCAACAGCTTCCACCCCACCAAACACCTCAGCCTGGACCAGTCTACATGGGATGTCCACTTCCTAAACACCACTGTACAAATAAGTGATGGCCACATTAACACCACCCTAAACTGAAAATCTACTGACAGCTATGCCTATCTTCATGCCTCCAGCTTCCATCCTGGACACACCACACGATCCATTGTCTACAGCCAAGCACTGAGGTACAATTGTATTTGTTCCAACCCCTCAGACAGAGACCAACACCTACAAGATCTTCACCAAGCTTTGTCAAAACTACAATACCTGCACAAGGAAATAAGGACACAGATCAACAGTGTCAGATGTGTACCCAGGAGCCTCCTGCTGCAAGACAAGCCCAAGAAAGAATACAACAGAACACCACTGGCCATCACCTACAGTCCTCAGTTAAAACCTCTTCAATGCATCATCAGTGATCTACAATCCATGCTGAACAACGATCCCTCACTTTCACAGGCCTTGGGAGGCAGGCCAGTCCTCGCCCACAGACAATCCGTCAACTCAAACATATTCTCACCAGCAACAGCACACTGCACCATAATAACTCTAACTCAGGAACCAATCCATACAACAAACCTCAATGCCAACTCTGCCCGCCTATCTACACCAGTGACACCATCACAGGACCTAACCAGATCAGCCACACCATCACTGGTTCATTCACCTGCACATCTACCAACGTAATATATGCCATCATGTGCCAGCAATGTCCCTCTGCTATGTACATTGGCCAAACTGGACAGTCCCTTCGAAAAAGAATAAATGGATGCAAATCAGATATTAGGAATGACAATATACAAAAACCTGTAGGAGAACACTTCAACCTCCCTGGACACACAATTACAGATTTAAAGGTTACCATCCTGCAGCAAAAAAACTTCAAGACCAGACTTCAAAGAGAAACTGAGGAGTTGCAATTCATTTGCAAATTTGACACCAACAATTTAGGATTGAACAGGCTAGCTAACTGCAAGAGCAGTTTCTCCTCTCTCAGTGTTCACACCTCCAGATCAGCTGCTAGAAGAGGACCTCATCCTCTCTGATTAGAGATAACAAGGTGGGTCAGCCTGATTGAACTAACTTCGTTATCTCTAACCTGGTTCTTGCCTTCTTATTTATACCTGCCTCTGGATGCTTCCACTGCATGCATCCTACGAAGTGGGTACTAGCCCACGAAAGCTTATGCTTCATTACTTTTGTTAGTCTTTAAGGTGCCACAGGACCCGTTGTCGCTTCTGCAAATCCAGAATAACATGGCTACCTCTCTGATTCGTGAGGCTAGCATGTTATTACTGAATGTGGAAGGTTGGGTTGTAAGGAAGTCAGCCTGAAAAAATGGGAAGGGGCTCCTTGCTAAAGAGCGCAGGACCTCATGGAGAGGGAATTAAGGGAGGTGATGATGTCAGTGGGGAGTGGAACAGTAGTTGAATTGAGAGTCAAGCTACCTAGGTTCTATTCCTGTCTCTGCCTCTGAGAACAGAGGGAGTTAAGTAGTTATGAGTAAATGACTCCAGCAAAAAAAGAAAAAAAAGAGGTGTTTGGAAACAGGCACAAAAGAATGCAATTCTGGGGGACATCTTTTAAAGAGGAACCTTCAACAGAAGGCAGAATGACAAGATCCTGCACTTAGACCCAGACTAGATGGACCCACAATGGGCCCATATGGACAGTTCCTGTTGAAAAATCCTGCTCTATCTATATCCATTTGCAATGATATCTTTATAAACCTATCCTATAGAAAAATATGAAAAACACCATCTAATACCACCATGATGGAGGTGAACCTACCTATCTAGGTAGCTGTATATTAATTTATATAACGCTGTGCAGTTGTATTTATTTTAAATATTTTTTGTATTTTGATTTTTGTGACTAAGAGTTCCTTTTATTTTAAACAAAATCAGTCCCCCCACCATTTAAAAATAACTGTATACACATTGGCCCCTATTTTTTCTAAAAATGAAAGAAAATAGAAAAACATTATCTGTGGGTTCTCCTGCCCAGTCTGAATTTGTCTCCACTCTGAGTGGTTTATAACAGATGCTCTGGTTTTTATCTTGATGCTTCCCATTTCTGGACTGGAGTATGGGAATGGAGTTTAGAACCTGGACTGCAATTTACGTAGTACATCTGAGATCTGAATGAGCGGCCTGAACCTGGAAACCTTTGCCTAGGCAAGTGGGTTTGAGCACACAAATCCTACTGATCCATTGTGAAGTTTCCCAGGATGGGGTTTAGTCCTTAAACAATTGTACATTTTAAAAATGTTGAGTAAATAAAACAAAACAATCCAAGGATCCAATCCTGCAAAACCCTTAGCAGTGCAACTAGACCTTAACACAGAAAGTCATGCTTTTGACTTCAGTGCGACATGTTGCTAATGTGACTGGAGAGCAAGTGTGAAAAATCAGGACGGGGCTGAGAGGTAATAATCGCTTATATAAGAAAAAGCTCTGAATATCGGGACTGTCCCTATAAAGTGTGCACATCTGGTCACTTTATGTGTCCCCTGAGTTGCGGGTGACAGGACCAGACTCTATGGAACTGGTTCTTATCTCGGTACACAGCTGTCTGGGTTCCAATGTATAAATAAACACACAGTGCCAGACACATACACAATATCATTTCTAACCCTGGACTCACTCCCCTGAACCCCCCATGGTCATCCAAAGAAAGAGGTATTCTCTTTACTTAGTGCCCTTGTTAATGCTCCATATAGCCCTTGGTAAAGTAAACCAGTAAAAACCCAGTGCTCTACCCTTTGGACAAAACGAGAGGGATCTGAGAGTGCAGGAACAAATATCCCCAGGGCGCCATTTATCTCGCACAGCACGTCTATTTACTTATTTTCTCTTTCAATGGTGTTGCCATTATTTCTGCACAGAGGACTAGACTGTTTGTCTCTCTTTTTCGCCACTGTTGCTTACCCCCTTTCTACTCTCCTTGACAGGCATTATGGTCAAATTGCTCAATTAACTCTTAAAGGCACATTGTGCTTAAACAGCTCTCACCCCCTAACGCTATGCTATAATGTAATCCCTCAGCTAGAGCAACCCAATTCATCACAGCAATTGCTTGATTCTCTAGAAATATCACACACTCTGCAGACCAAGGCAATAAATAACTATAATAGAAGAATGGGCATTCAGATGGCTCACTAATATTAGCAGTAGTGATTCTAACATACAATGCAACATCTCTATTCCTCTGGGCCAAACGCAAAGCCTCTACTATAATCGGGTTTAATTGTTGACCTGTATTAAAATAGCACAAAGTCCTTGTGGGCAGAAAGGTCTCTTAACTTGTAAAGTGCTCTGGGATTTGGCAAGTACGAAAGGTGCTACCCTGGATAAAATCAAATCAAGTTCTATTCTCTTCTGTCTGATGCTCACTGCAGAAGTGCAGCTTGGACTCCATAACATTACTCATAAGCCACAATCAATGTGCAGGGGACTGCTGTTAGTGAGGGAAGGGAATTATTAAGGCAGAGCCTCATGAACCTTATCCTGAATTTAGTGCGTGAAGATCTCTCTCAAGCGACACACAGTGAAGCTTTGATTTTCTAGGTTCCTGTCTTTATTAGTTGCCTTAGGAATGATCTTGTCTTTTTCCAGATAGGAGCTAATTTAGTCCACTCTTCCACTAGCTTGTTTGAGGGAAACCTGCTCACCTTTAACATATGTCTGGAAAGCCAGCCTATGAGAGTATATAAGTTTGCTCTTGAAGTTTGTCTTCTTGAGATTGCTGGATGGCACTATGACAAACCTCTACAGCAGAATCAAATCAGAGACTCATACACTGCTGCTGCTTTGTTCTTCCAGTACTCGTTCTGACATGAAAGCCGCATCCCATCCCAGGACTTACACATAGAGCAACAATACACTAAAACCTTTGCTTTAACACTGTACCTATATTTGAGGCTTTAATTTCTGTCTTATCAATGGACAGATGCTTGACACATGGACAGTGGTTTTTTAAAATGCATGCAGGTAGATATCAGTCAGCCAGTTAGAAATGAACCAGTATGACTCCCCCACAAGCTGCGAGCTGGCAGTGGAATTTGGCCCCCGGTGTGTAATGTTTGGTCTGTTTGTTGCGAGATGAACAGCAGTAAGCATTTGCAGTGGCTCCTCTAAAATTAATGCACAACCTATAGCTGCTATCCTTCTTCAGGAAAGCCAATATGGCTGCCGCTTTCTTAGATGAGGTCAGTAATGAGAAACTCAAGCATGTTTGTCAAGATCAACTCTCAAGGTAGGGGAAATCCAAATTTCATTTCTCAATTTGATAAAGACAGTGAGGACTAAACTGAGCTCTCAGTCACACCAGCATAAATCCAGATTTAACGTTGACAAAGTCCATGCAGCTACCCCTGTGTACGGAGCAGAATTTGAGGTAATTGGCTCACCTCTGGCTTCACAAAGATTGTGAAGAGCACAGCAAGCCACTGTAGCGTGGACAGCATTGATGACACTGGCATCCAAACGAGTCTGTAGACATCTTCAGCATAATGTTAGTCTGCCAAAAGCACATTCAACAATCGTTCTAGAGTGCAATTAAACTCTTTTGCTGGGACCTCAGATATCAGGGTATGGTTTCATAAACCAAGGCAAAAGGGGATACATGAGGTCCCCCAGAATAACGCCAGGGACAGTAACTCTGTTTTTTAAATGTCATTTGGTGGGAATAGTGTCCCAGCCTGTCCACCAGCGCCTCATGGATGCTCTGACAGTTTTCTGACACAGGCGTGAAAGCACAAGCAAGAGAAGTTCTTCAAAGAAAGGCCATCTCCATGTTGCTGGCTGCAGGAGCTGGAACTGCACAGGCCAAAATGGCTGCTCAGTAGGCTGTGTTGGTGGGCTGTTCAAACTTCCTGCAACATGCAGGGCAGGCAGTAAAGTTTTCCCACAGTGCATCATGGTCATAAGGCTGGAAAGGCCACATTTTAGGAAGGCGCTAGGGACTCTGGGATATGGTTAGTTTGACTCAGGTCTGCGTGCTGCAGTGTGGACACCAGAGCTCCGGGTTTGAGCCTGGATTAGAATAGTCTTAACGTTGGGTTAAAAAACAGAGTACGTGCTCAAGCCCAGGATTGCCTAATATGGGACAGCTGACTCCAGTCCCATTAACCCTGGACTTATGTTGCAGTGTAGACATACCCAGTCATCTTGAGCCAGTTCAGATTCAGGAAGTGGAATAGCAGCTGGATGGTTTCTCAGGGGATAGGCTTCATTCTTAGATATGAAGAGTTGCAAAAATCAGTCCAGGAGGCCTGGAATGCATGAATCAACGTACTCAATAGGGTGAGGACTGAAGTGTGAATTGCTGTGTCTGATAGGATAGAGCACCATCTTCTGGCCACTACCTAAAGGAAGTGAGTGGCTTTCTGACTGTCCTGGGTATTTGGACACCTAACAGTACTGCGGAGTTCAAAAGGACCTCAGGGCTGCAGACCAATGTCACCACCTAAGGATAGATGCCCGCAATAGTGAGTTGTGTCACAGAGGAAGCAAGTTCTTTAAAGCACTCCCCTCTTTCCATTAGCTTTGCTGCAGTCCTGCCTGGGTTCAGCTTTAGCCAGCTGCTCTATATCCATTTGTTGATTTTTGGCCAGGCATTGAAAGAGCTGGGAGATGGGGCTGTGAATACCTAAAGGAAATGGGTGCAGCATTTTCTTTCCTAATACATCTCTGGCTTTTTTCATCTGGAAACAAACATTTCCCTTATGTTATTGTCCTAAAACACCGTCTTCTGAACTAGATTACACTAGATCCTGACTGTATAATCTGCAACTACAGATGCCAGATCATAGGGACCTTCTAAACAAAAGTCTGTGCCACACTCCATCTCTTTCTGAGCATGCAGAGAACAAGAAAAGGCAGAGAATAGAGGTTTGCTGGCTTGTCTGTTATTGACTTTGTTGGAGCAGGTGAGCAGGGAATCTATCAGCAGAAGGGTCTCTGTCTCTATTGTCCCTCCCATGGTTGGGTTTAGTGTCATCTTTTGGATTAGCCTGGATTTTGTGAAGTCCTTCCCTTGCAGTTTAGCAGCTGAAGACGTCCCAGTAAAGAAGTCTTGTCATCATTCAGTATAATAGAAAACATCAGCTCAAGGTCAGCTCCGTCAGTCCGTGTCTGAATATCCCAGATGTGCGTGTTAGAGGGTGTCAGCAACTTTGTGACCTCAGAATGAAAGAATCAGCCTTTACAGTATGCAGCACTCTGTCCAAACCGTATTCGGTTTGGCAGCCACCAAAAAGGCTCTTGAATTGTAACCTACACCTTAAAGAAAGGGGGCCTGGTTTTTCACCACCAAGGAACTCAATCTATGACTGACCAATCCCGTCATCTAACTCTCATAAAATATAACTGATCTGATCCTAAACTCGTGGGAAAATAGTAGAAAACAGCCCAGGGAGGGAGCAGCAGGCTAACCTCAACAGCAGCCTCTTTTTCCGATTCACTTCCCGTACTCAGTTACATTAGAGTGCTTGACCTCCAGCCAACCCCAGCTTTACAGGACAGTCAGCAATAAACAAAGGTGAGTATTCATTAGTCCATTATCTCATGTAACAAATCCCTGCCAAGAGTATCAGCTTGGCTGAAATGTCACATCCAGCAGAAGTATTTCTTGGCTCACTCTGATGGGAATGATCACCGTGCCAACGTCACTCAGTGATGAGCTGTCCACAATTGAGCATGGGTCTCCTAAAATAATCCCATCACTTTAGCCGGCAACAGATCCTATCTCTGAGGACCACGAGCACAACCAAGCAAGGAAGCAAAGACTCTTGTCAAACAAGCACAATTTTATGGAAATATTTATTGTTTGTCCATGAAGAACATGCAAAGTACATTGGCAGCATAGTAGTGTTCAACTGGTAGCAGTTGAAATGAGGATAGGGGTGGGGTGAAGTTGTGAAGACCATGCAGAAGGGTCCAAAGATATTCCTCATGCAGAAAGCATCTGGAAAATGCCTGACACTTCGGTGAATTCTGATGCATCCTAAAGGCAAACAAATTGCTCTCCAGAGGTGTTTTGATGTGCCACAGGGACAAATATGGGAACTTTAACCTGGCTTTGTAGAAACTAATGAGGAGAATAGAAATCACCTCAAATCTTTTAATCTGGTGTTGGCACAAGCCCATTAGAGACTCTCCAGCAAAGAGCTCTCAGGAGTGAACTGCTCCTTCAAATGGGTTTAATTTCTCTACAACTGGCATTGACATTTCTACCGATTTGCTTTATCAGAGAAATCTAAAAGTCTATGTCAGTAAGTGCTTGAAGCTTCTGTTTGACTTAAAGTGGTAAACAGAAGACTGAAAGGGACCCTGAGGCTAGGAAAGTCAGTATTTAAGGACTTAGGGCCATTATTCAGTTTGATTGGCTTTTGGCTCACCATTGTAACCTGACAAATGCCAGGGACTTTCAGAATTCGAGAAGCAGTGGCTGGTGCATTTCTCATCCAGCCTAAGTGAAGCCTTTTCTGGGAAGTACCAGCATGGGATAAGATGGAATTTGGGATGGAACCTGCTCATGATATTCAAACTATTCAGGGTGTCTATCTGAATGCTGGGGTACCTTAAAGTTTCAGAGTCAGAAATGTTACAGAGAAAATAAACTCTCTTCAAATTCACTGGGCCACAATATGAATAAATAATGATCACGTGAACAAAGTGTATTCAGGAGCCAGTCTCCTGGTATAATAATGTACTGTTATCTGCACCACACACATGGGTGTGGAGAACAATATTTTCCTTTTCTTGGATTAATAAACTTTAGGGTTGGAGTGATTAAAATGAGAGGCTGGGAGTGTTGATTTTTGGGCTCTATCACTGGGTCTGCCAGTGACTCCTTGTGTTAGCCTTGGGCATGTTAACTTCTCTGCACCTGTTTGTCCATCTGTAAAAGAAATGCTTAGCTACCTCAGAATGATTTGGAGGATTAGGGTCTCTTAAGTGCTTTGAGACCCTTCAGCCTGTAGGATGACTCAATTTTATTATTACTGGGTAGAATGCTGCCATTCTAACCCTGATATGCCCACTTTGTTTGCTGGAGAATGAGAGAGCTTCCTTCTCCTTTTGTTAAAATGGCTATGAAAATGTTTGATCATCTCTTGCCTTTCATCTGATTTACTTGACCTCTAAGAGAATGTTTCAAATCAAACAGGCAACTCATAAAAGGTTTACATCCATTTGGGGAGATGCCTTGGAGCTAGATGGAGCCAGAGCAGTGATGACACCACAGCAGATACGAGCTACACAAACTCAACTATTACAGAAGATATTTTTCCATCACCCCATTTGTGTACTAAACGGCTGAGGGATAATTATTCCTACTGTTTTCTGATCTCTGTCCTGTTTGCATGTGGCACTATTATGCTTCTGAAGCACTTGTCTCATGTCCATGGCATTTGGCCTGCAGCAACAGAATCAAATCCAGCCACACAACATCTGAAACATTCTCTTCTAATGGATGGCTCACATCATCTGGAAATGCGTCACATGCAGCCAGTTATTTCCGCATCATAAACTTGTAATGCTTCTTTAGGCTGATGGGGTTTTGTATTTATTAAGGTCTGGAAATATGCCAAATACTCTTCCAAGCAGGACACTTCTTTTGTTTTTTCCATAGTTCTGTGATGATCTTCTGGGATTTCTGATATTTGAAAGACCAGAAGATTATCACAGAACTGTAGATAAAAGCACCAAACCACTCAACAACCAGAGTCTCCTGGTACAGTAGACTATTACAACTAGTATAAAACATTCACACCAAGGTCCAGACATCCCAGAAATAAGTCTGGATTTAAGATTCCAAGCATTCTCCTAACCTCAGCCCATGTTCACGAAATTTCACTGAACATGTGCTAAGGTGCCAGCAGGGCTGGGAACCAGATGAATGTTCTTCCAAACAGACACCTTTCTAATTCCCCATCCCGACTGATTTGCTCCTTTCCTCCACCTCTCCAAAAATCCAGTAAAACCTCTTGGTATCCATGAGTCTGAGGAGTTGGATTCTCAGTGCTTGTTGGAAGAAGAGGTGGCTGGGAGGGAAGGGAAGAAAGGACCAGCTACAGTACGGGTTTTAATGGAGGCTTGACTCTCATAGATTCAAACTTCCTTCTGGATGTGATTGACTTTCAGTCCCTGAGAACCAAACTGCTGTTCCAGTTCATTAATCCCTTTGCAAGCAAGCATCACACAGTCCTACCAACAATCCTTCTTGACATCTATGTGCTTTGTGTTCTCCTGCCTTTAAAGTGGTCCATCCAATTTCCATTTATTCCTTTCTGTTGCAAGGTTCTGTGTGCTCTTTGCAGAATTCCCTCTTCTCCCTGCTGCCTCCAAGTCAAATGTGTTCTCTGAATGTTTGACACCAGTTAAGGTTATGCCAGGACCTCAGCGATAAACTTCTCATTTCTGGGGTTTGTGTCTATTAAGCTTCAATGATAAACATTTGCTTCAGCCCTGAAGCTTGGCAGACAGGGTCTCAGGCCAGGAACAAATATTTTTTGACAACATACCAAAAAAAAAAAAGAAAGAAAGAAAGAAAGAAAGAAAATACGTTTGGCCATTTTTCAATTGTGCAAATGCAAAAATAATAGTTTGTTAGATGTAGGAGCTTTATGAGCTTATTTAATTAAAATGGTTTTGATTTAAAACAAGACATTTGGCAAGGGATTCATTAACAATCTCATTGCTTGTATTGGTCTGAAACCCTCCCTCTTCTAAGGTTAACGCAGATTCTGTGCACAGGGAGAGGTCTTTTTGCTGTTTATTTTTGTTCTCTTCAAATCACTCCAGGAACCCAGGAGCCAATATACCCCCAAACGCACCTACACCCACATGCTTTTGTTTTCTCTTTGCTCTTTAATCTAAAGGACCTGACTTTTTACCAGCGTTCTCTCTGGCAAACGTTGGATACAGTTGCCTGCAGGTGCAGGGGTCTGACCATGATGATCTAGTTATAGGATCAGGGCCTAGATTTAGACATGATAAGTGAAGGTAACACTTAGCTGGGAAAAGATGTTGGGGGGAGAGTTAAGAGTTACAGGAATGATATCGCACCGTTACTCGGTTTAGACCTGTGCCAATCAAAATAGTTCAGTCAAAACTGGTTTCAAGTCACAGCCACTTGCCATAAATCACAGTAAATGTAAAATTCAGCATTATCGCCTCCGCATTATCAGCAGCCCTGTTAGATATACAGTCTCACAATCATCCCTTAGAGGTAAGGTAAGGCTAGAGGAAACTGTAAGCCCCTCCGGGTTCGAAAGGTAAGCCGCATCTCAACATTTTATTATTCCCAGAAAGCATAGGACACTTTCAAATACATTTACCATGAGTCATGGTGCATAATTAATAACGGGAATAAAATCCCTACACAAATCCTTGACGCATAAAAACATAAATCTTCCTGCTGTAAACAGAACTATGCGGAAGAGCTTAATTCCACAGAGCAACAGTACAGATCCTCATTCCCATTGGAGAGTTTTATAGTTATCAAAAATACAATATATCAGACCAAAATGGCATGGAGGAACCCAGACTGTTCCAATTATGTCCTCTGAGATTCTCTGTAAATCCGTCAGAGAACATAAAAGCCATTAATCTATCAGCTGGCTCCAGGATTGTCCAATAACTTGGTATCTAAATCCATTACTAGGGCCACTTTTTGACTGCTGATAAAAGCTAAAGTTCTCTTCTGGAGGCCTGAAGGGATGGAGCATAGTTTTGTGGTTAAAAGCATAAGCCTGGGTGTCAGGAGATCTGTATTCTATTCCTGGCTTCACCACAGGCTTTCTTGGGCAAGGGGCTTTACCTTGCTGTGTCTTAATTTTTGCATCTATTCTGGATAACAGTACTGATTTAATTTACAGGGTTACTGCAAGGCTTGTCAATGCTTGCAATGTATTATTTGTTAAAGCTAGGAGCAATTCCCCCCATCAACTGGTCACATCACCTGCACTTTGATTTGTCTGCCAAAGCCTCTTTGTCCCAAATCCTTTCCTTCCCCTGCAGAAGATCCGAAGTGTAATAATCTGGCTGCACTCTGGATTCAGAGCCAAGGAAAATTATGTTTGTTGAGGCAAAATGCATATTGTGGGGTCATCTGTAAATGGATGGGCCTCCACAGGATGTGAGACTTCTGTGTTGGTGAAAACCCTTGTGGGGGAACAAAGCATGAATGGCTTGAGGGTCATTAGACTGACATGAAATACATGACTTTGTCTGTATACACCCCGGTACAATACTGATTCTGAAGGACAACATTTTCGGGTAACTATGTACCCTGCCTAGCTGCTTAGAGTCTGCAAGTGAATGCATGTAAAGAAAAAGCAGAATAAAGTCCTAAACACAGAACGTATCTACATTATGTGGAAAAAAACTATCAGCTATCACTACTTAGGGTAAATATATTCAGCTACTGGACAGGCAAGTAAAATATTTAAAAATTTTGATATTTTGGGGGGAATATACTGTTTTTTCCGCAGGAAGCTTTATAGTATTTAGAGTTTCTTGTTTCTGTTATAACACTCAATGACAAACGAGGCAGCTGCTGGATTTAACACTTGTCCAAATGACATTGCACCAAAACAGTGCAACGTGCTGCCAGATTTTCCAGTACCCTGTAATGCCCCAAATCCCAGACGCTCCATTCCTCAGATTATTTAGCATCTGCTGAGCTCGTCTAATTGCCCGGTAACTAAAGTGGCCACAAAGGTAGGCACCTAAGTATAGGCACAAAAAGGGTACTCAGGTGCATCAGTACCCCTTTGTGAATGCAAACACTGGGTTTACACAGGCACAAAATTCAGTGTTGACCACTGAAGTTAATTTGGCCTGAAAAGATCAGCTTAAGAGCATAGTGCTAGTCCAGGGGTTCTCAGACTTCATTGCACGGTGACCTCCTTCTGACCACAAAAAAATGCTTCATGACCCCAGGAGCAGGGACTGAAGCCTGAACCTGCTCAAGCCCCGCTGCCCTGGGTGGGGACTGCAAAAGCCTGAGCCCCACTACTTTGGGCAGGAGGGCCAGACCTGAAGCTCAGAAGCTTCAGCCCCAGGCAGGGGGTCTGCAACCTCAGCCCTGCCATCCCGGGGTGAAGCTCTTAGGCTTCAGTTTTGGCCCTGGGCAGTGGGGCTTGGACTTCAGTCGTGGGCTCCAGCAAGTCTAAGCCAGCTGTGGCAACCCCATTCAAAGGGGGTCACGACCCACTTGGGGGTCGTAACCCACAGTTGAGAACTGCTGTAGCTAGTCTAAAAGACTGCCACCCTGTGGTAGCTTTGCCTGTCGCAGGCGTTTGACTGCAGAAGAGGCTGGAGCAGTGATACTCAGATCTCAGTGGTTCAAGAGCCAAATTAGCGCTCATCACTACCCAAAGGAGCCATAGTAGTGTGAATTCATTGTTTCATTTACTATAGTATTATGTATTCATATTTAAATAGTATGATAGGAAATATTTAGTTTAGATACCTAAATATGTTTAGAAAAGTTCTGTATCAAATCAAACTCTAGCCCAGTGATACTCAGACTGTCTCGCGACAGTGTCTCCTGCAGCTCTTTCCAGTACATGATATTAAAACACCGTGTACCTTAAATATTAACCAAAGTTATTAACCAGTCAGGATGCTTTTATTATGTTATTAACCAATTGTAGTGGATAAAATAATAATACTTGGTCAGCCATTTTACTGTGACAATAATATATATAACTTTTCTAATCAGTTAAAAAGAAACAAAAAGAAAGTAAGAAGTTTTATCTTGCGACTCCCCCATAACAGTTTTATGGCATGTCAATCATCGTTATGCAAACCAAAAATGGATTTCATGCAAAAACGTACTAGCTTTTCATTAATTAATGATACAATCAGACTAAAATACATAATCTGTTGTGGCGAATGCAACGTTTGTCAACATATGCAATTAAAACATAATAAGATTCAATTATAATTGGTTACGTGTGCAGAGTGTGCAATTCTTATTAGTTGGGATGTACTCTGTGAGCTCCGTTACGGAGGAAATGTTATTGAAATGCATTATAATGAAGAGGAAATTTTAATGAGAAGACAAGGATGCAAATATATATATTCATAAAACTAAAAAAATTGCTTTCAAGCAAAAGAAATGAAAGTATATGAAGGTCAAATACAAATTGAAAGTGTCTCATAGTGATACAAAGTCATTCATTTGACTGCATTGCTTCACATTCAGCAACCACCATGGACAATATGAACAGAACTTGCCTCTCCAAGGGCAGCCACTTCGAGAGAAAGATCCATGTTCTGCCTTGTTAAGCTCTTTACAATCCCTGTTCACTGTGCAGAAGTTGTACTGGGTCCAAATGAAAGCAGGATTTAGCCCTCAAGGTAAGGGAAATGTTCACCTGATGTAGCATCGTTACAACTTGAATGCAGTAACATAGTATGGATGTTTGATGGCTTTACTTTTCACCTCTTTTCTGATTATGCTGGTCTATTATATTTTTCATGGTCATTTTAACTCTGCTAAATGTATAACGGAGTGTGAATTAGAGGTAGGCCTGACCTAGCACTCTGGATTCAAATACCCCTTAGCTCTGAGGAGCTCAGATCCTGATCTGATGCGGCTACTAGGTGCCTGATTATTTTTTTAAGCACCTGTGTAACTCTATTGACTTCAATAGAATTGTTCTAATTAACACCAGTGAGAGAGAGAGGAGAGCCAATCCCCATGATTTTAATGCACAGGAAATGACTACAATAATGATGTGAGTTGAACAGAACTTAGGCAACACTTGATGCCTGAATGCTGAAAAGGGCTAAACAGCTCTTTGCCAGCTACTTCTGGAAGAGATTTTCCGTAAGGCCGTTTGTCAGCTGTCTGGCTCAAAGTACGGTATGTTGTCAATAGTCAAGCGGTGAAATTGGCACTATGTAAGTTAATCTTAAGTAAAACAAAATACATGGGGAACCCACATACCATATTGCTTCACATGGATCACCAAATAACCTGAAAACCAGAGGGCTTGGGGGATTTTCTTAGCAAAGGTGCAGTACCGACAAGCTCCAGGATTGGAGGAACCCAGTCAAGAATGCTTTTACTCTGGACTAGTCCCAGTTTGCAGTAGTCTAAAGCAGCCCAGGATGCCATCACACAGGTACTTTTAAGTGACAGTCAGATTGTTAGTAACAGAGATTCAAATCCTAAAGTAGTTACTTGGGCAAAATTCCTACGGAAGCCAAGTGAGATTCTGCTTGGGAAAGGTCTAAGGATTGCCTGATCTCAGAGTGTTGAGATTGGGCTACAGTATTTAAGAATGTGAAGGTGAGTGTCATTAGGAAAAAAACACCTGACTTTAAGTGTAAGCTCTGGTCTACACTGGTGGTGGAGGAGGGAGAGGATCGACCTAACATACGTGATTTCAGCTACCAGAATAGCGTAGCTGAAGTCAGTGTATTCAGGTCGACTTACCACGGCATTGTCACGGCAGTGAGTCGACCGCTGCCGCTCCCCTGTCAACTCTGCCTGCACCCCTCGCAGTGGTGGAGTACCAGAGTCGACGGGAGAGTGCTCGGGGATCGATTTATTGTGTCTAGACCAGATGCGATAAATGGACCCCCGATAGATCAATTGCTATCTGCCGATCTGGCGGGTAGTGTAGACCTGTCCTAAGAGACTGAAGAGAGCGTAATTCCAACGGCATGAGCAAACTGAAAAGGGAAAATTCCAGGTGTGTCTGGTTCTGTAGTAGAGACGCCTATAAAAATGAATCCATTGGGAAACCCGTTTCAAGCATTGCTTCATCAGAACAAATTCACATTGGAGGATTGTCACTACCAGCTTGTGGGAACCTGCTTTACACATATTAACTTTTTCTTGGGTGCCATCTAAGCCCACATTTAGAGATGTGTGTTATTCCTGAAGCAAACAGTATGATACTGTAGTGATCTCTTAGGTCATCAACTGATCTCTTTGGCAATATAGGATTAATCTTATACTACATTTTCTGGCATTGTGTTTAAATGTTGCAATCCTTGAGGCTTCCAGTGTCAGGAAATTTGCCTTGATATTCAGTCTAAATTTGCCCTCTCTCAATTCCATCCCATTATGCTCTGTTTTCTCCCCTTGAACACTAAATAATTCTTCTCGGACTTTGGTGTTTACACCTTTCAAAACTACATTGATTGTTATATCTCTCCTTAGTCATCACTGCACCAAGCAACAGAGTATTATCTACTTAGTTCTTACAATACAGATTTAGCTCTTTTAATCTTTCATTATAAATGAAACCTTCCAGTCCCCTGATAATTTGTGTTGCTCTTTTCTGAACTCCCTACAATTTTTCAATATCTCCTTGCTAATGAGCTTCCCAGAACAGAACACAATGTTCCAGGTGCAGGAACAGCAAAGTTTAACAGAGATGGGCAATTTCATCCCATGGTCTGGAACATGGCACTTCTCCATATGCTGCCAAAAATTGCACTGGCCTTTTTGCTACCGTATCACCGGGCAAACACCTGTCTAGTTCACTACCCCTGAGAGAATAATTTACGGCTAATATTTAGATGGCATTTCACCTACTATTCTGGTTGAAAATTGTTTGCAAATAGATCAGAAAACACTCAACTGAATTTCTTCAGCAAATTATTCCTGTTCCATGCATTGGTTAGCAACACACCCAATTATCACGGTTGTTTAGCCACCATAGTGATCCAGCGAGGGATCAAAAATGATGTTGTGATTTATGCAACTTCACAGATTAAGGAAAACTCTAAATTCTACAATTGGAAGCATAATTCAAAATATTCAGTCAGCAAATATTCCCAGCTACTGTTGGCTTTTCACAAGTACTCAGGCTAGTAAAACTTGAGTGCTCTCGTATTTGGCGAAAGTGAACATGAAAGGTTTGTGAATGTGGTCAAATTGGAAATCACTTTCCAATTTAAATGAATATTTGTGGATCTTTTCTTCTCTAATTGCTTCGCTGTCTTCCCCCAGTCCATGGGTCTTTGAGCATTACTGCTTCCCAGTTTTTACCTCAGCTTGAATAGCTGTGTGTTCTATGATTTATTATTAATATTGTAGCTCTGTTGGCTTAAATGGAGTTTTGTCAGAAGAGAATTTAGCCCTATATTTCTCCAGATGCATCAGAGCTTGAATTTTGCCAACCGGACCCTCAGTTTGCGCTTGTCTTTTCTCTTTATGGCCCTTTGTATTGTCCATCCTGGGTGTTTCCAACTCCTTCCAATTTAGAAACATGTGCGTATTTCATTGACATGTTGTTTTCTCCTTCTCTTCCAGATCAGGAGTGATGTAAAATGAGACCTATTCTAACACTGAACCCTGTAGTACCCAGCAGACTCCTCTACGCTTGAACTCGATAACTTTGCCGTTAACCATTAACCTTTGTTTATAGCCTTTCAGCCTGTTTTCAGTCAACAAGACAGTGTTCCTACCCGCGTCAATTTCAATTAATTTTTCAAGCAAGATTTCCTGCGACACAGTATTAAATGCTTTTCTCAAATGCAAATATAGTACACCTGCTGTGTTCTCGTCACCCACTAATTTTCTATTTCTAGCAAAAAAAGCAATCGAGTTTGTCTGGCAAGATTTATCCTTTATAGACCCATGCTGCTCATTGCTCCTGACTAGCCTGCAGTGCTCTACTAGCTGGGACATCAGACGTGCTGAGTGCTCAGAGCTCCAGTTGAAGTCAGTGGGAAATGTAGGTGTTCAACTCCTCTATAAACTGATGTTTAGGGTCAAAGCTGGGTTAGTCGCACATTGGATGCTGGGCAAGAAAGACAACACAGGGGCTTCTTTATTTGCTACCAATGCACCTTTGCAAGTCCTTAGCTAGCATGCGTAGTGGTGCTACTTGACCCAAAGGCACTGTGGTCGGTGTACGTTCTCCCTCCAGGTGCCTGTTACTGTGGAAAGGCATCAAGCAAGCAACCATGACAGCCAGCTCCTTGTGTTTCTGCGGCACTGTCTGAGAAGACTCTCTGAAGGCAGGTAGGTGAGAGAGTTCATGAAGTGCCATTCTGTAGCAGGTATAAAGAGCAGCCTGCATCCCCTGAGCCATCTTCCATCACCCCACCCAAGCACTCCTTCCAATCCCCTTCCAGTGCTCCTCACAGGGAACAAAACTATGATGTGACCCTTGATAATCCCCCCAGGCCACCTTATGGTCCTTTATTTTTCTTGGGGTGAAAGAGATTTCTGGGCGTATGATTGTCAGGATTATGTGTCTTTCCTATTTTGAATATTGGCACTACATTTGCTTTTCTTCAATCAGCTGATAAGTCCTCAGGGGTCCATGCCTGATCAGAAATAATTGTAAGCAGAGTAATGAGTTCACTGGCTCCCTTAATTATCTCAGAATGATTGGGGCCAGCTAATTTATATGCACTCATTTCCCCCAACTATTTCCTCACATGCGCCTAGCAGAAATTACTTTTACTGGCTTTTTCCTAATTTCTTAAAGGTTCAGACTTCATTTCTTTATCTGGTTCATTAAAGACAGATTCAGCGTCATCATTAATTTCATGCCCATCCTCTTTATTAATTAATGGACGTATTTTCTGTCTAATACTTTTACTTCCTTTCCCCCGATATCTTCATAAGTTCCCTTCTTATTCCCTTTAGCTCCTTTGGCAGCATTAACTAACTGATATTTTTGCTACTCTTATCCATTCCCTGCTGAGCCGTAAATGATTCGGCATTCTTTGATTTCTTTCTCCCCCATTGTCCAGTTCCAATCCAGGGGTTTTTTTAAACGTCAGATCTTTAAGCAATCCCTTGTGCAGTCACTGTAATTGCTGCATATAACAAACTTATTCATGAATGCTTATTAGTCATGCAAATGTATTCATACTTGACTTCAGTAGAAAGCTGCAGGGTGCAAATCTGGAAAGAGCCCCCTGGGACTTGCAGGGGCACAGCTAGGAGCAGAATAGGGTGCAATATGAACACTAGCATAGGGGGTGCAGCTGAAAAGAGAGGTTCAGCACAAGTTAATAAAACACAAAACCAGCCTCCACTTCCTCCTAACAAATATTGCCCTCAGGAAGTAAAAAAGCATACATAGCATATGCCTAGCACCTATGCTCATGAGTAGCACAAGCAATATCTTGTATGTATCTTTCCATCATTAATTAGTTGTTTAACTAGTTAATTAGTATTTGACAATGCTTTGAAAATGTCAAGTGCTATGTGAGTGCACATATTTTCTGCATTAGGGGGCCTGGTCAGCCCTTCTTAGGCACTTACATAGCTCTCCACATTAATAAGTTATGAGGCACTGCTACCAAAGAATAAACTCATTGGAGAAGGGGTCACTCACTCCCCCCAACCATGCAGTGATTTTCCAGAGCTGCTCCTCTTGGTGAGCCATTAAGCAGTTCTATTTCTGCTTTTCCCATCCCAAAGTCCAGTTAAACACCCCCATCCTGAAAGTAAGACAATACCTGCAACCTAGATAACTCCCCCTAATAAGCCACAGCTGCTGGCCCTTCCTTCCAAGATCCCTTGCAGCCTTTAGCAAGGGGGCAGGGTCCCTTCTGCCAGGGCAATTAAGGCATTTATGCTTTTCACTGGCAAATCATCAAAGAGCAATTTTGAAAGCAAAGACCATTTCCTCAAAAAATACAAATAAAAATAATCAACATTTGAGGGGGGATCTGAGTGAAACTGTTCTTTCCAAGACAATAATCAAAGTCTGACCTATTATGTTAATCAATTCATGTAGTCTCCTTGAGGGAAACTGAAGTAACTTCAGCATTATTATCATTCCCATGAACTTATTTAAAGCTCCCAGCTCGTTCATTTCTCCTGCGGTCTCATATAGGCAGCAGATATTACAGTTTCCCCGCAGAGTCTATTTTCTATATTAATTATCTCACAGCACTTTAAGACGTTTAATTTTGTGCTAACAGGTTGATGAAGATTAGATGATTAAAATGATAAAAATCAATTTTCTCAGACTTACACAATCAGCAGCAGTTGACTTGAAAAAGAACAGAAATGTGGGTGTTTATGTTTCTGTGGAAAAACGAGATTGTAAATGGAATAATAAGATAATTCATGAATTGTTTTCCTGGCGGGCACCATCATTCTGCCTATTTTGGAGGGTATGGGCTTTCCAACTTCATGGCAAACAGTACAGAATGTTGACTGTTTTTAGCTAAGAAATTAATTTCAGTAAATGAAAAACAAAGGCTGGGAATACAGACTCACTGGCAAACATACAGAGAGAAGGCTATATACAGCACTGGAGTATGTTCATTGGAGGTTTTATGATTATGATTGTTTTTAAGGCTGTCTCTCTTTTCATGGTGCTATGGTAGCACTGGTGTAAGTGGTTTCTTTGTATACAAGACAGCTGCTGCACTAACGATGGTCTTTTCCCTAAGGCACTGGCCAGGCCAGGGCTTCATTTCCCAGCTCTGCCATAGCCCTTGGGGAAGCCACCTAATCTCACTGTTCCCTAGCTGTAAAATGGGGATGAGACAGACCGTACAGGGAAAGGGTCTATCTAAGCATCTGGAGTGCTCCAGGTATGTTGCACATCTGCCCCAGCCGTCATGCTATTAGTACTCTTAGGGTACAGCAGGAAGATTTCTGGGTCCATTCCTTTGCCTCCATATACAGCACAAGAGTAACTACAGTTAGGCAAAAATATTACACTGCTTTTGCAAAACATTCCTAATTTTGTGTCAGGTAATCACACCTCCTGTAGAGTTTTGCGTTTGGGGGTAAAATGTGGCCAAATGGGATTTAGTTCAATGCATTGATCAGTTCTCGTCACTCCCCTTTGACGTCGATGGCTGCAGAATCAGGGCTGAATGGCACGTTGTTCCTGAAGCATTCACAAAACAGCTTTGCGGCACATGACTATTACTTCCCTGCTCTGGGACAGGATGCCTCTGCGTATGTAGCCCCAGTTGCACTGGTTATTTTCTGGTATTATTTCACATTAGACACTCCTATGTAATTTGCTGTCCATGCTCACCCTTGCTGGCATATCACAGTCCCTGAACATGTACACGTCTGGAGATGGGGATATGGTGGTGTGACACTAGAACTGGTATCCAAGTTGATGCTTCTGATCATATCCAGGAACAGAGGTACGACTGCTGAGTGCCTACCCTTAATACAATGATTAGTTACATCTTTTGTCTAATATGAACAAGATGATCTATTAGACATGTTTTATATTGTACACTGCTGTTAAAGCTTCCCCTCCCAGTCATCACTGGGGAAATTTGGACAGCATTTGCCAATCAAGAGGTATAAACGTCACTTATCGTTATCAATATACAGTATAATTCTTGTTTCACATACCGCAGTGAAATTAGGAGAGCAAAGGATGCTGTTCCAGGGATAGACAACGTAGGCAGACGTAGGAGGGAAAGCTCGAGGAGATTTGTTCTGACTGTTTTCATGTTTTTATTTGTTGAATCTATTGATTTTATATGGTCCCCAGCTGGTTTCCATATTTTAGGATTTTTTTCTCTCTGCTATCTGGCAGTCTGAATATTAGCTTTTGTATGAGGCAGTTTCCATTAGAGTTATGAGCTGTTTTTTGATGGTTGATATGGCTGTGTCTTTTCCACTGTTTTAGAATTTATTTTAGCTGTTAGGGATGCTGATGCTTCTCCATTTTATACTCATTACCTTGTGTATTCCAGTGTGTTATGAGTCTAGAGACACACAATGGAATAGTCATTGCTCTTCGCATTTTATTAGTGGGCCTATATTTTACCACTTTATTTCTTAGTGATAATATATTGTAGGACATGCCTGAGTCTAATCACCCCAAATATTAATTAGGTATTAATCTCAGGTGCTGAAGGTAGGATGACAAGGATTCAATGGGTGACATGTTCTTCCCATTAGGTCAGTCTTATAAGAATTGCCTTTTGCAGACTAGACCCACACTCAGCCAATGCAGTATTGTGACAGGACTTTATAGCAGGGATTCTCAGTCTTCTTATCTCTCAGCCCGCCTCCTGCCCCAAACATCCTATAAAAACTCAGCTCCAATGACAGCAAACTTCCACTGCCCCTCGAAGCAAGTTGAAGTCTGCTAATGCCTTTGGAACTCAACAGTTATTACCAGCGGCCACCAGGCTGCACCAGAAGAGGACGGTTAAAGAGGGGTGCTGTAACAGCACTGAAGAGTGATAAGGAGGAAGCTGTGTCTCTTGAGCTTGCTGCTGCTGCTCCTGACTGGATGAGAAGCTGTGGCCCTTCATGGTGATGCTTCTGCAGCTTCAACGGGTGAAGATGGCCCACGCTGCCACTCTTGGCATCCTACGGGATGGAACAACGGCTGCAACCTTTCTGTGCCACTGGTCCAGGGTGTCACAGCTACTGTATCTGCCTATGGTGGATCCATTTCCCCTCTTCTGAGCTGTCCCTGGTCTTCCCAGGCCTCTGCTCACATCTTTCCACACCAGCCCATACAAGGTTCTACCCAATATCCCCAGCCTGGGGCTTTAATGACACAGAAGGCCTTGGACTTCTATTGTAGTGCACATGGGAGCATTTTCCCCACAGTGAAGGGTGCAGAGGAGAACCCTTGTCTAAGGGGGTAACACTGTGTCATCAGGAACAAATCCGTGGAACATTGCTAGCAACACTGTTTTGGAACGAATCACATGCTTGATAAAAATATCCTGTCCAACAGGTAATTATCACTCCCCTTGATATTTCCCATCATTAGTTATGATACAAGTTAGTGAAAAATTAAATCTGTGTTTCTGCTGTAAGCTTTGCCTTGACTTCCACAGCTCCTAATCCTCAATCTTTAGCCAAAATCCACTCAGGCATTTCCTACGCAGAGACTGAACTCTCAGCTCTAGCACAAAATCTAGCTACTGCAAGAAATGACTCCTCTAGCCCTCAAGGCACAGAAAATATAGGCCCTGCTCCTGCTCTGTGGCAAAATGCCTATTGACATCAGTGGCGCAATGCTGGGCCCAGAATATCTCCCTCCTCACACCAATTGCCCCCTTTCTGCCTGCACATTGTCAAGGCATGAGTGGTACAGAATGGACAACATCAAAGAATGTTCTGGAAAATGCAGACCAAGGGTTCTATGGACAAAAGTCAGGGAGATGTATGGGATTAGAGAATAAATACGCAGCCAAAACTCGTTGTATTCCACATCACCTTTGGAGAAGTGAAAGGTCCAAGTGTTTTTGACAAGCTGTGCTTTGTCAGTCTGTCTGTCCAATGTATTCTGCTTTCTGCCCTGAGGGTGGTGGTAGGGTGACCAGACAGCATGTGTGAAAAATCGGGACGGGGGGTGGAGGGTAATAGACACCTATGTGAGAAAAAGCCCCAAATATTAGGACTGTCCCTATAAAATCGGGACATCTGGTCACCCTAGGTGATGGCAACGAGATGACTCACCGTGCTCAGCGAGAACAGCAATATCCATCCACCTGATGAGATGGCAGGACATCGAATGGCAGCCATGGGTGGCAGCACACAGACTGGCATCGAGATTAGGGTCTCTAACTGCCATTTCTGCTTCCCAGGAGGAGGAAAGCTTCTTTAGCCTCCACCTTCTGACTTGCGTGTCCCGAGGCTACATAGCTTGCGGCAGCCTGTGTGCATCACAGGCAGGAGGCTGGTGGGGGAGGGTTAACCATAAGGAAATGGTCTCACCTCGGAGAGAAGGTGCGTTGGGCTACATCAATGTTACTTGTGTAGGCCCCATAGAAACCTAAGGCCAGGCTTGAGCCCTGCAGCAGTTTGCTGCTAACGGGAACAACAGACTGTGTGTTCCACTAAGAAGTATTTACTTGCCCTTGTTCAGGATGGTTAAATGTGGGCTGACTGAGGAGAGATACTTCCTCTGTGCTCTTAGCTTTCTCGATGAAGCACTTCTCGGGCAGTTGAAAGAAGTACCAGTCTCTCTTTTTGCCTTTGCTATACAGCAGATGGTATCTCATATCCTCGCTGCTTCCCCAAAGAGAGTTATTGCCATTCAGTGAGTTGCTCAGTGTTCTTGCAGCCTCAGACGGCTCCCTTGCCTTTGTGGTTTAGCTTCTGTCTGGGTGTCGTTGTTGTTAATAGCTCCGGTGTTCTTATCTGCACTGAGATAACTCTAGCCCCAGCTTCAGCCCAAGCTCTTGCCCTTTAGAAGTGTCCAAGTGCTGTATATCTCCTTCTACTGTCCAGATGTCCATGTGGGGGTGGGCAGACTGACCAAGGTTAAAGAGGCATATGAGTTCCATGCATCAGGCTCACTAGAGAAGAGGGTTATCCTGTGGAAGAGAAGGCACTTGCCTTCTTCTGTACTATACCTTCTAAACCCATTGTCACCTGGCACCCATCACAAGAGCCCAACCATTCCATGAATAGGCATCACATATTATGGTAGTGCCTAAGGGACAACCAAAGGTGGAACCCCATTGTGCTAGGTGCTGGACAGAAAGTAGAAGCTGGTCTCTGTCCCAGAGAGCTCACACTCTAAACAGGCAAAGCACAAGCAGAGTGAAGGTGTGATGACAGCCAACCTCATGTTACTTCCATGATGTTTTTATTTGTAGGGGTGAGTTTGCTTGGGAGGGGGAGCAAAATGGCAAGAAAAGGGAAGACGAGGCAGGTTGAAGGGGATAGGGCAGGGAAGCAGAGAGTCAGGAGGGGTAAGTGTGGGGTGAAGAGAGTGCGAGGGGGAGGGTTGGCGGAAACAACCCTCAGCACAGGGCAGCATGGCATGTGACAACCATCAGGAGATCATGGAATGTGCCTTAAATACTTTTGTCAAGTGTGAATTCCCAGATGGGGACAATTAAAGAACCATTCTTCCCGAGAATGGGCGCTTGATCATCCACCATCCCTTCTCAGAGCTGCATTAACATTTCAAAAGGAAAACTGTCTCTATGGCCACTTAATGAGAGAGGGGCCAAGTGACTCAGCTAAAACAGTGGAACTAATTATTGTGTATAGATTTTGCCACCTCCCTCTGTCTCTCTCTTGGATGCATATATAATCATAATCCTGGAGCTGCATATATTATATGCAGATGCTACGATCACCCACTAACCATAAGTTATGGGAAACAGAAGCTAGGACTTGTCATATATCAATTTAGCTAACAGCAAATCTCCATCAACCCTTTGTAGTATCAAGGCTTATATCCTCTTTGGAGGTAGCCACTAAAAAGCAACAGAAGAGGTCAGTTCCCATGCAGCAGTGGGCTGTGACATGCATACACATGCTAGTCAGTATTTTAAGGCATCTTTTGCCGTGGTCTGAGTCAAAACTAACTTCCGCAGTACTCCAGAATACCCTGGGAACAACCAGAAGTTGGGTAGTGGGTGCCTTTAGGTTTCAGCTTTTAGGGGGAGGAAGGAAGATATTGACTGGTGCCAGTACATAAGTAGTATGTTATCTAAAAGTAAGCTAAATTCATCATAAGGTTAAACAAAGCCTGTGATATCATCCACCATGGAGACAAGTCTACTTGCCATTGATTTCAGTGGGAGCAGGATTAGACACATAGATTTGCTAAATGTCTGTAGGGCAGTTTCTAGAAGAAATGCAATTAACATAATTTCAGGTACACATTGTAGCTTTGCGACATCAGTTAAAGCATAGTGGTAAATGGATGTGGCTGGTCATGTCTGTGTAAACTGTAGCCCATGCTTTGTGGTAGCAATCAATATGTAATTATGTATTATGTTAATTGAATAATGCCTGAGGCATTCAACCTCACCTTCAAGTGCTGATGCTCTGTATGCTGCTGCTCCCATTTTCCGTGATAAATCATCTTATTTTGGTTGAGCTAATAGGTTTTAAAATCATTCCACAATGATGCAATTACTCAGTTTGCTGTGGAGCGTAGTGTAGACCCTGAATCCATGCTACCTGGCACTGTGTCTCTCCTGTGCTTACCAACTACGCGGAGAGTGATACTGTAGACTGTGGTGTTATAGACTCAGTAGGAGGCACTTTTTCCATTAGTCATATCTAGTCTAGGAAAAAAGGTCCCCTCCTAGGGTCAATTCTCACTAGCTAGGTCCATTAATTCCTTTACAATCATGTTATCTCAAGTTACCTTGAGGTAACTAACAATTTAGAAGACACCTTTTCCATGCCCTTTGTGCCTGTGCTGTCTTTCCATACCAATCAAGTAAGGTGGGCAATAGTAAATTATGTGTTTTAATATAGCTAAATGGAAACATATAAGTCCAGGAAAAAAAGAATGTTGACTAGCCTACAGCATGAGGGACTCTATTTTGGGAAACAGTAACTCTGAAAAATTTTGGGGGGTTGTGATGGACAGGCAGTTAAACCTGGGCTCTCAGTGTGACAGTGTGGCCAAAAGGGCTAATACAATCCTTGGATGTATAAATGGGGGAACCTGGAGTGGAGTAAGGAGATTATTTTACCTCTGTATTTGGCACTGTGGTGACCATTGCGGGAATACTGTGTCCATTTCTGGTGTCCACAATTCAAACAGGATGTTGATAAATTGGAGAGGGTTCAGAGAAGAGCCATAAGAATGATTACAGGGTTAGAAAATGTGCCTTATAGTGATAGACTCAACCTATTTAACTCAACAAGGAGAAAGTTGGTTACAGTCTACAAGTATCTACACTGGGAACAAGGATTTAATAATGGGCTCTTCAGTCTAGTAGCGAAAAGCATAACACAATCCATTGTCTGGCCGTTGAAACTAAACAAATTAAAAATGGAAATAAGGCATACATTTTTAATAGTGAATGTAATTAACTATTGGAATATCTTTCTAAGGGTTGTGTTGGATTCTCCATCACTATCACAGGAAAGAAGAGTCAAGCATTAGCATTAGGAGAACAGATATCAGGGTGAGCTGATTGCATGGGGATTAGGGCTACAGCACTCCCTTCCTCAGGGAAAGTGAAGACAGGAATAAGAATGGGGGGCATGGAGCTGAGTGTTCACTGGGAGGGGGGAGACTTCCACTGAACATGTGGGAACCCCAAACTTATCCTGGGTTTTGCCTGTAACTTGTAGGGCCTATGGCTGGGCTTTCCCACTCCTCCTGCATAGCTTGAAAAGGTCCTGGGGTTGATGGGATATATGCATATAATGAATAATGAATGAAGACGAGATGGGTTCAGAATGGGTGTGTGTGTGTGGGTATGAGAATGGAGATAGGTGTTTTGAATGGGTGGCTGTATGTATTTTCTCCTTGTATATGTGTATGTGTGTGTATGCGCACACACATATGCAGAATGAGTGGTTGGGTGAATGAGGAATGAATGGGGGAAGGTGATGGAGTAAGATGTGTATGTTTGTTATGAACACGTGGATGGAAAGGTGGGATGGAATGAAAATGGGTGTGGAATGAATGCAAGGTACAATATAGAGAAGGAATGAGTGGAATAGCATAAATAGACAATGAATGGAGTAGGTCTGAATAGCACAAATAGCCAATGGGAACTGATGAAAATTAAAACCCACAGGGTTTTTGAATGCAAATGTTAGCCGGTATGCTATTGTCACATCCATTCATTGCATGTATTTTAAATGAGACCCAATCCTACAAACTCTTAAGCATGGCTAGCTTTACATGAGTAGCCCCATGGGATCAGAGCCCTAGCTTGTAAATGGCATATTATAGCAACACATAGAAGCACCAACGGAGAGCAAGGTCCCATTGTTAGGCACTGTACAAATACAGAGTAAGACAGAGTCCTTTTCCTGAAGAGCATCCAGATTAACTAAACAAGGCAGACAACAGGGAGAAAGGAGCAAAGTAACTTGTCCGAGGTCACAGAGTGGGTACATGGTAGAGCCAAGACCAGCACCCTGATTTCTTCTGATTCCTAGTGTTGTGCCCTAACCAGTCAAACATGGTGCTGCTATGTCTGTTCTTCACTGTTTCATATCCCTTGTTCCTCACACTGGATGTTTCGTCCTCTTTCTGCACTAAAACTCCCTTATTATGTCAAAATGCCTCTCAGTGAGTTATTGGCCCTGTATTAAAGCTTTTATGCTATGCTGGCATCACCAAAACCTCATATTTTTATGTGTGCTTTCAATCTTATGTATCTGCTCACTAGTTAACGAGTGCATCATTATTCTTCTTATGTCCAGAACGGCCACAAGGCCCAGCCCTCTGGATGTTTGTGCTCATAAAGGTGGCTGTATGTTCAAAGGTGTCAGACTGATTCATAACTTTGATGGTCACTAACTCCAAAATAAGCACAAGCCATCTCTAGCTTCAGTAGCTAGCCCTGAATGATAAACCGGCCTCCTCCAATGCTTTAGGGTGCTGGTCTGTGGGGCCACACAGTATGCGAGCAGGTTCCACTGTGGAATTAGGAAAGGCTTGGAAAGCAAAGACAGACAGGAAGATGAAGTTGTAATTATTGTGTCTGCCAACTGGCAGCCAGAGACTTGCGACAGATTTCACCGATGAATGGAGCAGCTCTCTGAGCGGGCCTAGGGCATCATTCCCAAAGGCTGAGGCTGAAAAGTCTCTGCTGTAACTTCCCTCAGCGTAAAGTGCCTCTTACAAACAGACCTGGAACTTGGGCTTCTTATTTCTTCACTGAAGTTAAAAAAGTTCAGTGTAAGGTCACTATTAGATGCTGGCCGAGAACGACAAGCCTTTGGAACTTCCACACGCAGCTGTTGTGTTTTCACACCTAGCCATCAGAAGATGGTGTGCCCCGGTCCATTATCAAAGGGTGCACTTGTCCTTGTTCCTAGCACCTTCCCTCCTTCCTCGGGTCTACTCTCCCACAATGCCTGGGGCACAGATCAGCTCCCTATACCACAGTAAATAGAGGGGAACTTTGGGCAAGGACGCCAGGAAACCCCCCTGTTCTTACAAGCAGCACCATCAGATCTTTCATTTAGAGGAGGTCAGTTTTTAAGGTCTTGTCAGAAAGACTCCCACGCACTACAGCACATTGATCTTCCTTAGAAGGGATGAAAGGCTAAATTGACAGGGCTGGGATTTGAATCAGTGACTTTAGGGAGCATAGGTGTTTCAATCCCGAATCTTAGCTGCTAAGCCACTCCTCTGGCTTAACTCACTGGGGTTTATGTATCAAATGCTATCTCCTAGCAACTTGCTGCGCTCTGATCTGATGAGCGGAAACGGCATGTAAATCTACAAATACATCTTTACTTAGTCCAAAGCTGATTTGCCAACAGAAAGCAGCATGTGGAACTGAACAGGATTAGCAGCGTAATTAAAACATTTCAATGGGCCCAACATATTGCTGATAACAATGAGTAAGACGCTGCGTGCGAAGTGGGATGTGAATGAGAGAAAGTGCAACTGAGTGAGGTTGTCCCTCACCCTATATTCCCAGCATATAAGGAGCATCCTTATTGCCTTGCATGGGTTGCCTAGGTTGCAGGCAGTGGTGTGGAGGCCAGGGAGAGCAGCTTCTTCAGGGCAACTGCTCTCCTTCCTGTGGTGGGGAATGGGTGAGCGGGTGGCACAGTGGCACAGCCTGGGCTCCACGTCTCCACCCAGTGCATATATCAGCTGAGCCAGCATGGAGGGGAAGCGATCCAGCCCAGGTATAGGGCTGGTGCTGATTACTTCCCCTTTGGAGCAAGTGAGGAACCAGGCGCCATACTGTGGCTTGCTCCTTGACCCGCTTGTCCAAGGGCTGCTCTGGAAAGAGACTCATCAGCAGTTGGGAGCTCCTGATGGAACAGCAGGGTAGGAGTTGAAGAGAGGAAAACAGGTGGCTCTTCCTGCAAAGGCTACTTCTTCCCACCCCAAGCAATAAAGTCTAGTGCAGTAAGAAAGATTTCCACCCAAATGCCCCTTCCCGCTCTAGTTCCACTGCAGTTTCACAGCTGATAGTTCAGGGCTGTTCCATGAACAATCAGTGCTTTTGGGGGTGAGCTGTGCAGTTGTTCTAAACCTTTTGAAGAACCTCTAAAATTTGGGTTTAGATGGCTGGTGTGGGAGTATAGTGTGTGTGTGGGAAGGGTAACTGCAGTAAAAATATGTTATCTGTGGGCCTGGTTCTACTCTGAGGTACACTGGTGTAAATCTGGAGCAACTCTACTGGTGCTAAGCAACTTCTACCAGTTTAAACCGATCATGGATGAACATCCGGTCTGATGTTGCGTCATGGTTTGGTGTAAGTGTAGCCGATTCACACCAGCTGAGGATCTGGCACCTCAGATTCGGTGAGAGGAGGCCAGAAGGGACCATTGGGACAGCTGCCCTTCTGCATAACGAGGGCCAGATAGAGTTCCAGCCAGTGATTCTGTCACGGCTGGACCTCTTAGAAGCTGGAGCATCACAACTGAGTCTGAAAGCTAGGACACAGATGAGCTGCTGGAATGGAATGATCCCTTGAGAAAACATTGAAAGCAAGCAAGCACAGAAATTTGGGCACCACTGTAAATAAGCACAGTAGATATGGTAGCAGAAGAAAAGCAGTTGGTGGCCAACAGGTGGGCAGGGCAGCGGGAGGCAATCATGAGTGGCTATTGCTACACTCACTACTTGATGTTAATTACACTTGTTGAAATTCTGCATGCTCCTTTAAAAAGGTTCTGCAGGGAGTGCTGTTAAAATCATGCACAGTCTTCACTTTGAAATGTTTTAATGCTGCTTTTCCGGGAAGAACAACAAAAGAACAGACAAAAAATCTGTTTATATCTTCCAATACTGAGAGCATCAGAAGACCCAGTTTGGATCTTACAGTCCTTATGGGTCAGATGACGACCTCCTTACTTATAATGTAGTTACACATGCTCACCAATCTGATGTCATGAGTAACACTACTTAAATCAGTGGTGGAAGTGAGATCAAATTCAGGGTGGTAGCATCTGGAGGTAGAGCTACTTACATCATTGCATTCATGTTCATGTACCAGATTCCTTAATGAAACCTGGGAATAGAGAAAAACCACTGACTGCGTATTGCATGATAATATCAGCCATAACTTTCTTAGCCCAGTATAACAATATAAAACAATGCTCTCTTTCAACTTATGTAGCACGTGGTCACTGGAGAGTCTGAGCACCTCACAGACATTAATGAATTTCCCCTCGCCAGGCCCCTTTGGGGTAGGGAAGTATTGTTAATCTGATTGCACACATGGAGAATGGAAGCACTGAGAAATAGAAAGTGATTTGCTCAAGGTCACTTGGGAAGTCTGTGACAGAGCCAGAACTAAAGCAGGACTCTGAGTTCTCATCCAATATGCTGACCACACCACCACCCTCTAACACATACATTTTGTGCAGAATCATTTCTATAAAAACAGCTTCTTCAAAATTCTTTACAGCATTAAATACAATTAGACAGGTAAAATACTTAGAATTTATTATTTTCAGAGCACCCAAGGAGGTAAAATTATCCCCATCAAAGATGAGGAAACTGAGGCAGAGATTTGTCCAAGGTCATGCTTGCCCTGCTGGCCATTGTGAGTATTGAGATTAGATCTAGCTCCCAGTCCCAACTTAGTCTCCCAGTCCCAACTTAGTTATATACCATCAGAGAATTAAATAATAGCTGAGTTGGAGAGGAAAATTAAGGTGTACAGGCATGGAAGACAAGATATGGTTTCCAGTGAGACTGGAAAACAGAGCTGGAGAGTTGAGTAGTTTCATACCACTGTAGAACCTACCGATGCTAAATACACTACTTTCAGAACCAGTTCAGGTCAGAATATTGACTAGGTGGAATTGTTCCTCTGGAAATGCTAAGTAACCTTTTAGTATTTTTGTATGAGGGAAGAACAAACCTCTCTTTCTGACACAGTCTTAGGGAAGCCTGTATGCAATGCAGTTTGTATTACTTCGCAAACAGGGAGAGAGACAAGGAAAGCCATCTGTGTAACCCATGCCTCTACAATATTATATACTGAGAGAAAGACAAATAGTGAGACATTAGAACACACCCACCCATGGAGAGAGAAACAAGGAGACAGAATTGGAAGATTTTGGATGCTGAAACTTTTTAGAGATCCAGTTTTCCAGGCATATCAATCATTGCCAGGTTGCGGCCTCGCTAATTACATTATTAATGCTCTGTTATGTGAAATTTATAATCTACTGCAATCTGACTGACCTAATCCATCAAACATGGCAAGTCACAAATTAGCATGTCTGCCTGAGGAATTGAAAAAGCGATCCAGTGTTCCGAAACAGATTTTTTTCAAGAAAAAAAAAATCACGTGTAAGTTGTATCCACAAAAGAGGGAAGTGATTTTAATTTTTATTTCATTTCCCACCAAAGTCTTGACGATGACAAAAGGCAGCAGTGGCAGCTGCTGTTCTGTACCCGGCCGGTATCCTTGCCTGCCTGCCAAGTCTTACTGGCTTAATGTGGCGCCTGGAGTCCAGAGGGATCGCATGTCACAAAGAATCCCCTTAATTTCACATTACAACGTGGAATCTGTGGCTCGGCTCGCCTCTGCAGACTGTGCTGCTCCTTGCTTCTCCCACCTACTGCCTTGCTGCGTGCCAGACTGGAGAGGAGAGGACTGACCACAGCAAAGTCTTCGCGTGGAGGTTGGCATGTTTTTAATTGAAAAGCCAAATCATAACTGGGGTGCGGGAGGAAGATTAGGGATCATGATGATGATGATGATGATTTAACTTTCTCAAGTTTCCAAAGATCTTGACAACTTTTCAACATGGATTTATTTCTTCCCACATTTTATACAGCTGTCCTCTCTCGTGGAAAAGTCTCACAAAGTACCCCCACTTCTAAGTGATTTCACTTTAGCTCATACACTTTACAAAGGACTGGCATGTTCTCTTTACTGGTTGGTCTGACTAGAGGATAACAGCCTGCTACTGTCGCCCTCAGCTCATAGAGCCACTCCTGTTGAGCAAAGGGAGTTGTGTGTATGGCGCTGATGGGTCTAACCCTGTTGGTAGCACTATTCGCAATTCTCCTAAAAAGGGACAGTGTACTTCTGGGTGTTCAGGATATTGAAAGCATCATGGCCTGCTGGTAAGTGAACTGAATTTTTGCCTGACTGGACATCATTGTGTATTTATAGGCCATTGGCCAGAAAGGACTCAAAGAGGAGCAGCAGAGAGATAGGAATGGGGAAGGCCCAGCAATGATGATGCTGGCAGTTCTGCTAATGACACTGCCACTTTCCTAGCAGCAACTGTAGAACCAGATGCGGGAGGAGAGTGAGGGAGGGTCGGTGCTAGTCCCAAGATTGTTGGCAGTATTCAAATAAGGACCTGGTGTGTGTGATGAATGGCCGTGATGGTCCATAGATAGTGTGGTGATCAGTGTGCTGGAAACGGAGATAGTCAGATTAGCTAGGAACTTGCCTGCCTACTCTGAAGGTGACTCCAGCTGTTACAGTCTAATCATTTTATTTGCCCCCCACAAATAATGTTTGTGCCCAACTCAGCCTGGTTGTGTCCATTTTGTGACCCACAGAAATGTTGGCAGACACCCTTTCCCCACTTTGGCCTACCGCTGACTGCAGTGCTGTTCGCTGGTGGACACGCGACAAGATTCACAGCAATGAAAGCAAAAGGCAGGGTGGATTATTTCTTTGTTCTGGCTGGAATGCGACAAGCAAAGTGATTGTTTAAAACAGTGGCAGAACCAGTAGCAGTTCTCGAGGTCCCGTCCCCTCTCCTGATCATTATTTGACAGGGCTGCTTCAATAGCACTCACATTAGATGTGATGATTTGAAGATAACCCTCCTTATCGAGCTCTGGAGAGACTCTTTCTAAGTTTTCTCCTCCCATCTGCCAGTCTCACTTTCTTTTCTCAAGGACTCTGTGTAGTTTCTTAGACAGCCTCCATCACTGTATTATCTTTGTGCATCAACATGTCTTACTGAATAAAGCCACACCATGCCCCGGTGAGACAGCATATCCGTCGCCTGATTTATATGTGTCAGTAGAGATTGGAATCAGTAGGACTACCCCCAGAATTAGGTGAAATTCAGCATGAATAAAGGAATCAAAATCTAGTCCTAAGTGATATGCCCCAAATTATGCAGGAGTTCTGTAACTCGGGAATTGAACCGAGATCCTCCGAGTCCCATTCCTAGGCCCTAATCCCCAAACCATCCCACTGTGGGAAGGGGTGAATGTGGTAGTAGTAGCTGAATGGGCTGCTGTAGGAACTTCAACAACATGGGGTCTCAGGCTACTCTCTGAAAAGCAGGTGGAAACAGAGGTTGAAAGGACAGTATACAGAGTATTAGCAGAAGTACTTTCACCTACAGTTCATATTTACCCTTCATATTCTAAAGACACACTCTTTGGGTACCATGACGCACAATCAGATGGAATATTGTTTGCCTGACTTTTCACACTGGGTGTGCAATGCCAATAACTAGTAGTGAAGGGCAACCCTGAAAAGGTTCTGAAGCTTAGTTATAGAAACATCTAGAAGTCATTATTTGGATGTGCACCTCCCTGATAAGGACACAGATTATCTTTTGCCATCATTCAAAACATAACATCAAAACAGCTCCAAGAAGCCTCATGCTTAGATCTCAGTGTACCTGCCTTTGTTTTAATTCTGAGCAAGTTAAATTGAATGTTAACAACATCCTTAGTACTGTACTTCATAGAGAAATGTACAGAGTATCAGGGATATCTTTTCTGGTGTTTCCAATTAACCAGAGGCATGGTCTTCGCTGTCTGATTCATCCAAGGACAAAAGTAATTGGTTAGGATAGCAAATTGCCTTCCACTCCTGCAAATTAGTGTTAGAACATCATAGTAGAAATAAAGCCCATGATATCTGGATTACTGCAGTGATATAGCTATCCATGAAAAGCTGTTTTCTAAACTAATGTTGGGAGAGATTACTGAGATGCTACTGAGGGATACAAATTTGGGGGATTATTGAATGGGATTCAACTTTTCTTTTTTAAACTGAGGCGACAATTCCTTTTCTTCTGAAAGTGTGGCGATACATCCATCTTGCTAGGAGCTCCCTTAGAGGATATAAGTGAACAGTCAATCGTTAAGAACAAAGTGAAAACTGAAGGTAGAAATCTGCTATCCTAGCAAGCTCTGCTCTAAAATGATGCACTTGGGGCTTCAAATTGGCATCATTAATCCCTTTTGTGCCCTAAAGGCATTTCTATGCAACCATCACAGTGACACATGAACAGTTCCATGTCCATTTGCCGTATGTATCTAAATTCAATAGACTTCTCTCTAATGATGGCTGAACACCAATGGTGCAGAGCAGAGGACTGGGGCTACTCAACAAACTATGTTTATCTGAACGTCCAGAGTCTGCGAACTTGGTCTGGGATAGGATTTGAAGTGGTTTCTCAGCACGTTTTCCTGACTACAACCTGGAAGTGCAAAGGGCTTTGAAAACAGCAAATTGTTTTATCTGAGTATGTCTCAATCTTTATAGTATCAGTAGTATTGTAGTATAGACCTTAGAGGACCCAATCAAGTTCAGGGCGCCATTGTACTATGGGCTGTACAAATACATAGTAAGATACAGTATCGGCCCCAGAGAATTTACAGTCTATATAGATAAAACAGACAAATGGTGACTGGAAAACAGAGCACCTGTGAGTTGCTCATAAGAGGTCAGTGCGGCACCTGTGATTAGAACTCAGGTCTCCAGAATATCAGACCCATAGCCTATCCATTGAACCTGGCTGTTTTTATACTACTGACTACTGGCACTCAAGGGGTTAAAAGCATCATTCAGCAATGTAATGGTAACCCGCAAAATATTAACTGGTTCTAAAAACTAACTGCGTTGGTATAACAGCAAGAAACAAAACAAATGAGTGAGCCTTTCGAAATCCTACAAAGAACCAAAGGTGAATTTCCCGTTTATAACTCATCTCAGAATACTTTGTTATCTGGGGTTTATGGTGGATCGAAAGTACATAGACATCCATTCTGCTTTGTTCAGTTGGTTTAGTGCAAATTCTCTGCCATTGTAGCCTTTAATATGAATGGATAACAGCATGAAACTGGGGATAGTAACTTCCTTTCTTCTAACCTGTCTTGCCTAGTTAGAGCGTAAAGTTTTCGGGAACAGGCTGTGTTTGTACAGTGCCTAGTGCTTATCTTAGCTGGCATATTGTTTACCCCAATGATGAATAGTTGTTTAACAGGACTCTACCTCTCAGCCTGAGTCCCTTGTTTCAGGGTTCCTGGCCACCATATGGCTTTTTTTACACATGGGGAACTAGCTAGCTCAAGGTCACACAGGAAGTCTATAACCTAGTCTGCCTTAACTCTAAGACCAGCTTCCCTGCTTACCTTCTCCTACCTGTGAAAACAAATCTGAAGTGTGGCTAGGTGCAGTCTGTCAGCCTTCAAACAGGCAGCTGTTAGCTACAGTACTCACAAGGCAATCGAGGGTGAGATTTCATATGCCATCAGCACACTGCCCTTTGCTAGCATGTGAAATTTAATCTATGCTTAGAGAAACGCTGCTGTTTTTTTCCCCAGAAAAGTAGCCTTTCACATTACGTGCTTAATCACAAGGTTTGTGACCACAAACCACCATTTGTGCATGAAACTGGGTATCTAGGGACCCAGTTCTTACATCTCTCTTTTCACTGGGTATTTGGACACTATTTAAAAACATCTGACATCTTGTGAGTGAACAGAAATACTGCCTCTCCTAATGAATTCAGTGCCACACACGCTCCTCAGGCAAATACCTGGGAGAAAAGAACAGGGCAACAGACGGGAGTTCTGTCAGACCAGCTGGGATTTAGTACATTCCAGAGTCTAGCCTCACACTCACACCCTTCTGATTGAAGAATGGCTAATGAGATCCTCAGATGACCCCAACCTTTGTGGCAGCAGTGTGAGAAAATACCGTTTGATCATGAGCACAGAATGGGGAAGAGGATCTTGCTAAAGCTATTGTCAATCAACACTCGGGACATAATTTGCTTACGTCTCTCTACTAGCAATAACCAGTGGCACAACAAGCAAATGTGGATTTGGATTTGGGCGTGTTTGTATCTAGGAGGGGCTTGGTTCCGGCTCATTTCCACTTAAACAATAAACAGCCTTTAGGAATTTTTTTAAAAGGACAACAGCATGGCAGGTACATGGGTCTGCTAAAATGTCCACTGTAATAGTGGAAACAGTTGTGTATAGTTTAGCAGGGAGGGAACCAAAATCCAGGCATTTTATGAGTTAGAAAAACTGTAAGTCCCACCTGAGGATGGGGAGAATTGTAAGTCAGCAAACAGGCTTCTGGGGAAAAATAAAAGGTCTCTCACCAAAGGAGAACTTGACCATTTTTGTTCAAATACTGGCATATTGTCAAGAAGATTTTCTCTGTGATATGCAGCTTGCCTTATCTAACCTCCAGTTTCTCATTATTTTAATTGAACTCTGCAAAGCACTTAATGCATGTACCGTAGGGATTCAGTGAAACTGAAACCTGCCACGTCTACAAAACAAACACAAAACTGAGACTTTAAGCCTTTGCATTAGGCAGGACTTCAACTATTTCTCAGAGCATTTCATGTCGGAGCTAGAGGGTGAAAACTAGCGATGTGCACATAATTTATAATGAATAATTTTGCCTCAGTTCATGGAGTCCACAGACAGATCAGTTTGCTTGAACTTATTCACTACTTGAAATTGTTCAATGAACTTTGTCATGAATTTAATTTATATCTTGGTCCTTCAAATTTGAAATTCAAGCTGCGTTTGCTCAGTTGTGACTGGTCTCATAAACCTCAGGGGGCATATTTTTAAGAGCGCCCAGGGCAGATTTTCAGCATGTACAATCAGGGGCAGATTTTCAGATGACCTTAACACCCGCCATACTGAGCTCTTGAAAATTTAGCTACTTATTTTGCTGCCTAAATAGCAGCTAATTACTTTACAAATTCTGGAAAAGCCTTTTTGTAGGCGTTGAACACTTGGCCAAGGGTGTTCTCGCTGTTCCCTTTTGAATAAGCATAATGCTTGAAATTAGTTTTCTTCTGTGAATGCTCTCAAAGAGTTTAAAAGAATACCAGGAATGTAAACTACAATCAGTCTAAAAAGAATTAGTTAAAAATAAAGTTGGTCAGACAAAGGGTTAATAGCATCTCTTGGAGTGACTGCGCAGAACCCAGCCAATCAGAGAAGGCAGACAGGCAGCAAACTGGGGCCAGGCTGGGCCCTATATAAAGACTGCAAAGCAGAAAAGACATCAGTCTCTCCCCGACAAGCCAGGGAGGAAGACTGGCTCCCAGAGATAGCACCTTAGATAGAGCAGTGCTAGGCAATCTCAGGGGAGTGAAGGGAAAGCTCCAGTCTGATACCTGCCAGACTGAGGCCCCTGAAAGAGAGAGCCGAGAAGGTCCAAGGGCCAAAGGGAAGTGGTCCAGGGAGAACGAGCAGTAGAGGGGAGAGAAGGAGGGCAGGACATGGCTGCCGCCAGAGGGTCCCTGAGTCAGGACGCAGAGTAGTTGGTGGGCCTGGGTCCCTCCTTCCCCCTTATACTGTACCTAGCCAGAGGAGCGTGGCCGGATATAGACTGTGGCTTGCCCCTGTGGCAAGGGGCTAAATTTTGGGGCTGCAGTTGGCCACGAGGTCAGGTGCAGACTGAGGACTGTGGATATCCCAAGTGGGGCACAGCTGGAGGGCTGTGTCCAGAAGAGGATGCCACAAGCCAGGGGGCAATGTGGGTTCCAGACTGCACAGCAGAGCAGGAAACGGGCGGGACGCCATCAGCAGAGGGCGCTTCATGGCTAGAACAGAGCTAATTCCCGGAGCAACCAGCCTCAGCTCTGCTAGCGAAGCCACCAGGTGAATGTTTCTGGAAAGTTATCATGCAAGCGGCAAAACAATTATTAGCATCAATCTACTGGAAAACATGTAGAATGTAATTCACCCGTCTATAGAGGATGAACCTAAGTAGGTGGAAATTAGGACTTAAATTGTACCTAAGTCTTACCTTGAGTTAATATTTGCAGTAATTTTTTTTGGCAGTATTTGCCCAGCCCTAGCCAAATCAAAGCTTTCTGCGCTAAAGATATTTGTGTTTTCAAAATTACATTTGTTCAAAGGGTCATTGCAGGACAATGGATGAAGAACAGGAAGGAAAGTTTAATTAACCTTGAATCCCTCCCAAAGTAATATGAGGTGTGGGGTGATGGAGAAAAGAGCGTCAGATGTTTCAGTTAGACCTTCACTTACTCTTAGGGAAAGCTGTGGAGTGGAAGTTAGACTAGAATTTGAATTTATACACGACCTTCTGTCATCGAGCTGTGTCAAGACACGATTCAAAGTGATTAATTAGATCAATGTTGCCCAAACTGTGGAAGGCTGACCCTCCAATTCAGCCAAATGATACCCATTTTGGCCTCCCCACCCAATGTAATGCTGCCAAGTGTTGTTAAAGGCCCACACATCTTTATTTGTTTCCTATTCTCTTTCCCCTGCACATAGGGAACCACTGGAGTCAATCTTCATAGCATAGTTACGAGCTGGGTTAAACCTTGTTATGGGCTGAGTTGAAACTCATGCGTGTGAATGTGTCTTCACTTAAGTTTGCTATAAGGAACTGTAAAGGGGCCTCAATTCAAGCACGGCCTAATGGAGTCTGCCCCAGACTAGTACCATGTGGGTGGAGGGTTGGTGCACACACAAAAAAGTGTGAGAAATTCAGGGCAGAGTGAGAAAACAAAGCAGCAGCCTGTGAGACCCTGAAAGAATACTGGGTTCAGGGGCCGGGCTGAGAGAAGCCTATCTGCAAAGAAATTGTTCCTTTTGTTTTTGGTTCCTGCTGAGTTCAGAGAAGTAGGTCTTTGTATCAAAGAGAATACCAGACTCTATCGTTGGTTTTTACTTGGTTAAAAAAGGGACAACAATAACACTTCCCTCCTCCTTTCTCACGTTTCAATGAAAAGTGAAATAGTTGGCAATGCTGAGTCATTTAAAATATCACTGAGATCTGAGTTAGCAACCATTTAGATGAAAGAACCTGTTCACCCCTCAAAGTTTCAAGCTCTCTGCAACTTCGGGCAGAAGTCTCTTAATTGTTTACGCTCAATAATGATATGCTTTGATTTTTTTTCTATGTCCATAACAGCCCGAGACGCTTTGTCTGAATGAAAGCCAAGAACAGCTGAGACATCTGTCTATTCCCTCCAAAAACTTTGGCTAATATTTGCTCACACAACTTCACAATTTTGGGGAAACTGCATTAGATCATGATAACATAGGCACTCCCCATGGCATTTATTAAGCCCCAGCAATGCCCTAGATAGAGCCTTTACATCAGAACTAGAACTGGCCAGAAAACTAAAATTTTTCACCCCAAGAAACTTTTGTTCAAAAAACCTTTATTTGAAAATTTTCCATTGAAAAATATTAGTTTTTAGAACAGAGATGAAGAAACATGCCCATGGATCACATAGCAGGTCAGGGGCAGAGCCAGGAATACACGTCAGGTCTCCTGAATTCCAATCTAGTTCCCTGTTCACTAAACCACACTGCCTCAATGTGACAGTCTTCTATGGTTCAACACCCAGCATAGCTGTGACCAGAGGGCACACACCCACTTCAGGTAGCATGGAGTGCACCTGTTTCTCTTTCTCTGGCATTGGACAGTTTGTTGCACACATTTTGTTTGATCACTGAGCAAATTTTAATGAATGATTTTTGAACAACTCTAGCATTGGTATATCCCTAACCCCAATGCCACAATACATTAAATCAGGGTTTGCTGTAACTGTCTTCTGATCTGCCAGCCATCTACATTGTTAGACTTTCTGTTTAGTTAGTTGCGGATGAAATGCTGCCACCTATTGGATATAGTAGAAAAGTTTTTTGCAAATTAAAATCACACAGGAGTGTATTAAACAATCATCTGGTATGAAAATGTTAAGTGCTATAAGTCTAATCCCCTCACAGACTTCAAACTAGTCAAAATCACCAGAGATGGGCAGGAAATGGTTTTCCTGCCCTATGAAAATTTTTAAGATAATGAAAAATGTTCCTTCCTGTCCTGAATCAGGATGAAAAGTTTCACCAAAATAAAAAATAAAACATTTTTAGCTAATCAAAATACTTTGTTTTGATTTTAACCATTTAAAGTTTTAATTTATTAAAAATACAACTATAATTAGCTTATTTTTTGAAATTAAGTCATTTTGAACTGGAAAACAGGAATATTTTATTTCAAAAATGTCAAAATGAAACCTTTTCACAATTTCAATTTTTTTTCCAAAAAAATTTTGAGTTGAAAAATTGTTGAAACTGATTCTTTCCCATGAAAAGTTTCAACTGTGATGATTCAGCATTTGCTGAGGGAAAAAATGTTTCATCAAAAAATTCCCCATCGGCTCCAATACCAGATGAATAGACACAAGTATGCAGCATAGTTTCTGCTGTGTATCAAATTACATTGCTTTTTTTCCCCTCAACAAGACACACATTTCTTAATGAAAGTCAAAATACCTAAACTCCTAAATACTCTTACAACAACTGCATATTTAGGATAAAATCTTAAGACAAAGGCACATTTAGAACTCTATCCAAGAGTCTCTACTGCTCTGAGGTGTGTCTCTGAGTGTCAGATCATTTACATTAGAGCAGCAATTTACTCCTCAATGGTGTCAGTGATGCAATATCGGCATTTTACTATAGATAAAACTATCTGCACCTCAAAGATCTGTCCAGATATGCAGAGTGGAGCTGCACATCACAAGAGGGAAACAAGGAACAGAAGAAGCGGTGCAAATGGATAAATGGAAATGGGCTGGATTTCTATTGGTGTAAATTAACACAGGCCCATTAAACTCAGGCTCATTCACGCTGCCAGGACAAAGGATCTGGGACAAAAAACGTATGCCCTTCACATAGCTATGCTTTGGATAGGCAAGGAATGCAGTATGCATCACCTGTTCTTTCTTACTTGCCTATACAGCACCACAAACACTGTAAACAGCACCATAAACACAGCTTGTAACATGTAAGTAATAATCACTCTGTCTCAACTCATGTGCAGACAATCTAGGAGGCAGGATGCCACATGAGGAGATATTTTACTAAAATAACTCTTGAAATACCTTTGTTAAACATAATTTTCAGTTCAAAGACCCATGCCTTTGAAAATCTGTTGCTTTGACATATCAGGTGGAGAGACAGTAATGTGTGATATGGCATGTGTCAACATGTTTGACATCATGCAAATGACACTTCACAACTCAGACATAAAAGAACATGATGCTTTTTCAAAGATTTATTGGGGGAAAAGAAAAAAACTCTGCTTTATTTTCAAATAAGTTTGGAAAATAACAAAAGCAGTTGTCAAGTAACTGTAATTGATTCATAGACAATGGCATGGGATGGAGGGTTATCAAATTCAATTATTGACAATTACTATTGCTTTGCCTATGAATTGGCAAAGCAATGGTAACTGCCTATGGATTTCTCTTTAATATTTCAGATGTTGTTTTTACTATCTGATTCATTTCTTCCCCTTTTAAGGTATTTCCTGTTATTTCCCTCCTGACTTTAATAACCCACTTTATTGTTTTCATGGTGACCAGTTAAATCTTCTCATGTGGCATACTCTGATGAAGGCAGTTTAAAATATTATTATTATTTTGTTCCTTTTGTGTATAGCTAGTGGTTTTTTCCAGGTGGCTGCTCTGTTTGTTTTCTTTGTTTCCTGCTGAGTTCCAAAGTACCTTTATTTTACAAGTGGTTATTTTTTTGTTCTGTATAGTCTTCTCCATAGATACCATCTAGTAAGCTGGTAAATTATTTTTTTGTAACCCTGGGTTTATATGATTAGCATGATTTCTCTATTTTACTATATAAATACAGCTGGATTGTTGAAAGTTCAGGTGCAGGACATGAGAGAACATGAATACACTCATACAAGACACTTATAATAGTGGAAATCTGAGCTATTTGCTCCAGCTGAAAATATAGATGAAAGGAAAAGATTAAATACAAAGGGCCTGATTCTACTCCTATTTATACAGCTGTAACACTGTTGACTTCAGCGGAGTTACTCCTGTTTTATGTCTGTGTGTGTGAGATCAGAATCTCACCCTTTATCTTTTATACAGACTGTGGGTTTGATTCTAATCTGCTGAATGGGAGTAATTCCAATGAAGTTGGTAGAAATACGTTAGTATAAAACTTGTGTGAATGAGATCAGAATCAGGCTTCATGTTCTCAGCACAAGCTATTATCGGTGTGTTAGTGGCTGTGCTAATTTACAGTTTAATCACTGGCTCAAGGTTATAACAGTATCCCATTTTTAACTAACATAGTAACTTCTCTTTTGCTCTTGCTGTTTTTATTAATAATTTCCATCCACCCAGCCTACACACTCTTCCTTGGCTGCTTCATTCTCAGTGCAATTTAGAAAAGGCAAACCGCTGTAGCAAGAAGCATATTGGAGGCCTCAGCGGCAGAGGGAAGACGTGTGATGGAAAGTAAAGCAAATGTTCAATGCCAGTGTTGGCTTAAGAACTGGGCAGACTGACTCACATCTTTGCACATGGATTTGCCAAGTTAAATGCAGTTTAACTGCTTAATCTCCCCCCAGGAAATTGGTGGGTTTACAGCTCAAATTTGAGGGCTGATGCTGCAGTCCTTAGATAGAACTTCCATCAGCTTCAATGGACATTATTATTAGTATTACGAGAGCGCCCAACTGAGACTGGGGAATCCATTGGGTCAGGCACTGGCCAAGCAGATAGTAAGCGACATTCCCTTCCCCAAAGATCTTACAGTATAAATGGACAAGACAGACCAGGGTGGGAGGGTAAACAGGGCACAGAGAGGTGCAGTGACAGACAGGAGTAGAATTTTGGTTTCCTGAATGCCATATTCACTAGGCCACATTGATGAACAAATAATTTAGAGATCTCTTGCAAGCAGTTAATTTTAAACAACTGGGGTGTGTGTGTTTGTGTGTGTGTGTGGGGATTCTGCCCACTGTTACACCAGCATAAGCCTGTAGTAACTCCATTCCTATCATTGCACCAGTATGAATGGGAGCAGAATTGAGTTCATTTTATTAAGATGCACAAAGATTTCCAAATATTTTTGAGAACTATCCATTCTGTTTCTTATATTAATTAACTTTGATTGCGCTCACTCACCTGTAACTGCTTTCCACAAATGCTCTAGTGAAAACATTTACTAGCAGGAATATTTGCAGCAACAATGGATTATGAGCAAATAGTGGAGAATATTCATGGAAAGTGAATTTTGAAAGTATTACTGTTAATATTCACATGAGAAATCTGATTCTAAGCCTTAAGCTAATCCAGTCAGAGACCAGAAACATATTATGCCTACCTTAAATCCTCCCATCCCGCCACCTCCCACTGACACAGGCAGACAGGAAATCTTTGGGGCAAAAGTTTGTCACCAAATCTTGTATTTCCTGCATGCATGTAGAACTAAACTGTATTGACATTATAGGATTATAAAATAGGATCACTTATGCTGTCTACTTTGTACTATCATTGCAGCTTCATGTTGATATTTCCAGCAGAGCAGCTGCTTATTTTATTAGCTACAGAGATTCATTGCACATCTTGAAAATGCCCTTTGCACCATGTCTTTATTATAGGATTCAGTACAGCTGAGCAAATATAACTACTATAATATGCACTAAATACAGGAAGATGATAACACTAGGATAAACTCTGGTTCTTTATAGTGTATCCAGTGAAGGAAAAATATAGAAGTTTTTTGCAAGTAGGAAAAAAAGGGAAAATGTATTTAAACTCTACCATGAAGGTATGGTGAACCTCCTTTAAAAGATGACCATCTCCACAACCTCTAAGTAATAGATCCTAGCAAAGGCCTACATGTAATTCCTTTCTTGGTATATTTCAGGACTGATTCTCAGTTGGAATTCTTAATATTGTGGTCGGCTAGGAAAAACAGCTGTTTATTATTTGTCAATTAGCTTTAAGTAATGCACGTCCCACCCAGAACAGCTTAATTTTTTCCACTTACCCCCATTTGTCTCTTGGATGTTTGAAGCAAAGGTTCATTTTGTCCTGTGGCAGAACAGATTCTGTGCTGCTGCTTAGTATTGTCTCACTTAGTCATAAAAGGTATCCTGACCAGAAGGAAGTGGAAAACAATACGTAAAACAAATGCAGAAGCCCAGGAGAAAAGCTACACCCCAAAGACCAGCACTAATAGCAACCAAGAGAGAGCACTCCTCCTCATTGCTAACATTTTCCAGCGGTGCCTCTGTAGTTCTTTTGGAAATTAAATTCTTCATGATGCAATTTCTGTTATAACTTTTCCTCATTCCCATTGCAAACAATTCTTCAGTTAGTCTTGACCCAGAATAAACTATTTGAGGCAATTTTTTGGGGGGTACCCAAATAAGTAAATTAAAGCAAATTAAAGCAAAATATAACTTAGAGGCTGTATTGAAGCCAGTTGAGATCTTTAGGAGTATACTCTCAAGAAGGCAGTAATTATTAAAGGTGCATTCTTCAAGAATGCTGTATTTAAAAGCCCTCCCTGACAACAGAATGATATTTTAAATATCCATCTACTGGACGAAGTAGGTTTGGGAGAATATGCAGGTAAGTAAGGGCTTGATTTTTAAAAGATTGATGGCCAGGCAGGGAAAATATGCTATCCTGGACCTGCTGTTTTTGCCTCCTCAGTATTTCTAGCACCAAAAGGCAACCACAATAAAGAAGGAGAGTTCAGGATTTCACCTCTAAAGGTGCCAAGGTTCTTTGCCGTGGGATTTTTTGCTTAAAGTCACATTTTTACATTGGCTTAAGCCCTGTTAACTCCAGTGCTGTTTCTCCTGATTTACCCTGGCGTGAAATGAGAATCAGACCCATTATGCATGTGTGTGTACATATTTGCTGCATAGAAACATTTAGCATTGATGTTTAATATATGACTAGGAAAATACAAATAATTTTCCTTCGGATGAAATAAATGCCTTTGACAGTCAAATTTTTGCCATACTCTTATTCAGATTCGTGAGGAAAACTAAAGGCTGAATCATATTTGATAATGCCCGGAATGGTTGATGCTTTAGTAGGATCTTTTATCTTTAAGGACATAGGGCCAGATTCTCTTCTATCATTGCTATAGATCTGGAGTAACTGCAGTGAAGTCAGTGGAGTAGTACTGAAAGTAATTAAGTCACTTACCAGTCTAAATGAAGTCAGTGCCACTTATCTATTGCCATATACACTGAGTAGCCAATCCAGACATTAAGAATATGGTTATTAAAAAGTGTTTCTGTACCAGTGTTCAGCCATGGAAAGCAATTCACAATTATAAAGTTATAATTGGTATCCAGTGTCGTCTTGTTCTTGCATGTCGTAAAGGTACAGTGTCTGCTCCCCGATTGCCACGCATAGCACCTTGGTACTGCAGAGGGTTGCTACGTGGCAATGCAGAGCAAAGATTTCTTAACGGTGACATGAGTAGACAGACAGATTAAATAATTTAGTGCTTGTGAAAGGTACCAGATTAAGTTCTAGAGAATTAAGTCCTCTGTTGATACCCAGAATGAGGGCAGCATAGGCAACAGCAGTGCAATATTGTCCACATTGCCCTGCCAATGTGCCTTGCCCTAATGCAGAGGCAGTACCTCCAGAAGTGAGAGAGAAGTCTAGTCTCCACAGCTGGGATTTTCAAAAGAGCCTAAAGGAGTTAGGTGCCCAAATCCCCTTGAGTACAATAGAAGATGGGTGCCTAATTCCTTTGTGCTCTTTTGAAAATCCCAACCACCGTCTCCTCAGTCTACTTTTTTTCAGACGGCCAACACACTTGCTTTTTCGAATGAAGGTGTTAAGTGGACCCATTTCTACCCCGTCAAATCATTTAATCCAGATTACCAAACAGCTGTGTAATAAGGTGCTGGCCAGGAGGTTCAGAACCAGCTCCTATTAGCTCAACCCTGAGAATCTAGCTCCCATTAAGGGGAATTAATGGGAGCTGGTAGGGTGTTGCTCCTTGCAGGGCTAAAGGCAAAACACCTATGGGCTTTATGGGCCAGGAGGATTTATAAAGCTAGCAGGGAGGAAGTGCAGGAGGCTGAAAGGGGGAACAAGAAAGGGAGGAGTCTGTGGCTGGAGTTCCCTGCTAGCTGCAGAAGCTAGCTGTCCCTCAAGGGGCTACCTGGACTGAACTGTATGTAAGTGGTGGTGGGAACTGATACAAGGAAATAAAAGGGCACTGGTGTTTGCACAGAAGTGGTGTCCGGCTAATTTGTGGCACGAGCATGTGAGGGCTCTGTTACGAGCTGTCACTCAGTTGGTGTTGATTTTGGGAGACTACCACCTGCTGGCACAATTTGGCCTAAGAACTCTACTGTGTGATATTGCAGCATTATAAAATGAAAGAGCTATGTTCAGTTAGAGACAGTTCAGTTTCAGTTCTGAAGTTCACAGGGATAAAACCAGACTGTTGTACCTAGGGAAAGAACATAGCAGCTAACTCTTGATTTCCAAGGTTGTTTGGATTCATCCTTTAAGAATTCTCCATCTGTCTCACTGCTACAGGGAACAAGATCACAGTCTACTCTCTCCTCTCATCATTCACGTTTGGAAATGCCATCAGAAAACTCCATATACTGTCCTGGTCAATTGCTGTGACACAGCACATGTAGGAACTACTTTTTTTTTTACTGAGTTGGTTTAACAACAGGACATCAATTCACATGCCTTTCAATTACTTTTAATGAGCCTGGTCACTGCAGGTGTGCCAAGTAGTTCACTTCTAGTCATGGCTAAATTTGGTGTGTTACTTCCTTCCCTGGTTATAGGAGTAATTCCTTTGCTGCGATAACTCCAGTGAAGTCAATGGAGTTATGCCAGCAGAGAATGATTATATTTGACCTACTGTGTTTTGAATAGACCATGTGTTCCTTGTAATAGAATCTTCTGTTTTTCTGCTTGTTTATTAACACAGAATGGTCACCAGCAAAAGATACCCACCCAGCGCTACGGCACAGCAGAAGCAGAGATACTTCAGTCCAGGTTTGAGCCTGCAAGTTACAGGTACTGACTTCTCTGGGAGTTTAGGTGCTCACCAATTTGTGGGGTCAATTCACATTTATTCCACAAGACCTAAAGAGAATCACTTCCCTTGAGAACAACCTGTCTTCTGCCAACTGCACCCCCACTTGAAAAGAAGAGATGGGGCCTGATGGTCCACTGACTCTGGTAGTCTCAGGGCAGCAGGAGAAACTTAATTCCCCATTCAAAGGCCAGAAATGCAATACCAACAGCAATGAGATATGTATGTCTTGGCTATTAGCTGGAAGACCTCAACTGGTGTGGGAATATGGTTACAAGGGAATTTGAGAACGGGTTATTTCATTGCACTTGTGAGGTCCGTATGTATCTTTCATAGTAACCCAGATGGCATATTGAAGGTGAAATGTATCTAGCTGGTGATTTACCTGTGTTTGACAGAGCAGTACCATCGCTGTCCTTAACTGCTTACTCCATATTACTGGGAAAAGGGGCTTAAGTGCTTCTGATCTTAAACCGACACATTTAATTGATATTGACCTTTTCCCAAGGCAATTCCTGAGGAACTAAGGACCTCCACAGGCCAGCGATATTTCCAGCCAATGTTTCATTCTCAGGAAATTTCCCTGGGCTGTGGTCATTACCACTTAGCTATACCTGTGTTTCTGACACATCAGTTGGTGACCTTGTCCACTGTGTGTGGCCCTTTGGGCACCAGGGAATCTGTACAGCTGGAAATGTGGCACTCTGGTAAATTTTGTGTGGGAATTTTGTTGGTGCATTTGAAAGGAGCTTTTTGCTGAAATGTTGACACATTTTTCTTCCATCTTCATGTTCTTATCCTGGAATCAGAGAGTCACAGCAACTGGAGAAGGGAAAAGTTGTGTGTGTTCATCTAGTCCACCCCCAGGGTGAATTCAAAATTGTTCCTTGTTATAAATTTTTGAGTGATTCTATGTTCACTCTGGTTTTAATTGTCCAAATGATGGAGCTTCTGTCCGTTCCCATGGAAGCCTATTCTACAGCTCAATAGACCTTGCTCTTTGGAAGTTTCTAGTGATATTTGGCTCATTACGTCCACTTGTAGCTATCCTGTCCCCCGCACTGCACCCTTCTGATTAATATAGCTGTATTGTTGATGGTCGTACCTTTTAAACCCAGCATTTAGTAAGAGATGGAAAAGGACAACAGGATCCTGTGTTCCAAAATACTGATTAAGCACTTTACATTCTCACAGCACAGTAGAAAACATTAACTAATAAATCCTTACATTATTGCTCTTGGTTGGGTCAGTATCTTTGTTATCCCCATTACTCAGAAGGGGAAACTGACACACACAAAGTTATAGGGTCAGAATTTCAAATGCTCATCTCAAAGCAGCTCCCACTCAGACTTAGGGCCAGATTATCGATAAGTTTGGTGGTGAGCATTTTTGGAAACCCGGTTCTAAGTGACTAGCCCCAGGTCACCGAATGAGTCAGTGAAAGAAACGAGGCTTTCCCACACTTGTAACCTACACTTTGTCCACTAATCATGTTGTTTCTAAGACATTATCCTTACTTTCTATTTCTTGTGCAGACTAGTTTTAAATGACTCTTCTCTGGATTCCAGCAGCAGGAAACAGGTGATTTAGGTTGCGACATGTCAGGTTTTAGCTTCAGTTTTAGGCCTTTTGTCCTCCATCTTCCTTCCCACTTTCAAGAAATCTCATTTCCTTCAGCCCTGGCTGCACTTCTGGGTATCTTTACGATCCTGGGCAAGTCTGGTAGGGCCAAATTATGATCCATGGTTTGTGGCTGGCCAGGAATGGCCTGTGTACATTTTGAGTCACAGTGTTGAGGGGAGGGCAGCCTCCATGAGGCTGCTAGTACTGGTCCCAGAATCACTGGGCTGGTGCAGAAGGGCAAGAAATGTCCACCAGGTAAAAGGCTGGTACGTTACTACTTCCTTCCTAATCCTAGTCAGAGTTTGGTCCCGGCTCCTTTCTGGGATCATAGGGGCAGTGCATAGCTGCTTACCAAGGGCTTGATCTATCTTAGTCCTTAATCTCTCCTTGCCTCAGTTTCTTCTGTGCACTGTAATCACTTTTCCCTACCTCACAGGAGTGCTGGGAGGATGCAGCATGTAGTATATAGGAATTCGATATATAGTCTGGGAGCCCTCTAGGGGGTACGTCTACACAGTGTCTACACTAGCATTCACTTACACAGTCAGCAGCAGTGAGCCTCCGAACCTGGGTCAACAGACTCATGCTACCCCAGTAAACAGCTATGTGGACGTTGTGGCTGGGCTGAAGTTCAGGCTCTGATCCCTCGAAAGGCCAATAGGCTTCAGAGCCCTAGCCCACGACTTAAAAGCGCCATCTACACAGCTAGTTTTGGCATGGCAGCGTGAGCCCTGCTAACCCATCTGTTGACTGAGGTTCGCTGCTGTTAACTGTGTAAGTGGATGCTAGTGGGCCGTCCTCTCTTCTAGTGTAAAAAGCTGTCATGCTCCTGCCAGAGCAGCAGCATCCATTGCACATCCGTGCCTCATTAATAAACACCATTATATGACATCCAGCCGTGCCAGTGTGGTTTCTCATTAGTCTTAATTGTTGTGTAGACAGCAAAGCCACAACACAGTGAGTAATGTTTGTAAAGAACTCTGAGTTCCTCAGCTGAGCCAGGACTCTAGAAATGCAGTGATGTCATAGAGCTGGAAAGGATGATATGTAAAAGTCAATAAAAGCACCACCAGCAGCACTTAAAGGCAGCAGATCTTGCCTTTTCGGGAAAGCTGACAGATCAAAGACCATCAAAGCGCCGATTCATATTTAATTTGTCCACTAAGCAGAGAGCGAATGAGTTTCTAATCCTATTTCTTGCAGCTGTTAACATACACATTACGATATCCAGTTGTGTTGTGTTTTATGGAGGGTAAAGCACAGCTACATATTGTCCAAGGTGACATCTGATATGTCATAGTACATAGCTCCATCTAATACCGGACTCCATTGGAGTCAGCTCCATTTGGGAACAGCGCCACCTAGAGTAAAACAGAGGTCAACTTTAAAAGGGCAATTAAAAAAAATAGTGAGGAAAATGGTTATTTTATATTTTATATTTTAACCATAGAATGAGCCTGGAGTTGAGGGCACTCAACACCTCTCACGATGGGCCCCAAAGCATGACACAGCAGGGATATAATCTCCATGGTTACCAGAAGTGACTAACAATTTTTGGTGGCATCAATTTTGGGTGCCCGTCTTGAGACATTTTAAAGGGGCCTGAATTCCAGAGAGAGGACAGCTCAATACTTCTTAAAATCAGACTTTTTGCGGGGGCCTCATGTCAGGCACTCAAGTATCCAGGCCCCCAAAATCACCTCATGTTTGAAAATCTTGTCTGCTTTTACGTGATGGGCCTGATTCTCATTTATACTGTGGTTCTTTGCACCCCTCTGCCTGTGTAAAGGGGCTTAAAATAGGTGTAATTACGTTTACATCTACACCTGCTTTAAGGCCTCTTTACACTGCCAGAGTGGTGTAAAGGGGCCTTACGGTCATTGAGAAGCAGTTGTTTCCTCACATTACAGAGTCACTATTGTGATGCCCCATGTTCTGCTGACTCCACAGTCTCTGGATACCCTCTGGGATATGGGATAGCTGCCTAGATTTTCCCAGAATGCACTGTTAGACAATGTGATAGGTGTAGACATGCAAACATGGTTGTTGCATTGCGGTGTTGTGTGGATAGCTAATGATGCTAAGTAGTTTGAGATAGAAAGGGAAATAACAAAACAAAACACCAAGCACCAAACCAATTATAAAGCACTGAGGCAACCTCTGATGGATTTAAGACCACTAGAGAATTAATTACAGAGCACAACTGTAGGTGAAATTTAACTCAGGTCAATGGAAGGCATAAACTATTGGATTCTGGCAAAAACGTAGTCTAAACCTTTCACTTATGCAGAGAGGCTGTGAACTTATAGGATTCCTTGGGGGAAAGAGACATAGGAAAAATCTCAGACAGTTCAGTTGAAATGTCTGCCCAGTGGGATGCAGCAGCTACAAGAAACTCAGATGCTGAATAACCTAGAAAGTAGAACAGTTAATGAGGATTAAATTAAAGGATTCAAAATTTATGAAGGAAATACCAATACGGCATATTCTCTCATTCCTACCCTCTCCCATAATAGTATTGCTTATAATTGCTGAATCCTACCACACAAGGTCCTCGAGACTTCCAGTATTTCCTTGTTTCAGCTGGATTCAAAATTCACAAAGGGTAAAGTGCTATAAGTGAGAATGGCACTATAAAGAGAAATAAAAAGGCTCTTAATTAGCTTGTCAGTGCAAATGTCAGTACTGAAATGTAAAACACCCTGGTTTCACATTGGACAGATATCTGAATACTAGCATTTCCCCTATGATTACCTGTGGGGGCAAAGGGGCGCTCATAACATTGAAATGCAAATTTAGACCCCTTTAAAAATGTTGGCCAATATTTTTTAAAATGGCTGCCTGAAGGTGGGCTCCTACATCCATATTTGGATACTTAAATTTACTAGTAGAAGCTGCTGCGTGCTCAGCACTTCGGAAGAATCAGGATCCCTTTTCCTGAATCAGGAAAATCAGGAGCTAAATATGGATTTAAGGCTGAGATTCTGAAAGAAGCCTAAGGAAGTAAGGACATTTGGAACTGGAAATGCAGTGGGAGCTGGGCACATAAATCCCTTAGGTCCCTTCTAATATTTCAATTTAGGAAGATTTCCTTTTGGAAATCTTAGTCTTAACTGAATTAGATCAAATTGCTTGTCTGGAAGGTAGAAGGTGTCAGACACCAGAGTTGGATAATTTTGTGACCACTATAAAAGCTAAAACAAGGATAATGTAAACTTATGAATAAAGCAATGAACTGAATCCCTGCAAGAATGGAGAATTATTTTTGTTCTGTGCAGAGTAGTCCACAATTATGAGATTTCAGGCCTTCCTCTGGCTATTGCTGATGAAAAGGATGACACCAGAATAGTGGGATAATAGCCTAACAGTCTGATCCAGTCTGGCAAACCCTTATATGTCATTCATCTTTTAATTTCTGTAGGTTCTTCCGTAGTCCTGTATTAATGCATTCCTCCACTAGATGACAATGTTCCCATTGATATGAACAAGCTTCAGCTCTTGTCATCCCTGTAATGCCGGATTAATTGAAAATCATTATCAAAAGTTCCATCAGATGGATTATTATTATCCTTACCTTTCAAACCATGAGTTTTAGGAACAATAAAATGATCTCCTTTGTCATAATTTAGTTCCTTCGTGTAGGCCTCACTGTTCAAAGCACTTACCTCCTAGGCACATTTCTTTAATAAACACTATATAATAAATATGAGGAAGGTCATATAAGGACAGCTTCTATTTGTTCAGTGTATGATTTGTGAAAAAACTCAGTCTTAAAATCCTGGGTTTCCAACTGCCATCAACTAGTAAGACAGTTTTCCCATCTCACTAATGATGGATTATGTACGGAACTGGGATTCTTAATAATGATCACTACAATTTTGGTTGAATTTCTGCATTTGGGTCAAGAAAATTTCCCGAGTTTCCAGATACATTCCTGGTATTTGTCTTGAATGTCTATGTGGGTATGTTGTATGTATGTAAGTGGTCATTGGTACTGGATCAGAATTGGGAGAGGATACGAGCTTTCTGAATGGCTGACTAAATGTATTGGATATGATGTAAACCAAATAGAAGTGTTTACCCGTTTTGGTCTCTCAAGGATCCTTCATTTTTTTTCTTTTCCTTCAGGCACTGTTAGGTAGGGTCTCTATCTCTGTCTATCACTACTGCCCATCCCCATATGAGAGCCTTCCACTTCAACACAATTAACAGTAGCTAAGTTTCCAGTGGATTTCATGGGTTATAATAAATATGCCTTTAAAACAGGAAAACACATTAATTGTAATGGTTTGTGGCCTACAAAATGTTTGGGTAAAGATAAGAGTGGATATTGAAAGAACAATTTGTACTTTGCAGACCTATATATTCGAAGGGTAAAGGCTTTCCATTTTACTGTAACAATCTCTGGATAACTGATTTAATGATATAGAAAGGAAGTATACACTTAAAGTTGAAAAGGGCTGAGATGTGGATTTGGGTATTCTGGGTATATTTGGACTTTTGACAAAAATAAGGGAGATGTATGTTTTTTTTTTTATTTAGTTAATTCCAGATTAGATGCATAGAAATGTAAGAGTTGCTATACTTGTTGTCTATCGAGTCCAGTATCTTGTCTCCAACAATGGATGATACTGGATGTTCCAGAGAAAGTTATAAAATTCCCATGGTTATCCAACATCAAATACTTAAGGGCAGTTTTTTCCTAACTCCAGGCACTTGCTGTTTTATTGAGGATTGCTATTCCATAAACATTTTATTCCCAGTTAACTATAACTAGATAGGTTTTAAAGTAGAGCTGTGTTAATCTGTATCCACAAAAAGAACAGGAGTACTTGTGGCACCTTCAAGACTAACACATTTATTTAAGCTTACGTCTCTAAGGTGCCACAAGTACTTCTGTTCTTATAACTAGACAGTCTTGTTGATATAAATATTGAATCCTTCTAAGCTTTTGATATTTATGCTATCTAAGGCCTATATTTTTAACAGTGAAAGTAATTTAACATTGGAACAACTTATGAAAGGATGTGGTGGATTCCCCTTCACTGGGAAATTTTAAATCAAGACTGGATGTTTTTTCTAAAAGATGTGGCCCAGTTCAGGGGTTCCCAAAATGTGATATATGTGGTATAAGACCTTGTTGAAAGTGGTACATGTAACACGATGGTCTAGCCTCTTTAAGAAGTAGTGGGGGCTGGGCCAGTCACCACCTGTTCCATGATTGGGCCCATTTAAGGAAACAGGTATTGACAAGAGCAGCAGCCTACCTGCTGAATGGGACTAAGTTTTAATCAGGTACCTACATCCTTAACGTGACGAAACCCAGCTCTTAGATGACTCCCAGGAAGAGAAAAAGTGCAGAATTAGAAGGGAGCATCAAAATCAGGAGAGAGGCTCCATGGGAATGAGAAGGGGCACTGGACGGTTGGGGATACCTGCCTGAATCATAACTCAGCCCATGAAGGAGGGTTTTGGAATCCCTTAACCAAGAAGGAGGATTTGGGAGTCCAGGGACCAGGGCAGGAGAAGATCTTTGGGAAAGACTCTCCAGAAGGGCCCAAGGCAGTAGTGTTCCCTAGCTCAGCAGGAACTGGAAGGGAAGAGCGTTGTGTTCACAACATACACATGGAGAAGTCAGATAAAACCAAATACACTTGCTGGGAAGTTGCAACGTAATCCTTTATTTTTTCATAATTCAGAATGATAATGCATGAGAATCCCAAAACAGAGTGAGATAAAACAGGCTGCTCCCTGATGCAGCAAGGCACAATCCAACCCTCTTTGCTTTAAGCTGGCTCTTTCCAAACTGACAGTCTGCTGACTGCTAGCTTGAGCAGATCTGGTGCATTTGTCTGCTCGAGCTGAGAAGCATGCTCCCAGCTGCAATGTGGATGTACCCTGAGTAGAAGGGTGAATTGAAGTTGCCATGTGCCCAATCAAAGCCCTTTGCTTTCAGCCAATACTCCCCCAACTTCTCTACCCTTCCCCTCTGAGCCATTCCTGCCTTTTTACATAGGTGCACACTCTTCACCAAAGGCCCTGCACTCCAGCCAAACCCACATCCTAAGTCTAACCTCAGAGCAAGGCCACAAATGGGTTTCCCATTCCACGATGGTTTTCATGGTTTCAAGAATTTTCCCATTTGGCATCAAGATGAAACTAGGCCCTTTTGAAACTTTTAGCAAAAAAACAGAGGAAGAGATGCCCATGCAATCCTGAATAGCAAAGAACTTGCAAGAAGGGCACTCAGACAGGATGTGACCCAGGGTCAAGCCTCTGGTCTTTTACTCAGGCAGAGAAAGTACTTTTATTGAGGTCTCTCACATCCCAAATGAATACCCTGACCGCCAGGTTATTCTGAGATGGGTCTGCTTGTCTTTCTCCTCCTCTCATTTTGACCAGAAATTCCATCTTGGCCCCGAGAAACATTTCCTGACAAAAAAAATTGTGGAAACTTATATGTTCCCATGAGAATGCTGAGTTTTGACAAACTGTCATTTTTAAAAAAAAGTTTTGCTGCTAAATTCCCAACCAGCACTAAATCTCATGTCCTCTAACCCTCCCACCCAGACTTCACCTCCCAAACTCCCTTCTTATCTAATTTCCCTCAGGAAAATTCAAACTTGATGTGACTATTTGAAGTTAAGCCTATTAAAGCCTAAAATAAATGTGCACAAAAAAGAGAAGTTTGCATGTGTTACTTCAACGATCAGGTTTTAAAAAAAATGGTATGTCAACCAATAGAACTTTGGGCATAAGCTTTCATGGGTAAAAAACCCCCACTTCTTCAGATGCATGGAGTGAAAGTTACATATGTCAGCATATTTATACTGGCACATGAAGAGAAGGGAGTTACCTTACAAGTGGAGAACCAGTGTCAGTATAAATATGCCTGCATCTGTAATTTTCACCCCATGCATTTGAAGAAGTGGGTTTTTACCCATGAAAGCTTATGCCCAAATAAATCTGTTAGCCTTTAAGGTGCCACTGGACTCGTTGTTGTTTTTGTGGATACAGATTAGCACGGCTACCCACCGATACAATAAAACTTTGGTTCTCAAGTTTTCTAATTCAAGCAGGAATTAAAGCAGGGAAATCCTATGACCTGTGTTATGAAGGAGGTCAGATTAGATGACCACAGTGGTCCATTCTCATCTTATAGTCTATGATGCTATGAATAATATTTTCTATTTTATTTTCTATGGTGAAATTTTCAAAAATGTCAGCTGATTTGGGAGCCCAAGTCCCACTGAAAGTCAATGGACCTTGTGAATCTAAGTCATTTAGGCAGTTTTGAAAATCCCACTCTATGCCTTTCTTAATACATTGTAGCATTGTGTCTGCTTTTTTGACCAATAGTGTACATCAAGCAGTCATTTTCACTGACTTTCCCACAATGATGCCTGGATATTTTCCTTGAGTGGTAACAGTTATTTTACAATCCGTCAGTATATATGAGTGCTTCAGACTGATCCTTCTGATGTGCATTACCTTGTACTTGTCTACACTGAATTTTATCTGACACTGTGTTGCCAAGTTGTATAGCCCTGTTGTTCCTCACAATTTTCTTCAATCTTAACTAACTGTATAGTGCTATTCCCTCACCTCTCTGCACTAATATATTCCCTGTACCCAGGTATTACAAGCAAGCCTCTGATTATTTTCTTACCACAATGTCTCCAAATATAGCAAAAATGCCTTTTTATAGCTAAATCCTCTCCTATTGCCAAGTATTCTAGGGCAACTATTTTGGCTTTTAAGCCTTTCAGATTGACATATAGTTTTTAGTTTTTTATTCTTAGCAATGGCCCTATTTTTATCTGAAACACTGTTAGGTTTTAGTGGCCTGTTCAGTGGACTTCAGTGACTTCAACCCATCCTTCAGTCAGTACAGCTGTATTTCTTGCCATATTCTCTATGGAATAACTAGTTTCTTTTGTGCTATTGATATTCTTATAAGTGACATTTGAAATATGGGAAGAAAATAATACAGTTGATTCTATTTGAAAAGATACATATGGAAAGTAGAAGTGACAAAGAGTCCTGTGGCACCTTAAAGACTAACTGAAATTTTTTCAGAGCATGAGCTTTCGTGGGCTAATACCCACTTCGTCGGATGCATGCAGTGGAAGTATCCAGGGGCAGGTATAAATAGGTAGGCAAGAACCAGGTGGGAGATAACAAGGTTAGTCCAATCAGGCTGAACCAGCTTGTTATCTCTAATCAGGGAGGGTGAGGTGTTCCTCTAGCAGCTGAACTGGAGGTGTGAATAGCGAGAGAAGAAAAGCTGCTTTTGTAGTTAGCTAGCCATTCAAAATCTCTATTCAGTCCCAAATTGATAGTGTCAAATTTGCAAATGAATTGCAGCTCTGCAGTCTCTCTTTGCAGTCTGGACTTGAAGTTTTTTTGCTGCAAAATGCTGACCTTTAAATCTTCTATGGTGTGTCCGGTGAGGTTGAAGTGCTCTCCTACAGGTTTTTGAATATTGCCATTCCTGATATCTGATTTGTGTCCATATATCCTTTTTCGTAGGGACTGTCCAGTTTGGCCGATGTACATAGCAGAGGGACATTGCTGGCACATAATGGCGTATATTACATTGGTAGATGTGCAGGTGAATGAACCAGTGATGGTGTGGCTGATCTGGTTTGGTCCTGTGATGGTGTTGCTGGTGTAGATGTGTGGGCAGAGTTGGCATCGAGGTTTATTGCATGGATTGGTTCCTGAGTTAGAGTTGTTATGGCGCGGTGTGCTGTTGCTGGTGAGAATATGCTTGAGGTTAGCAGGTTGTCTGTAGGCCAGGACTGGCCTGCCTCCCAAGGCCTGTGAAAGTGAGGGGTTGTTGTCCAGGATGGGTTGTAGGTCACTGATGATGCGTTGGAGAGGCTTTAACTGAGGACTGTAGGTGATGGCCAGTGGTGTTCTGTTGTTTTCTTTCTTGGGCTTGTCTTGCAGCAGCAGGCTTCTGGGTACACATCTGGCTCTGTTGATCTGTGTCCTTATTTCCTTGTGCGGGTATTGTAGTTTTGAGAAAGCTTGGTGGAGATCTTGTAGGTGTTGGTCTCTGTCTGAGGGGTTGGAGCAAATGCGATTGTACCTCAGTGCTTGGCTGTAGACAATGGATCGTGTGGTGTGCCCGGGGTGGAAGCTGGTGGCATGAAGGTAGGCATAGCTGTCAGTAGGTTTTCGGTATAGGGTGGTGTTGATGTGGCCGTCATTAATTTGCACCGTGGTGTCCAGGAAGTGGACCTCCTGTGTAGACTGGTCCAGGCTGAGGCGGATGGTGGGGTGGAAGCTGTTGAAATCATGGTGGAATTCTTCCAGAGTTTCTTTCCCATGGGTCCAGATGATGAAAATGTCATCAATGTAGCGTAGATAGAGGAGGGGCGTGAGTGAACGAGATTTGAGGAAGCGTTGTTCCAGGTCAGCCATAAAGATGTTGGCATACTGTGGGGCCATGCGGGTGCCCATAGCGGTGCCACTGGTCTGGAGGTATATATTGTCACCAAATTTGAAATAATTGTGTGTGAGGATAAAGTCACAGAGCTCAGCAACCACTTGTGCTGTGGCATCATCAGGGATACTATTCCTGACAGCTTGTATTCCATCTCTGTGTGGGATGTTTGTGTAGAGAGCCTCTACATCCATGGTGGCTAGGATGGTGTTTTCTGGAAGGTCACCAATGCATTGTAGTTTTCTCAGGAAGTCGGTGGTGTCACGGAGATAGCTGGGAGTGCTGGTGGCGTAGGGTCTGAGTACAGTGTCCACATATCCAGACAGTCCTTCAGTCAGAGTGCCAATGCCCGAGATGATGGGGCGTCCAGGATTTCCAGGTTTGTGGATCTTGGGTAAAAGATAGAATAGCCCCAGTCGGGGTTCTAAGGGTATGTTAATTTGTTCCTGTGTTAGTGTAGGGAGTGTCCTGAGTAGACGGTGCAGTTTCTTAGTATATTCTTCAGTGGGATCTGAGGGAAGTGGTCTGTAGAAATTGGTGTTGGAGAGTTGTCTGGTAGCCTCCTTTTGGTAGTCAGACCTGTCCATGATGACAACAGCACCTCCTTTATCAGCCTCTTTGATTATGATGTCAGGGTTGTTTCTGAGGCTGTGGATAGCATTGCGTTCTGCTCGACTTAGGTTGTGAGGCAGGCGATGTTGTTTTTCCACAATTTCTGCCTGTGCACGTCGGCGGAAGCATTCTATGTATAAGTCCAGACTGTCATTTCGACCCTCAGGGGGAGTCCATGTGGAGTTCTTCTTCTTGTGCTGCTGGTGGGATGGTGTCTGTGTATCAGTGCGCTGTTCTATGTAGTCTTGAAAGTATTCTTTGAGTCGGAGACGGCGAAAGTAGGCTTCCAGATCACCGCAGAATTGTATCATGTTTGTGGGGGTGCTGGGGCAGAATGAGAGTCCTCGAGATAAGACAGACTCTTCTGCCGGGCTGAGTATGTAGCTGGATAGATTGACGATACTGCTGGGTGAGTTAGGGATACCACTGCTGTGGCCCCATGTGGCAGGCAGGATTTTAGATAGCTTGCAGTCCTTTTTCTTTTGTAGAGAGGTGAAGTGTGTAATATAGATCTCCTGTCTTATTTTAGTAAAGTCTGTTTGTGTGGAGGGTTGGTTGTTTATCAAGGTCTCCAGGTTGGAAAGCTCTTTTTTGATGTTTTCCTGTTTGCTGTACAGGATGCTGATCAGGTGGTTCCTCAGTTTCTTAGATAGTGTCTGGCATAATCTCTCACTGTAGTCTGTGCAGTATGTAGAAAGCAATGGATTTTTCACCTTCAGTCCATTTGGTATGATCTACATCTACCAATGTAATATACGCCATTATGTGCCAGCAATGTCCCTCTGCTATGTACATCGGCCAAACTGGACAGTCCCTACGAAAAAGGATATATGGACACAAATCAGATATCAGGAATGGCAATATTCAAAAACCTGTAGGAGAGCACTTCAACCTCACCGGACACACCATAGAAGATTTAAAGGTCAGCATTTTGCAGCAAAAAAACTTCAAGTCCAGACTGCAAAGAGAGACTGCAGAGCTGCAATTCATTTGCAAATTTGACACAATCAATTTGGGACTGAATAGAGATTTTGAATGGCTAGCTAACTACAAAAGCAGCTTCTCTTCTCTCGCTATTCACACCTCCAGTTCAGCTGCTAGAGGAACACCTCACCCTCCCTGATTAGAGATAACAAGCTGGTTCAGCCTGATTGGACTAACCTTGTTATCTCCCACCTGGTTCTTGCCTACCTATTTATACCTGCCCCTGGATACTTCCACTGCATGCATCCGACGAAGTGGGTATTAGCCCACGAAAGCTCATGCTCTGAAAAAATTTCAGTTAGTCTTTAAGGTGCCACAGGACTCTTTGTCACTTCTGCAATTCCAGACTAACACGGCTACCCCTCTGATTCTTGACAATATGGAAAGTAATGCTGCCAACTCATGGGATTTTGTTGAGAATCTTGGTGTACTTGATATCTTAAAGTCCCAGCTCCTGGAAATAAATGATCTTGTGAGAATTTGTATAAATCTCAGGTTTTATTTTTTTAAAAAAATTTCTAGCCTTTGTGGTTGCAGAGAGAAGCTTTAAAACATGACTTGTGTGCATCCTAAAGACTAAAAAACCAGAAAGCAAACACATCCATAATTTATTATTTAAAAACAAAATATGATTTTTCAGGGCCAAACTCATGTTATCCAAATCAAAACTCCCATTGACTTAATGGGACCAGGATTTCACTCCATGTGTTTAAACAGAGAACTAGGCCATGTCTACCCTAGAATGAATTTGCTGGTGTACAGACAGACAACCCTCGCAGTGGAGATAAAGCTTATGCAGCTAACACAGCGCTTTTGTAAATGATATAGTGTATACCATCTCTCTGAACAAAATGAGCTATACTAGGAAAAGGACTTTTGTGCTGGTATAACTATGTCTATGTCAGGGCTTTTTACCTGTCTGCATATTTTATAAAGAATCACACCCCTAACTGCCATTCTTATACTGTCATCCTGGGCCTAGAGACTGACCTGCTATCTGAAATTCCCTCACCTTGTTACGTTCCTCCTACAACATATCCTGGCCCTCTCTTGCAACTGGAGAAACATTATACTCATAGGATTCTTGAATCTCCATATGCCCCATGCAGAACGTTTCCAGATAACAGGAAAAAAAACCCAGGGTCCAGGCATGTGGAGCCTATTTTTATAATAGCTGGGATCAAAGCAGTCACCCTGAGCCAGAAGATCTGCATCACAAGACATGGGATGATTTTTAATGCCACCAAATTCCCCATTCAAGGTGTTCATGTTATGTGAGAGTGTAAAGGTGTGGACAGTCTCTGAGCATCTCTTAGGGCCAAGTGTGGTGCTCCCACACTTAATTTCTCCCAAGAGAGACAGCAATAGGTTCTCTTTAACCACCCAGGGCAAGGAGAACCCAACACACACTACCCAAGCAACATGTCTCCTTTTTAATCAGGTTTCAGAATAGGAATCATTGAAATAGTAAGTTCATCAGGAGCCTGGACCCCACACTTACAATGCACACACCCCAAGGTTAGGTTAGGCTTCTCTCCAGGTGCCTGAGAGGGTAAACAACCACCATCCACCCAGGCTCATCTGTCTGCTTTCTACTCCCTCTTTCTTCCCTCAGCTTTCTGTTCCTGTATTTAAATAGCTCAGGGCCTTTTTGATTATTCCCAGGCTGTTGGCTCCAGCCTGCCTTTTAAAGGAGCTGTATGCTTTTTTCCCTGTACACTCTTTCACAGTGAGCTCTCATTGGTTGACTTAAGACACACATTCTTTGCAGGGGAAATGAAACCTACACCTTTCCTGAGAGTGGGGACTTGCAGAAGAACAATCGGCTCCTGTCAGTTTACAGGTGTATTGTGGAAATGGAGGTGGAGGGATGATCAATTATTCCAAGCCTAATTATTAATTCTCTATAGTTTCTTATGGAGATCCAGCCTTTCCCCTGTATCTTGTGTCCAAATTTGGATGGCTGAAACTAGGTCCTTGCCAATGCCATAGCAAGGTTTACCAGAGGTCCTTTTGTTGGAGCGCTCTCTCAGGAACTGAATATTAGATTCCAGTGCACCCAGGTCTACTCACTCATTCTGCTTTGGGTTTTGTTTGTGATTTTCTCACTCATTTTTCTCTTTAGGATTTTCAGTGGTCACTTTCTCCACAGTTTCGTTTTTCTCCTGGATCTGACACTTTGTTTGTTTTTCTCCTCACTCTTTATTGCTATTTTCTAATGTCTCAGAGTTTGGGGTTTGCTTTCTATGATGTTTTGTCCCACTCCATTGTGTTTCTCAGTCTCAAGTGTTCAGTTTTGAGATCGTTAGCCTCCCTCCTGCCTGACACAACTGGAATTTGCTTTCTTTCTGACTCCGTGGAATGTACTGGTGGCCTATAATGAAGGGTGGTGAGTCCACCCCCATGACTACTTTATTCACCAAAAAAATGCAGTTTCTGGTTGACTGAAACCTTTCATGAATTTGGGTCAAATCAGGTGAATAGTTTCAGCTGAAAAAAAAATGGAGTGAAGATTATTTGAAAAAGTTCAAACATTTAATTTCAACATTTTTGCAATGAAACATTTAAACTTTTCATTTCCAACGGACACTTTGCTCAGAAATGTAGATAGATTTAAAATACCCCAAAAAGGATTCAAATCATGAACAAAATGTTTCATTTGACCCAAACAATTTGTTTTTTCTTCAGTGGTTCATTTCGGTAAGAACTAGAAAAATTGTCATTTTGGATTGACACAAAATGAAATTTAATTTTTTGGATTTTTCAACCTGGCCACTGAACCAAAAAATTCAATTATTCACCCAGCTCTAGTCTATAAATCTGTGCAACAAATGCATGTCTAAGGTGGAACATTTATCATATCCAGAGAGATGACGCAGACAGGGCAGATTTACAGAGCCACTGCTTTGAATGTCTGCAAACTCTAGAAGTATAGAATGATGGATGAAAAGCTTAGCTTGTATAAACTCAGGATCTGTCTATCTCTGAAGCAGGAAATGGCAGTGAGCTGTTTCCTCACAACTTGTACAAATGCTACAAGTGTAATGTGCTAAGATTACTTGGGTAGCTTTCCTACAATAATTCAGGTATGCTAACTCTGAACAGTAGGCATCTAGGTGGCTGGAAGTTAGGTGAGATATTAAGCCATTCACCTCACTCACTTTTTGTGGAGTGATGATGACTATTTCAGAATCCATCATTATTTCTAGAAAGTGTCTGGACAATGTGGTACTTCTAGAAAGACTATTTCAGCAATAGATATTTTCTTGTCAGGTTCCATAGTACTACACCAATTTCTGGAGGCATTACTTCAGAAGATAGTCATTTTATTGAAGCATTACCCATTGGTAGTGGACATGTTAACCACAGATTTCCAAGTACAGTTGCCATAAATGAGGCTATATTATTCTATGTATTCATCTCCTTGCCTGACAAATTGCCATCCTGGTCTACTTGCAGCTTGCTTCCTGCAGTAAGACCCTACCAAAGGGTGCAATCCTGCAAAGTGCTTGGTACCTGGAAGGACTCATAGAATATCAGGGTTGAAAGAGCCCTCAGGAGCCCTCAGAGCAGGACTAATCCCCATCTAAATCAACTCCCACTAATATCACATGTATTTATCAATGGGAGTGGAATGTTGTTAGCCTCTTCCAGGGAGCAATCACCACCTGGCAGGATCAGGCCTAATGAGATAAAGCACAAATAATTTGTGTCCCAAAAAGTAACCACTACATATTCTTATATTTAAAACATCTGTTGGCTACTGCTTATATTTTAACTGTTCCAGGTATCTGACTCCTCTCCTGTGCTTCCAAGTATATATCACCCCTATTACTGCAAAATCTGAGCACTTGTGTTATGCTGAGGTGGTGACAAAGTTTCTGCAACCAAAGCACCAAAGAGAAGTTGTGCTTGCCATCCTTGTCTGATGGGAAGTGAAATCCTCAAGCTCTCTCTCAGTAAAAAACCCTGCTAAAAGTTCTTCCCATTCTGATTCTGTGTGGAGTTGCTCAAAGTTTGCTCTTGCTCCGAGGCACCAAAATTCCAAGGCAAACACCACAACTTAAATATCTTCAGCTTTCATACAAGACCAGATAAACAGGAAAGCATAAGTTCAGCTGTTTTAAATTTCCTTATAAGTAAAACTAAACACTACCCCATGAGCCATTCCCCAAAGGTCTATTTTAATACAGTAAAAGTGAGATAAAATATTTAATCCTGTAATTACCCTTTTTTTTTTTTTTTTTTTTTTTTTTACACCTTCTTTATTAAGGCACAGTTAAGCTATGGATGGGACGTATGAAAAATACCAAGTCAAAATGAAGTGATCTTTGATTTTACATCTGGATTTTTGAGCTCTCAAATAACTACAGGTGCAATGTTAGAAGTGAAAATAATTACTGACCTATCTTATAGCACTAAGGTGTCAGAATAACTGATTGCATGTATGATCCAGAGGCTGTGTGTAGAAGTATAAATACTAGAAAATATACCTGCAAAAGCTCTTTATGTCTCAGTTATATATGGGCTCAAAAATTCATGAACAAAACTGGAAGTCAAGTTGAGTTTCCAGTATCTAAAATTGACCCACTCTTAATCAGCTTTGGGAGTAAAATATGCTATTTAATACATCAAAGGACATCGGTGCAATGATTTATTCCTTTTTTCTTATTTAGTTAATTTAAATTATCAAATTAAAATCACAGGGAACATTTCAGATATGCAGAATGTAATTTCCTATACTGTCATTTAGGCAGGACACTGGGTCTAACACTCCTTCTCTAAGTTCCTAAATGACCATGAGTAATCAGGAGGTCTGATTGTCTCATTTGAAAAGCAGCACTCCATAGCTCTTTACCACCATGCAGTAAGTAGGCTTTTCTCGGAAATTTCCCATCTGTGTACTACCCAATCCCTATGCTACTGAACTTGTGAGAAATAAGAGCCTGCTTCTCTAACTAAATTATCTTGCACGATAATCAAAGTTTGGAGGTTTCCTTCTTGGGAATTATTTACCTGCCCTCTTCCCCACTTGGTTTTTTTCAAATTTCCCGTGGGGCATCTTTTGTACTTTATGTCAATTACCCTGAAGTGACCTTTTCTGTTTGGGAGCTTCACCTTCTGCTTGATCCAACGAAATGAACAAGTATTCAGAGGGCAGCATTTATATAGGTGAGGGTTACATACAGTGGCCAGTAGAATGTCAGCCTCAACTGTACCATTCAAGGGTACTAAGCTGTACCTAACAAGAGTAAGAAAACAAGGTATATGATCCCAAGGTCTCACAACATGGTTCTCAGCTCTTTTATGGCATGATTTTTCTTAACCTCTGAGGATAGGACAAGAAGCAATGGGCTTAGATTGCAGCAAGGGAGATTTAGGTTGGACATTAGGAAAAACTTCCTAATTGTCAGGGTGATTAAGCACTGGAATAAATTGGCTAGGGAGGTTGTGGAATCTCCATCACTGGAGATTTTTAAGAGCAGGTGAGACAAACACCTGTCAGGAATGGTCTAGGTAATTAGTCCTGCCATGAGAGCAGGAGACTGGACTAGATGACCTCTCAAGGTTCCTTCCAGTTCTATGATTTACAATACAAAGGCTCTAAATTACTGCATCTTTCTTTATCTTTGAAGTTCAGTAAAAATATTTCAATCCATCTCTTTGTGTATCCCATATACTTTGAGGAAATGTTCTTTAAATTGCAGCAGACACAGCTATGGGATATATAATATACAGCATTTGTTTGTGTCAGACTTGCACTAAAGAGTGTTACAGGCTGTTGTAATTTCCAATCTGTTAAACTCATGCTGCACTGTAAAATGCCTTGCCAAAAACATAACACTTATTTGGTTTGTCTTCTGTGAATGGGTCATTTAGAATGAAATGCTGCATGAACCCCTCTGCTTAGCTATTGTAAATCTCGAACGAAGTATAGTCCCCAAAGTGCCAAGACAGCGTCTCAGACAGTCAACAGTCTAATAGCAGATTGATGCTGTTTCTGCTGCTCTCTGTGACACTCAGAGATCTTTTACGTGGGGATGAAAATTGCTGCTGGCCAAGAGATCCCCCTCCTCTCTACATACACTGATACCTGTGGGAGTTTCAATTGCCTTAATGCTCTTTGTAACTAAGCTCAATATCAGAAGAGCATTGCCCCTAACTTCAGTGATTTTCCAGCAGTTTGCTGGCTCAATCCCCTAATCATAAATCAGTAAGGCCCTACTGGCACATGCAACTTGGAGAATGGAGAAAATGCTTTCTGTACCAAGAAGAAGGATGAGTCTGCACCTTAATTACTGAGGTAAAGAAGATCAGGGGACCCACCCAACTACTTTACTAGCCATAAAATACAGTATAATACTCACATGCTGGAAGTACGGGAGTTATTATGCCCAAAACTGAGAGATCATAAGATCTACATTGTATTGCTTAGTTCCATCAAGTTATTCTCTGAACCTGAGAATCATTTAATCTCTATATGCCTCAGTTTCACCATCTTGATTGAGAGCAGGAATGTAATGAGGCTTAATAGTTAAAGGCTCAGCTCCTTAGGTCCTACTTAATTAAAGCAACTTCCATTCTCTTCAGTGTTCTGCCTGAGTAAAACAACCCTTCTGCGAGAAAGCCCTCAGGAGGGGACTTAAGTGAATTGGGGAGGGGGAGGTAATCTCAGTGAGGTTCCCCTCATGGCATTTTCTTCAAATTCTTCAATAGAACCCAGGTAAGAAGCAGAGATTTTGGTCCTCTCAATAGCACAGATCTCATGGCATCAGTTAAAGAGCAGGGCTATCTTCCCGAAGGCCCTTTATCTCCCTGCTGCCTCCTCATTCCCTGTGGCTCTTTCCTTCTTGCTTGTCAACTTCAGCTGAACCAAGCTATCACAGTTGTTTCATCTTCTAAGCGCTCAAACAGCACAATGATGAGGCAGTGCGAGATAGGGAGAGAGGCAGATAGACAGCCCAGTGTATTAACTGTTGGCTTTTTAATGGACACTATTATCTTATCACTACTAAACTGGTGATTTTTAAAAAAATATTTACACGGCATCTTCCTCTGACTATCTTTGGAGTTATGGAACCAGGATTTGGGTCTGGATTAAGTCATGGAAGTCTCTTCTTCCTTCATTCAAAAGTCCTTAATTTCCGATGGATACAGTTCCAGCTTTGCCAGTTGTACCCTCACTCTACCCTCCTCTAATTTAACACAATGTGCAAGAATTTCTTGTTTTCTTTTTGTTTACATATAAACATCAGTTGATATCTAAAAGCCTTTTACATCCTCCTTGCATGGCAGCGAGTTATTGGATTTGAGTTGTACTTAATCAAGATAATCAAAATCTTTGAGACCAGTATCTATTTAAACCACCACCCAGCAAAGCATTTAAGCATGTGCTTTGCTGTATTGGGGCCTTATTAAGCCCAGGTCTACATTGTGGGTGGGGTGGGGAATCAACCTAAGATATGCAACTTCAGCTATGGGAATAGCGTAGCTAAAGTTGATGGGCTTCTTCACGGTGGCGAGTCGACCGCTGCTGCTCCCCCGCCGACTCTGCTTCTGCCTCTTGTGGCAGTGGAGTTCCGGAGTCAACGGGGAGAGCGCTCGGAGATCAATTTATCGCGTCTAGATTAGACACGATAAATCGACCCCGAGAGATCGATCGCTACCTGCCAATCTGGAAGGTAGTGTAGGCCTGCCTTAAGGCTTGGTGATGGTGGTGGTTGTTTAAACATTTTCATGGGTATAGATTTAAAAGGCTTCTACTAGGTCCTGTACAAACATAATAAATATCAGTTCCTTCCCTAAAAGGCTTACAGTTTAAAAGCAAAGATTAAATAAACAAGCAGGCTGGGATGGGTTGGAGATGGTGTAGCAATTCTAATAGGATGTACAAATTCTTGGTTGGTCAATAGTAGTGATGCAACATGAATAACTACTGAGTAACACTCATATAGAATATATTCTAGGAGAGACTGGTAGCACTGCCTGTTACTGAAGTTCCCCAACACTTCCCATTACAAGACTATTTTAAGTTGCTTATAAAACTTATAGCTAAAGTTTAGCTATTGAGATTGTACTTTTCCATGCTAGGTGTCTTCCTCATGATTTGTTTTTAAATTTCAGTCAAAACAATTCAAGCATTTCTGAGAATAAGTCTAGAGAAAAAGACATGATTTTGCTCACGTTAAAAAATTCTGGCAACTGTTTTGTTGAAAAGCTGTAGCATCTATATGCTTTACAGCAGGGACTTGAAAATGGGCGTAGGTGTAGCCTTTACATCAGGGATGTGTCTTTTGCCATCTCTGTGAAACATCTGCCCAAATTTGGCCAGGTTACAAGCTTTGGAAAGAATCACAGTTAGCCTATGCTCAATACACACTTGCAAACGCTTAACAGCTAAAATCTCCAAAGATTCTGTCTTTACTGACCATGCTTGAGCCTCTCACAGCTCCTCCTACTGGCCAGAGTGCACATATATCATTCCCACGGAGCAATTGAGCATACTCCATTCCCTCGCAGCTCCTATGTACGACCAGACTGCACGTGTTACCTCACAGAGTGACTGAGCATGCTCCAGACAGGGATAAAGGGGCTTAGAAAGACTTTCCCTGTTGTAGCTGGTGCAGGGTAATATTGGGCTGGGCTCCAGAACTTACAACAGGGAGCCTCTCTCTCCTGTCCTCTCAATGACCAACTCTCTGTAGGCACCCAGGCAAGGAGGAGGAAGCTGCCTGATTCCAGTGCAGATGGGACAGATCAGGAGGGAAGGAAAGGAATAGACTGGGACAAGGAGTTTGGTGAGAGTGGGAGATAAACTAACTGGTAGTTGAGGAGGGAGACTGACTGGCTGGGCAAGGAGACTGGATCTGCAAGTCAGAGTTTGGGAATCGAGTTGTTGAGAGGGGAGGCTGGGATTGATTAGGTAAGAAGACTGGGACTAAGAACCAGTGGGTGCGGGACGTGTGGAAAATATATGTGATCATGTTGTTAGAGGGCTTATTCCTTCACCCTCTCACTTCCCTGGTCCTTCTCACATGAACAGAGAGCAACAATACCCACAGTCTGAAGGTGCAAACAGTTAGATATTTATTGGGGTGAACTTCCAGCAAGCTTAAATCCAAGTTCCTTTTTCCTTATTTTCAAATCCCAACTTACTTTTTGTTTGCCCCTAATTGATATAGTAATATTTTTAGCTATATGTTAAGCAATCATTCTACTAAAATTTACCTAACCAATCCTCACATACTGTAACATGATTAGCTAACCAATTATTCCCACCACCTTATTTAGTTTACACCCAGCAAAATTAATTATATAGCAGACAATCATGGAACCAGACAGAGACCATGCAAATAAACCATAGTAAAGTGGGAACAATAATGACAAAACAATACAGAAGTGAGGATTTCAAAACTACATCTATAAAGACATTAGGGTTTTTTCCCAGCTATGTTTATTGATAAGTGAGTTCTTACCAAACAGAAAACTATCAAACTAAATTTCCTTTTACATCTTCTAGGCTTTTCCCTTTATCTGTACTTGATAAGCATTATCAAGACGAGATTATATTCCTAACAGCCCAATAACACCTTATTTCAATGTGACTAGTTTGGGATGTGAAGATGTGACCATTTGCTTCCCAGTTTATGGCTGCTCCCACTACTTAGCCAAAGGCCTAGGCCTAAGACCAGGGCCTCAGACTGTCACAGTGAGAAAAGGCCCTTTTATTCTTTTATACCTCTAGCTAAATATACCTCTTTTATACCTCTTTTATACCTCTAGCTAAATTCTTTTTTACCTTTTATATATCTTTTATATCTTTTATTCTTTTATACCTCTAGCTAAATGATAAACATATACCTAAATTCTTAAAGGCTAGGCCTTTACAGACAGGCCTGTATATCTATATCCCAACATGTAATGAAAGACTATCATAATGCACAGACTCCAGGGGGCCAAATTAAGATTGCACATGCAACCGTACATTTCCTAACTTCTTAATAATGTTCTTTTAACATTTATTTTATGTGTAATATACACACACACACACAGAAAATAGATGCTTCAGCCTTTAATTACTGGCCAATGCAACAATAGTCAGTCCTTACACAGTATTTTTCTCCTAATCTTCCAGGAGGAGCTCCCAGTAAAGAGAAGCAGATAAAGAATTCCAAACAAATGAAACATGAATAGCTTGCACTCTTTGGCTTGCAGACTTGTTTTTTCCAAGAAGCGAATAAAAGCAATAAAAATATCTTCTGGAAAATGTTAGAAAGCGTCCAGCTTAGGAAAGATGTAATTAAGGTTTGGTTGGTTTCTTTTTGCAATTATCTTTCTAATCCTTTGGAAATAAATAACAAAAGATAATTTATTCCATCTTGTCATATGGAGCAATTAAAGGCCCAATTCTGCAACGTATTGCGCGCCCTCAGCTCTGGCAGATCTCATTTGGAGCTGCAGGCAAGCAGCACATCTGACAGGAGGCATCCAGAATCTCACAGGATTCAGATGTGCATTGTACGTTATCCAAATGCTCCAGAGAGTGCTGTGCCTTTGTACCCAGGGCCCCAAGACATGGAGCAGGTCCCCATTGTGCAAGGCGCTGTAGACACACCTAACAGAAGAGACAGTCCCTATCCTGAAGAGCTACTTCCTTTCATTGTCCTAACCTTTAGAGTGCCTCCCACATGCACTGAAAAAATCTAACTAGAGTTTCAGAGCAGTAAGCATGGTTCAGGAGGCAGGTCCCCTTTTAAACCATCCAGAAGATCCCCTCCAAATTCAAGAATTATCCCTCCATATACAATGATGCAGGGATATTTAGGATCCAGTAGGTCAGGGGTCTTCAAACTTTTACCCCCGCAGTCCCTTTCTGCGGAGGGAAAAGTCTGGCGGCCCCCAGGGGGTATGTCCGCCAAAATGCCGCTGCAGAAAGCAGAAGCTTCCGCTTTCCGCGGCAGCATTTTGGCAGGACTAAAATAGCCCAGCCGGGTGTTCGGCAGTCTCCCAGGCGGGGCCGGCGCCAGGGACTCGCGCACCCCCATTTGAAGACCACTGCAGTAGGTAGCAACAATAGTGCTTTTCTACTTCTCCCAGCCTGTTTGAAGGGATCGAGGGAAAGGAGAGGTCAGCCTCAGAGACCAAAGCACTTTCCTCAGCAACAGCATTGTGTAACTGCTGCCAACTCCCCATGCGAACCATCTAACACGGGGGTTCTCAAACTAGGGGTCGGGACCCCTCAAGGGGTCGTGAGAGTATTACATGGAGGGTCACGAGCTGTCAGTCTCCACCCCATGCTTTGCCTCCAGCATTTATAATGGTGTTAAATATATTTAAATGTGTTTTTAATGTATAAGGGGGTGGGGTGGTGGCACCGCACTCAGAGGCTATGTGAAAGGGGTCACCAATACAAAAGTTTGAGAACTACTGATCTAGCAGCTGATGAATGAAAGAAGCTCAGCTCAGCGGTATTACTTTCAGCCAGAAGGGGGAGCCAGAGGGCAGTGAAGTTCTGCTTTCAAAATGCTGCACCCCACCACCCACAAATCGAGCCTACATCACATTAGGGCACTTAAAGAACTAAATCCAGAAAGGGTATGAGAGATCTTTCTGTGCATGGGAAGAGGCTCCCCCCATTGGGGATGGGCAGTGAGCTCTTGGCATGGAGAGAGCCTCCCCCACATATTTGATTCTATATATCTGTGTTAAAAACACTGTCGTATTGCACAGGGAATGCAAAAGTGTGATGGTACACAGTAGGTTGCAAAAAGAAGGGACAGAGCTTGTTCATTCAACCGGCAATCTGTTGCCCCCAAAGTTTGGTTCAAGATTACCCCCTGGCCCTGGACTTGACATTGACTTAGGCCTTGTCTACACTACCAGCTGGATCGATGGGTAGAGATCGATCTACTGGGGATCGATTTATCGTGTCTTATCAGGATGCGATAAATCGATTCCCAAAGGCACTCTGGAACTCTAGCTCACCAAAAGGCGTAAGGCAGAGTTGACAGGGGAGCCCGCCGTTGACCTGCTGTCGCCGTGAGGACTGTAGGTAAGACGACCTAAGATGCGTCAACTTCAGCTATGCTATTCACATAGCTGAAGTTGCGTATCTTAGGTCGACCTTCCCCGCTAGTGTAGACCAGGCCTTAGTGTAAGTCCCTTCACCTCTCTCCTTCCATTTTCCCATCTGCAAAAATCAGGGTCAGACCTGCCTCTCAGTGGGTAAATTGATTTGTCAATGAGCCAAATTCATCCCGGTGTCATTCAGCAGAGAAACATCAGAGATCAGTTTGTCCTGGAGTTTGTTCACTGCTTTGTGAATATAAGTGCTATATAAGTGCCAGATATTATTAAGAGATTGATCTTGCTGAATAGCATTAAGAACCAGTTAGAAGAGTGAGGGTGTTTCATGCTGACAGGGTATGTAAGAAACGCTGCTTGACTCCCAGTTGCTGCAAGACAGCCCTGTCTCCTTTGCATGAACAAGCACTAGAATAGAATATGAACTATGAAATAAAGGAAAACATTTTCAGACATAAAAGAAACAAAAAGGAGTGTGGAAAATGGCTCTTTCAATTTAGGCTAATAGGTGGATACGTTATTACCAAGTTCAGACCTGCGAGGGGTCTGGTCTGTAGGTATTTTTGTTCACAGCATGACAAAATCCTTACTTACATTTTTCTAGGCGTTCGTATGACTGGTTGCCATGGGAAATGCTACAGTTATCTGAGATCGCCTTTGTACGCAAATGCTGATCATCTGTCTATTGAGTTGATAGCATATTTTGAAACCAACAAGATAATATGAACGGCCTATTTAAGCAGTTTGATGCAAGTTCTAACATAATAAAAATTATTGGATTCTTACAAGAGCATCATCTTGTTTTAATATTTACTTATTTTTTCCCCACTGAGTTTAGTGGTTGTTTTTCACTCTTTGGAACCAATACAAACTTGGATGCCAGTTAATATTTTTTCCTCTCAAAGGCGAAAATAACAATACTTGCCTGAGGCACATGGACAAGATGTTCAAAATAAGTGGCCAGAATTTCAAAAGAACTCAGGACTCAAAAACTAGCCACTATTTCCAGAGAGAAGTGCTGGGAATGAGCAGCTGGAGTGAGCAGCTTTGAAAATCTGTCCCTTTATTTAGGTGCCTCCGAGGCCCTAAGCTCATTTGGAAATACAACTGCAGTCATGATGGCTGAGCACTTGAAACTGGTCCTGAGGTTTTTTGAAAATCTGACTCCCAAGCCTGGTCCAAATCTTATTTAATCCAATGGAAAGATTCCCATTAGTTTCAATTCAGTGGGTTTTGGATCAGACTGTACTAAATTTGAATTGCAAATACAGCTTGATGTTTTGGGTAGAAAGCAGGTAGGAACTAAGATCAGATGTGTTGAAATGAATGGAATTTTTAAAGCTGTGCCATTTAAAAACATCACTCTAGAGAAGCTTGGCTCAGATACATTCCTCTTTTACACTGTGAGGAAGACAGATGTGTCCAACAACAAATTTCAAAGATGGTAATCCAGGCAATTTACACACCCAGTAATTACCCAGGGATGTTTCTACCCTCCTTCCTTGTTTCACAGAACATTGTGTGAGGGAACTTTTGGATGCACAGCTTGCGTTTCCTTCAGCCAGGGGTTCAGATGTAATGAAAAGAGTGTCATTCTTTTTTCAAAGATGTTTTTCAAGGTGGAAAAGTTAAGAGTGTCTGTACCAAGGTGTGTGTTTTTTTGTCGGGGACACTTTTTCAGCATATCAGAGTTCCTTAAATCCTTTCAAGAGAACAGATTTAGATGTCTCACAAGGCTAAGTTTTATGCTTCATAAAATCTTCCCAGAGTTGGTTGAAGTGGCAAAAACAATGTCCATGTCACAAAATATTTGTCTGAGTTACAAATGGCTGTTTGGTTTAATCACATTCTTAACCCTTATTATTAACTATTCTCCAGTGTTCATACCAGCAGACTTTTCTGTTCACGTGAATATTTTGGGAACGGCTGCCCTTCATACAAACAGCTATTTGTGTGTATGTGCCCAGACAAGTGTATTTACTCTCCATCATGCACTATTCACTGTTTAGTCATTATTTGTCAGATATATTATTTCTTGGTTTAAGTAGCCTCAGTCATCAAATCAGGTAGCAGAAACAGCACCATGTGACTTAGATGACCAATCACATACCCCAAAGACTAGTGAGTAGTCAAAGTGAATAATTTGCGAATGACTCATAGGCTGAATTTTCAAAAACAGCAGAAAAGTGGAGTCAGTTTGCAAATACCTTATAACCAGATAAAAAGGCTAAATTCTTTGGATATTTTACTTGCAACATTTAATTTGTCCTGCTCAACTCTAGTTTCATATTTCCAAAACCATGCAACAACTTCAATTGTGCACTTCTCTCCCTTGGCACAAGGGAAATATTCCCCCCTCTTTCACCGTCAGCATTTGTCCATCAGGCAATGTTAAGTTTAACCATCTATGCCTGCAGCCAAATGCTCATCTAAGGTGTTGGTTGATACAGCAAGCTTCTCTTGTTCCTCCCTGACAGCAGTGAAATATTCATCACCATGCTTTCAAAGGACAGGTGACTGTGTAATGAGAAGGATCAAGGACTGTAGTTCAGTGTTTACATGTACAAAGTACTGAACAAACTTCGGAACAAACTTCAGCACACATTACTACTCCTATATACTGTTATAAAAGCAGAAATCTATCATACAGTGTAGTACTCCTCTGTATCCTTAATTAGAATGTATTAGTGGGAATTTTCCCCAGATTGCCTTGCAGACATCCAAAACATTGCCTTCTGCTTCCCATCACAAGATCCAAGACTTGGTTAAGCAAAGGAAAGAGTAGACAATAATGAACAGTAAGGAGTTTCTTTCCCCCCTCTTGAGATTAGGAAAACTCACATGAACACTTTACAAGAGGCAGGGTGAAAGATAGAAGCAGAGAAAAAAAAATTCAAAGCACAAAAATGGTGACAGTTATTTTATTAAAAGAAAGACCCTGAAGATGTTAAAGAGGGAAGACTTGTACTGTAACAGTGATGGATGGCCAGCTGAGATGCCCTTGAAACAGAGATAACCTGGTCTCCATGCTTCAAATGACAATGCTGATTCCAGATTTTTTTTAAAAATGTGTATTTGTCTCATCCAAAGGCTTTCCTTCAGCGAATGGTGCTGCATCTAATGGAAAATATTACTAGATCTTCCATTAGAATGTTTTTCATTTTCCACACTGTAGAGGTTACTTACGGGTTTTAACATGGAAAATATTCATCATATAGCATATAAACACCCTGAGGTATTGTTAGGACAGACAGAATATGCAAGGGGGAAAGTAAGTCTTTCAAGGCATTTCCTGAAGGACTAGCTAATGCCATACTGTGCCTTTATGGCTTGATCATGCTGCTATTGCAATTCAAAAACTGCACCATCAAGCCCTTAAATCAGAACCCTGGACTGAGGCTGGTTCAGAGAAGGTTTTGTCTAAGTGGAAGCTCCATGCCTACTGCAGGCTTTTGTTGTTAGTTTGTGGTGGAAGACATGGGTCTATGCAATTCAGCTCTGCGAATGGAAAGCCAGCATCTGCCCTATTGGCCTCTCACAGACACTGTGCTAATTCAGGTTGCCTTGCCCACGCTTCCTCCTTTCTCGTGCTGCCTAATTTGAGGGTTATGCTGTTTCGAAAATCAAGGGCCTCGCTTCAGCTGGACATTCTGTAGCGGGGGTCCTGCAGCTCAGGATACCAGGCAGGGGCCCACCAAGTCTAAGCTAGAGAGAAAAATGAGGTGGTGACATGAGTGAACTAGGGCAAAATTTGCCCTGAATTATTTAGGCTAATCCTGTGGATGACTACTAGGGTAATGGGTGGTCTGGAGGAAGAAGGGTCTTGTGGTTAAAGCACTGAAGGGGACTCAGATGATCAGGAGCAGTTCCTGGCTCTGCAACAAACTGCCTGTGTGACCTTGGCTGAGTCACTTAAACTCTCTGTCACTCAATTCGCCATCTGTAAAATGGGGATAGTAGAGCCTCCTTTCCTTTCCTCTACCCATTGTCTGCCTGGTCTTCAGGGTGATGAGTGGCTCTTACTATATGTTTGTACAGAACTTCCCACAACGGGGCCCTGATCGTGCAGGCTCTACTGCATTGACATGAAAATGCTCAGTTGGCGAAAGAGTCTGGCTCTTCACTGCATCTCTTGATAACCCCTCTTGTCCTCTGTCCCCCATCCTCCCACACAATGGCCTTTGCTTCTCTTCTTGTTTTGATAGGTTTGGAATTCCAGCCGCAGTCTCTTGGGCTGCCCGCTCCAATTCCCTTGCTCGAAAAAGAGGCATCAAAAATAGTAATCATCATCCTCATCATGTTTTGTTTCTCCCAAGTGCAGGAATAAAGAGAGAAAAATATCTGAGGTGCACATATTGAGTTTTGACCTTGAGCAGTTTGTTTTGGTGGGGTGTTTTTTATTTCTTTTTCTACAGCATTTCCAGTACTATTCTTGGGATCCCCTCTCTCTGCTGCTTTAAGGTCTCCGTATTTCAAAAACTGCTCATCATGCAGCAAAAGGGGAAGCCTCATTTGCTACTACTAGTGGAATTAACCCTTTAATGTAGGTCCAACACAAACTACATTTCATTTACGGGGTGCACAGTAAAATGCATTGGCAATTCATCACTCTCATTTTGGACAGATCGTGGCAGTCCCTTGCACGGCTTTGTAAAACGTACCATGAGAGGGTAGATCTTTGTTTCAGTCTAGTGGTTTAGCCATAGAAGGATAAGAGTCTACTACATCCAACAGCATTATTCCTTTAGCTCAAGGGATAGAAACCCAGGCCTTGAACAGTGAAAGTCATAAGTTCAAACCCCACCCACAGTCCAAATGTGGAGCTGTTCTATGTGAACAAGGAGAGGGGAAAGTGCAAAGAGCCTTTGTCTCATCTTGTGTATTCCTGCTCCCCTTCCAGTGCAGAGCCAAGTCACAGATGGAGTCCCTGCTGAAAAGTTCTAGCCATAGCTCTGGCCTCTCTAACCCGGCCAGCCTCAGAAAGGAGTACAGGCCATATCCTCCTAAGAGTTGTTTCACCCCTTATACTGAACTGTCTTGCACTGTGGAGAGAACTGGGATGAACTGTGCACCCGAAAGCTTCCTCTATCCTAATACATCTCTATTTTACCCATTGAAGGCCAGTTTGTGCCTACAAGAGAGTTTTTCTCTCCTCTGTGTCTGGGAATGATGTCACACTTTAGGTGAATTACTGTCAGAGGCCAAGTGAGTATTTTAGGGATATCCAGGGGCTAATATGTAGAGGCTATTTTCAGGCTGAATCTTGTATAGGGTCTTGAGTCTGAGAGTACTTGGTGCCACCAGAGACATTCAAATCTTGGCAGTTCTGAGCATTTTTTCCCAAAATATTCCAGGAACTGTCACAGGTTAAAATATTTTTGTGCCTTTCCTTTATCCCTGAAAAAGAAAAATGTTGAAAGCATTTTTTTTAAATAAAACTTACACTGGTATCAAAATCTTTTTAGTTGCTAGTTTTGGTCCACTGACAGATTAACAGCTAAAATAACACAGAAAACAAGGGAGGACATCAACCATCTTAAAAGACAGAAAATTAAATACACAATAAAGTCATATGAATGTTTGCGGCAATTGTTTCAAGGCAAAAGACAAATAACTCCTAATAGGCTCAGAACTTATGTCCTTTACATAGTTACTATAGCAGTTGAAACTGTTTTTTGTTTGTTTGTTTTCAAAGAGGAAATCATGAAAGTCAATATAGGATACTCCATGAACTAAGGCAGATCAGCGTAAAGAATGCATTGACCCTCAAACTCACACTTCCACCTCTTTGGTGGGCTAGTGTTAGGCTACCACCTGCAACATAAAACATGTGGCACTACAGACAGCATTAATCAAAACTTGCTTAAGACTTTCTACATTCACTTTCTGTGCTTCTTTAGTTATCTAGCTTTATTGCCAGATATACAGCTCTTTCGACTCTAGAGGCCAGTATAATGTTAAGAATAGAAAGGACTGCTACATACATTTCTTTCCCCATGCTGAGATCTTCCAAAAGGAGCTCTAAATTAGACTGTATCCAAAATAAGATGGCAGAGAAATCTCCTACTGGGGAAATGTACTTGTGAAAGTACAGCCTCCAATATGGGAAGCTCAGAGGAAGTTAAAGAAAATGATCATTGAGGCTGTTTGCTGAATGGAGGTTGTGAACGTCCTAGTCATTTTCTGAAGTCATAGACAACAACATAATGTGAGTGGAGATGTGGGGGGAGGAAATCTCCTAGGGTGAAATTCAGAAGGCTGTCACAAGGGTCCATGCCTTATTGAAGACCTAATTCTAAAGGCTTAAGTGGGATTTTAGTGCTTTGTCCTTGTGCTAATCCTTTGCCTTCACCTTGGTCTTTGCTTCTGGATGAATTAATAATATAGAAGATTATTCTAAATCTTTTTAAAAGTATATTTGTCTGGGGCAGGGTATGCTCTGTATTAAGAGCAGAGCTAAGCAGAGGGCTATCTGTGGTATATCTTCTGAGGTTTACACCGTATCTGTCAGATGCACCTTTCACAATAGCATCTATATACTGACACTAGCCCACTGAGATACCCTGATAATGCCTATCAGCAAACAGGAAAGTTGACCCACAAAAATGCCCAAGTACAGTCAGGTAATCTAGTTCATTTTAGAGATACTTGTATAATGCTAAAAAATGTTCTGCTAATTCTTCTTCCAATTTGTAAATGCTTCAGCATTTTATACCCCTTGTGTGTCCCCTATCTATAAACATTTAAGATTTAGTGGCATGAATATTCACAGAGAGCAATGCTTATATTTCTTTTGGATGGCTATTAAATATAGGGTGACCAGTCAGCAAGTGTGAAAAATCAGGGCAGGGGGTGGGAAGTAATAGGAGCCCATATTAAAAAAAGGCCCCAAATATCAGGACCGTCCCTATAAAATTGGGACATCTGGTCACCCTAATTAAATTGAAATAAAAATTTACCTTTGCACGTGCAGACATTTGCAGCCTAGTGGCTGTATGCACATTCAATCAGGATCAGTACTGCCTGTGCAATCCTGCAGGATCAACTGGATACAGTTTTCTTCACTTCCTGAGTTAAACTTACGTAATGGCATTGAATAACAGTCCTATTGCCATCTAGGAGGTATCTGTATGACAGTGGTGGGTGAGGTGAGTCCTGCATGCAACACCGTTAACCTTCTTTTTAAAGCATTCTGGAGTCCTTGTGCTGTATAATAAAATATTAAATTATGATTTAGAATCATAGAACTGGAAGGGACCTCGAGAGGTCATCTAGTCCAGTCTCCTGCACTCACAGCAGGACTAAGTATTATCTAGACCAGTGGTCTTCAAAGTGGAGTGCGCGAGACCTCCCACGGGGGACCGTGGTGGCCCAATGCCGCTGTGGGATCGTCCCCAGGATGCTGCTGAAATGCCACCAAAAGCGGAAGCTCTGTATTCGGCGGACACACCTCGGGGCTCCGAGAGAACTCGGGAAAGTGGAAAGGGGCCGTGGACAGAAAACTTTGAGAGACGCTGATCTAGACAATCCCTGACAGATGTTTTTCCAACCTGCTTTTAAAAATCCCTATGATGGAGATTCCAAAACCTCCCTAGGTAGTTAGAAACATTATAGATAAAATTCTCTTTCCTAATCCATGCTGTGCATATTCTGCACTCTTTCTGTACACACTGTACTTCTGTTGACATCAGTGGAGTTTCCACATGCAGAATAAGGAAAATGTATCTCGTAAGAGCCGTTTGGGGGCTTGATCCATCTATACTCCTTCCTCAGGCAAAACACCCATCGACTTTGATCTTGTTGGTGTCCTACCAACTGGATTCTTCTGCCCTGTTTTTGCAGGAGTGGGGCGCAAGTCAATTAGCATTTTAATGGCAAGGGTCCACTGTAGTGACAATAGCCATTCCCCGCAACTTTCCCATTGCAAAGCCATCATCTGCATCAAGGCACAGCATCTCTTTTCAGAAGATGACTTGGTCTCCAGGGGTAACAGATTTTCCACCAGTCAGAATCCAGTATGTCCCTGATGAGTTTGTCATTTGAACTTCAAATCCAACAAGGAAGCAGAGATGTAAACTCTTCCAGGCAGGTGATTTGTGGCGTATTCTCAGCTTCTCAGGGACAGGTTATTAACCAGTGTAAGTACGATATAAGCTGGTGTCACTGAGAATATGAATCAGTGGGAAGCACCTGACAAAGACCTCAAGCAAGCAGGTTCTTAATAGGTTGTAAAAGTTAGAGATGTAGCATGAAGTTCCATAGCCCTGTGTCAGAAATAACCAACAGCACCTTTAACTGGGGGATGCTTTACAGCTTTTCAGGGCTCAGATGATCATTCAACTGCAGTCTGTGTATGAGAGATTTCCGTCTTGCTTTAAACTATGTAATTCCTATTACCTTCTCTGCTTTCTTCCATTGGTTTGGCAAAGTACAAGGCATGAAAACTGCATGCTGAACTACTCTGCATTCATTTTAGTGCCTGTTCTATTAACAGCCATCTATCTTCACAATCATTATTTGGTGACAGTGTTCTAGGTTCTTCTGAAGAAAGGGAACCATTCAATACGATTGTGAAAAGACTGCACTCTTTCTACACCTGTCCTATATCCTACTCTAATTTTGGGGTACCTAGCTTTTAAACATGAGGTGACACAACAACAGCTGATTTGGATTCACACAAAGAAATTAAACTGCAGGTTGCTGTGTGGGAGGTGGGAGCTCTGTGAAATGTACCTAAGGTAGTTGGGTATATATATTAATAATAGGCAGCTGATCTGGAGAAGACCCTACTCCTTTAAAACTATGCCAGCAACTTGCTATAATGGATGGAACAAAGATTCTCTGACTAAAGAATAAGCCAGGGAAGAACTGTAACAAAGCTTGATGGCATTTCCATTGTTCTATTTTCTAATTGCTGCTGATAATAACCCAGAGTCATTTAGGCCAGATTCTTAGCAGGTGTAAATCAGCATTTGTATTGACTAACAGGGCCATGGTGATGTATGACAGCTGAAAATATGGCCCATTTTTGTACATCATAACCATCAACATGAATTGGAAGTTTGGTGCTAAGATGGCATCATAAAGTAATGTTCAAATGAGAACAGGAAAATCCAACCTACTAATGTAGATTGAGGGCATCTGAGAAAAATAATAGAAAACTGTAAGTGGAATTGAATGCAGGCAATGCTTTTCTTTGTTTCATCATTGCTTCTGGTGCCTGTATAATGCAGCTGGAAGAAATTCAAGGCCCAGACAAGATAGAATATCTGTCTCTGGCTGGTAATTTAGAGCCAGAGCATCAACTCCCTGGCTCCACTGGGAAGGAAGGTCTCAGACTTTCAGAAGATGCTCAGACTCACGCCAGATTGGACCCTTATATTGGTAAATAAATGGATTGCATTGTTTATTAAATCTGAGTCATATATGAACATCCATTTTAAGCAGAACTCTCTTTCAAATTGATTAGGGTTCTTCTAATGCACTGATTGGAAGTTTTTAACAGCTTGCTAATATTTATTCAGTATCCGATCTCACTGAAATCCAGCAGAACACCCTGTGTAACTGAGATTAGAATCTAGTCCATACTATCCCCCTTATTCAATTGAAATTAAATAAGTAATGGAACAACTAACTCACTCACATAATGCACAGTCGGAGGGAATTGCACAGACTAATGTTGAACTGTATTGGAAAGGAATCTCAGTCCTGAGAAAGCAACCTTCATAGTACTTGGGAGTCTCCAATCCAATGATGCAATAAGAGAAGGTTTGCTGAGGGAGGGCAGTCCTATCTCTATTATCTGATAAAGAAGAGGGGTTGGAAAAGGATAAAAGGAAATAGGGCAGAAGGGAGAAGAAGTGTTTTTCCATCACAGCAAAGAAATTACTAACATGTGTGATATTTTTCATAAGGCAGTAGGCTTGATTCTGAACTCCTTTATGCTGGGAAAATCCACTGGCCCTCAAATTCAGACCTGGACTGAAACTTCCCGGAAGTTCAGAGAGGTTTAGTTTTTTGTGTATGTGTGCTTATAGTTATATGATGCATAACCAGTTTTTCTCCAAATAAATGAAAGCGCTTTCCTGAGTTATATTTGCAGTTTCCATCATTCCATGAAAAACTAGTAGTGAGGCATCTAAGTTACTAGTGTTACTATAAACCTAAAATCCTGTAATACAGACATCAATAGAAAAGCTCTCAGCATCAATATCAATACAATAATATGTTGTGTTAATGTGTGTGTGCATTGATCAGTATACATGATTGTTAAACATTTATTAAAAAACCATACTGCAAAATTCAAAATTTATAAGGAGAGCTACTAGTTTAAAAATCACATATCATAAGTTACAAGTGGCTGTGCTTATGATACTAACAGCTTAGATAACTACAACCTAAGAGGATTTTTAAAATCCAATGTCCTTTTTAATGTTTCCTTTGTTTGTTTACTTATATTTCTCTCAGTTTCCCTTTTCTCTATATCCTGTTTCACCTTTAGCTTTGCAGTGATTTATTCTGAGTTGCAGTCACTGTATGAAAATTTTTCTTTGTTGAAAAGCAAGTCTTTCTATTGGAATAAATAAAATAAAATATTTATATTGGTCCTAGATTTTTTTTTTTAAAATAGCTTGTTTTACCAAAATGTAAAATTGGAGCTAAATTTTAGTTGACTGTGTCCCATTGTGAAAGCTCTTTCACTGCTTTTCAAAAGAAAAGCTGGATAGCCATCTGTCTTGGATAGTTTAGATACAACAAATCCTGCATCTTGGCTGGGGGCTAGACTAGACGATCCTTGCGGTCTCTTCTAACCCTGTGATTCTATAATGGAATTTCTGTTTATTTCAGTGTGCATTTTTAAAGCCTAGTAAATTGTATGTATATACTCCCCCACCCCTCCGCCTGCATGTTAAAAGAACATAAGATGTAAAGTCAAGAAACTAGGAAATGCCAGAATTAGGGGGGCCTGTGCAATCTTAATTTAACCCCCATGTGTGTGCGCATTATGAGGCAGTCTTTAATTCCATGATCGCATAGTATTTTTTATGTAATAAAGGAGGCTTCTGTCTGCAGGATCCCTGCCTCCCTCACTGTGGAAGGTGTTTACTGAAGGAGGCAGGGGATTGCAGGAAGACAAAGAATGCTCTTATGGCAAAGGCAGTAGAATGCCTCAATATAATTCCCACTCTCTCACCTCAGAGGGGTGTTATGAAGATGAATTAATATTTGTGAAACACTCAGACACTATAATGATGCAAACCATAGAAAAACCTATGAGGAAATTAATAATTCTGTCTTCAAAGCAGGGTTTGAATTGTGTGCAGTAAATAAATCATGGGGCCCACACACACTGAGCAACAAAGAAAAAAATATTGAATAGCTGCTTCTTCAGTGAGCGCTGTCCATCCAGTGCACTGATTGAGGCAGACATGGTCCTTTGGAAAAAACAGTATGTGGTCATATAATTAAAGACTATCATAATGCATACGCACAATGGGACGGAACAAAGATTGCACAGGCATTTTAATTCAGGCATTTGCTAACTTTTGAGCGCTAATCACAGTGAAGAGTCTTTCCACTGATTTCAGTGAGGTTTTGATCAGGTCCTAGGAGATGACTGAATGAGATGGAATAGTGAATTATTTACAATGGGCTAGACTCGGAACCTCATTCTAATCCTAATGAGTAGTGTTTAGTTCAGGATTAGTCCCTCTTTGGTCAGTTGTAATGGCTCACCTGTGTGGTGAAGGGCTTCGCAACCTGACCCTAAACGTTCTGGTTTACTTTGAACTTCACCTTCCTAATTAGGCCTAGATAGTTTTGGCATGGGAAATGTTATAACTGAACTAGAGCTAGAGGGGTGGGATACAAGTAGTGTCATTTTGGACAAAGATTTCTTTAGTTTCCCAATGAATAGTATTATAAAGAATCAAATTTTCTTCTACAACCAACATCACACAATATACTTGGAAACTGAAAATGTTTCAGTTGGATTTGTAACTAGAAGGCGCTGGAATGCTGAAGCTCAGCTAACGTAATTGAAAGCTTCAATAGCATATACTGTATATCCTTGAATCTGCTCTGCTAAGGGCATCCCTATTGTCCTGATGTGAAGGCCACACAGCTGAGCAGAGGCACGATGATTCAGTGCTTTTTAGAGGATTTAAACCACTTCATCTTTTCTCCTTATGAGCAAAACCTGAAGAAAACATCACCGCCTTGCTTTTCTTTGTACCTCTCTGCTACTTAATAAATGCTTGGTCTAGGATGACCAGATAGCAAGTGTAAAAAATCAGGATAGGGTGGGGAGTAATAGGTGCCTAATAAGAAAAAGTCCCCCAAATCATGACTGGCCGTATAAAATCAGGATATCTGGTCACTCTAACTGTCTCCCCCTATAAAACCTCATCCCTTCCTTTGTACCACTTACAATTGGCAACATCTGCTCTTCTACTGGACAGTGCCCAACTCATCATTATATTTTGCTGCCCTTGTTTCCCCCTCCTTCCCCTCAGTTTTTAAATTCTCCACTGTCTTCAATTATATTTACCCATGTCTGAGCACTAGCAAATTTAAGCCCCAGTTCAGCAAAGTATATAAGCGCATGCCTAGTTTTAAGCATGTGAGTAGTCTCACTGGCTTTACCTTGCTGAAGCAGGGTCTTAGAGAGCTTTTCAGGTGTGGTGAACTTGCTTTTAAGAGACTTTTGCAGAAGTTCTACCTGTGTTTTGATTTTCCTATCAAATTCTCACTAGCCCTAGGACATATATTATAATCTTGTTTCTTGGCATTTGGAAATGGTAGCATTTTGTTTCTGGTGCTTTTATTTAATGCATTATTGATCTCTGGACTTTTCAGATTTCCATGTAAATAGCCCCTTCTCCTAATCAACCTACTGGAAAGAGTGGCTGCCCAGTGGGTGTGTGTCAACGTAGGGCCTTCTACCGTAGTTAAAAGTCCCATTTCACGATAGCCAGTTGAGATTCCATGGAGTACATTACCAAGGGATTTTGGTTCTTCAGAAATGGCCTTCACCTCACACTTCTGGGTGGTTATTGCTTATACTTGCTGGAAGTGTGCTCCCTGTTGTGCTGTGTGGTTTCATGGTAAACTGTCTTAATTGCTCCCTTAGCAAAAGAAATAAAAAAAAATAAAAGGAAGTCTTGTAGGAAATTACTAAGATGACAACTACAAGGTTTGACATGCCTTAGGGCTGTGGCTACTCTCTTGCATTGCGGGGAGAGGAAGGGTATTAAAATACCAGCCCTACCTTCAAAATATGATAATACATGACATTGACTGAAGTGGAGGGAACCCTGGATAACTGAAGCTCTAGTACAATATGTAAGATAGAATGAAAAATAAATTAATTTAAAATGGTTTGAAGACATACAAAAAGCACATCCACAGCATAATAGTCTCAGTACAATAATATTCTCTAATGTGGCTGAACTCTTCATGCTTTTCATGTAGTTACTGCTAATTGTAGTACTTAGAGAGTGAGCTAATTCTGCTATTGCCATCCTTTGAGGGGAATGGGGATTCAACAGTTGAGTAACATTGCGAGTGCTCATTAATTAATTCTTAAGTAATGCAGAATGAAAATTAAAATTCTATGGAGTGTGTGTGTGTGTGTGTATATATATATATATATATACATACTTCACACACACCCTGAATATCATACATGCATTATGATAATCTATACTGAAATGAATACACATTAATATTAAATCATCAAAACCTCAAAATTATTAACAGCTACATATGCTACTATAAATGGAATATATACAGACCCATACAAATGTATACTACTATACTATATAACAAGGAAATTTAGTTTATATTTATACTGCATTATGTAGTTCAGGAGTTGGGAACAGTTTTGATAATTCAAAACTAACTTGTATTCATTTCAGTGTAGACAACTGGGAATATGATAAATTCCCAGTTAATATTAATATGTACACCAAAATTAAATTTACATTTATATGTACACCAAAATTACATAATTTATATGTAAAAAAGTTTACAAATTTTGTACAAAACTTTGTACAAAATTTACAAAATTTATATGTACACCAAAATTAAATGTACATTTATATGTACACCAAAATTAAAATTAAATTCCCAGTTAATATTAATATGTACACCAAAATTAATATGTACACCAAAAAACTTGATTTTTACTCTATATCTTAAGGAGGGAGGTATGTGTGTGTGTATATCTATTTATCCATCCAAAATTAAACCATTTTCCTTTAATAGTCCTTAAGAAACATAGAAAACCATAATACAAAAGCTGTGTGATGCTGAAGCTGTATTCCCATGATGTAATAAGGCCAGTACTGTTGGTCTCATGGGCTCCAACACATAGTCCTATGTTGCATCAGTGTAGCTAAAAATTAGGTTTAGTTAAATCAATGCAAACCTCTGTGTGGACACACTTGTACTGGATTAAAATTGGTAATATTGTGTTACCTTAATTCTGTGAATTTCAGTTAAACCAGTGCAACTCTCTGTGTACATCAGGCTGTCATGGTGCAGATTGTAGTAGCCTTACTCATAGTGGGTAGCACCTCCACAAGCAGTCCAGTTTCAGCCACTGGAACTATTTGCAGGGTCGGGCACTATTTAACTCTGTCTCAGTATTTTCGTGAAATTCCTTTTATGGGCACCTATGTCTCTTTTCTATAAACTATGTGATTTATTTTGGGAAAATTCAGAACTGTATAATATTAAGCTGAACTTCTTTAACTGACATATATACTGATTTTTAAAACAAACTGAAATTCCCCCCCTCCCCATAACATTCTCCTTTATGGATTATATTTGATAAGCTGCAGGGATAATTCAAGAGCTTGTTTGGCTAAAGATCCAAGCATATTTCACATAGGTTTTTTTGTGGCACAAAAAACCCCAAGTCTATCAATTCAAGAGTATTAATCCAGGAATTTTTCCTCATGCTCAAGGGACAGATTTCACATTCCCTCCTGTGGGGCTCCCCATCCCAGGAAAAACTAAAAGATGAACTGACCAAGCAAATGTTCTGTTCCCTAAATAATAAAAGTCAAAATCCTGTGTCATTAGCTAGGTTTATATGCTGAACCAGACTGAAAGGTACTTTATTTCATTGCAGACTGATGTTTACCATGACAACTGCGGCATTTTTTTCCTTTATTGATATGCAGTGGCACAAGTTCCTCAATTATTTCAGTAAAGAGAACTGATTTATGGATAGCTGAGCTCAGTTATCTTAAGGCATGTCTACACTGTCCGGCACTTCAGACTCGGGGCCGAGGGGGGACATGAATAGTAGTATGCACCACAGTACTGCACTGTAACTAATCTGTGTGGATGCTGCAGGGGCAAACTTAAAAGGTTTGTGGTTCATTAATGCAGTTCTCTTCAAATAGGATTTAAAAAGAATCATTTTCATCATCTTCTGCTTTTCCTTATTTCTATGAGGACCAGAGACAGAAGTGCCAAAATAATGAGAATTCTTATTTCGGTGCAATCCACATTCGCCATGACCCAAGATAAGAAATCCTGGAAATTTCACAAGGGCAAATTACAACACAAATGAGTAAGACGTGACTAGAGCAAAACTTATCTGTTTTTTTTTCCACCTTTGCATAAGAACTGCAAATTCAAGACCTATGCATCACTAGAGTGACCAGATGTCCGGACTTTATAGGAACAGTCTTGATATTTGGGGCTTTTTCATATATAGAGGCCTACTACACCTCACCCCCATCCCACTTTTTCACACTTGCTACCTAGTCGTCCTATGCATCACTCTCAGGATTACTAGGTACACATTATGGAGGTCCCCTTCACAGGAATAAATTTCATGCTTTGTGAACATTCCCACAAGCAAATTGTTGTTTGCAAGCATGTCTATGCAAAGAAAATGTATCACAAATACTTGTGCAAATATTCATGTGAATATATACACATTCTAATATCTGCACCAGAATTGTTCCTGGGGCCATCTTGAATCTCTTTTTTGAGGGACTGTCATTTGGATGTTCATTCCATTAGAGAACAGAAACAATACCATTTGACTTCACTGACCAATCACACACTAGAAGTAATGAATAGTGAATATCAAGCAGTGAATACTCAGAAGTGATCAGTTTGCAGACAGGCTGAAAATTGTTCATCCAAACTGATGTGCAAAAAGTAAGATTTTTATGGAAAACCAGGATTGCTTCACAAATTATTTCCAAGCAGAAAAAGGAGTGACATTGATTGGATAATTCATTTGCAACAAAATATTCGGTTGACTCAAACCAATGGTCACTCATTTATGCACAATTCCTTGGGCTTAGGAAGAAAAATGTGGACTTTGAAGTCTATTGAGTAACACAAATGCATTGTAATTAATTGGCTAGGAAGGGGGAAAATATTGAGAGAGCAACTGCTGTACAGGAGGTTGGCATAGGTTGTACATTTAGGCCAATCCTCTGGCTGCAAGTCTTAGGAAGGTAGCTCCCCCTTCGCACCAGTTTTGGGCATAACAGCAATCCAATATGGAAGAGGCAAACAAAATAATCCTGCACCCTATTGGTTTTAGCAAGGCAAAAGGTAAATAGTGTCTGTGAAGAGGTGCTGGATCCTAATTCCTCATGTGTTTGAGGGGCCCAAGATGAGCATTCCAGGTTCAAAGAAAAAAAAGAAAGAAAAGAAAAAGCAAAGCAGATCTCTCTCCACATCTCCAGAGGACCCAGGCAGCAGCAACTCTTTGGCAGCTTTTCTGATAAGCAGCCCTTGCTGTGGAAACTAGAGCACTCAGATTCTGCTTCCTCTGAGCTCTCCACCCTGCACCGGGCTCGGATCCTCTCTTTTAAGGAGTTGCCCTTCTCCAAGTTTGACAGGCGTCACAGATGTGCCAGCTTGTGGCTAACTGTTCCCAGGGATGCTCTTTAACCTCTTCTTAACTGCAGTGGGAACTTGTCCCACCACAGAACTCCAGATTCAGTCTTCCCCTTTCTGGCAAGTTGAAGCGTGGAGAGACTGAATTTCTGAGAATATTATCCTTGATATAAACATCCTAATAACCGTGGTCCCATAAACACCTTTGCCTAGGTCTAGAATCAAATCCACAGTGAAGTCTTTCTTGACAGTCTCTAAAATCTGGGTAACTTAAAATTAATGCATTTTAAAATCTACTTTTGCTCTTCTGAATGTCTCTTTAAGCAGCTGTTTGTCAACTTCCCTTCACTTTTTTTTAATCCCTTCTTCTCTTGTTGCCATGATCAGATATTTCTTGTCTCACAGATTGAGGCTAACTAAAGTTGCTTTCCTGATCCCCTGGGACAACGGAGAGAATGAGAGAGTCACCTGAAAGTAAACTTTTTAATAAAGAGTGTAGTTGGCATCTGAACAACTGAAAGACCTTATTTCCTATCTATTACACATACTCTGCTATATGGGAAGTTGGTAGCCAGCAGTTGCAGTGTATCACAGGCAAACAGAACTAAAGGTAACTTGCTCTTAAGCACCCAAATCCATTTTTGATCAACTTTAGAAAATGTTTTTCCCCCCTTACATCCCATATACCAGTAAGAAAACACCTGAATGTAAGTCTATAATTTTCATGCAGCTCAAGTCTCTGTGCTTGTAATCAAAACACATTCTACTGATGAGGAGCCACACAGCATTATGCAATTCATTCAGATTGTAATTATGGCTAATTTCCCCCTTCTATTGTAGCAGAAAGGCTACAGAAATTAACGTGACCACTCCAAACTGTCACTTCCAATGTTTGTAATTGCTTTGCCGCAAAGCAAGTTACATTGGTGGTGATAGGGAGGGACTCGGGGGGAAGTGTATTTTGCTTAAAGGTAGGTTTAATTACTGTCAAGATCCTGGAAGATGTGTCACATCCCCAAATTCCAACAGCACCAAGGCAGCATTTGTACAGCAAAGGCGTTATATAAAGGCAATATTTGTTCCTAGCTGTAAGCGCTAAAGTACAACCCCCCTTCTCTGCCACCTCAGTAGAGATTGACCTAGATAATCGGGTTGGCTAAGGCTAATGATTCAAACATCTGTACATTTGGGGATGTTTAGAGGTCCCTGGGCAAGGCTGGCTTAAAGTGAAAACTGTCTTATCTTGATCAAAACCACATGGCACGCTTCGGAAGTGCTGCTCAAATAGCTTTCTCAAGGGTTGGGGCTCGAAACCCTTCACATCAAATAGTGCAGGTTGGTCAGTCCATTCCATTTTGCCTTATCAACCACTGCTTGTTGATTCTGTAAACTACTTATTGACCTCAGCAGTTCTGCCTCAGTGAGGACTTGGCCAAGACTTCATATTTTGGTCCATGGAAGGAAGTGATGTTCTCTAGGGTATCAAGAGCTTTAACTCTAGAATCTCATGGTAACTAGCTACCATACTGATGAAACACACCAGCAAACGCGCCTCATTCCATAGTGCAGTCTCTCAGCAGGCCGGCAGGATTGTAACACAGGGCTCCACCTGCTAGCACTCCGCTGCCACAAGACGACTCTGGTGAGGGTCACAGATTTCTGCATGGATGCTGCATCAGCCATGGAACAGGCTGTTCCATTTTGGGCAGCAGTTGGGTGTATTGTACTGCATGTTAGCTCCTCTGCCTGCCCATGGGGTCACCTAGCTCCCTGCTGGCAAAGTTTCATAGAGTTTGTGGTCAAAGGGGACCATGACATCATTTAGTCAGATCTCCTGTATATCACTGGCCAACCTCAGGGTAAATCTCACCCTGATATCACTATAGTGGACCCAGTAACTCAAGTTATGCTGAAGTATTGCCAGTTCTCAAGAGACTGATATGTCAGGTGCCACACACAGAGAATACGAGAGACCGGGGTGCCACGAATGCCCAGGCAATGTCAGGGAAATGAGCAGGTGAGACTTGCTCAGATGATTGTACCAGGCGATCCAAAACCCAATGATGAAAATCCCAAATCTAATGCCAGTCTAATCCAGAGGAAAAATTGGCTTTAATACTGTGGCATGCCAGAATCACTGCTCTGTTTCCCTGGAACAGGCACATTGCTTAATTGTTGATCTAAAGCCTATTGAAATCAATGAAGCCCTTTCCAAAGGCTTCAGAGGGCTTTGAATCAGTTTGTTCCTGCCAAAACAGGTAATTATGATATTTGTGGGCTTCCTTTAGCATTTTGAATAAGGCCAACTGGAGCAACTGGTGAACCAGTTTAGGGAGAATGCACATAATGATCCTTTGTTCATGTCTAGATTTAAATTCAAAGTAAACTCTTTTCAGGATCCTCAAGTGTTAAAACATTATTTTTTAAGCGCGTTAGAGGACAGGATTAGAATTAAAAATGACCTTCACAAATTGGAGAATTGGTCTGAAACCAGCAAGATGCCATTCAATAAAGACCAGTGGAAAATACTTCATGTGGGAAGGAAAAAATCAAATGCACAATTACATAAGGGGGAAAATAAAAGGCTAAGTGGTAGTACTGCTGAAAGGTGGTTTTAGCGGATCACAAATTGGATATAAGCGAACAATGTGATGTAGTTGTGTGAAAAAGGTGAATATCATTCTGGGATGTTTTAACAGGACTGTCATATATAAAGCACAGGGAATAATTGTCCTGTTCTACTCAGCAGTGTGGGTCCACAGCTGGCATATGGCATCCTGTCCTGGGTACAAAACTTTAAGAAAGATGTAGACAAATTGGAGACAGTCTAGAAGACAGTACCAAAATGATAAAGGGCTTAGAAAACCTGACCAATGAGAAAAGGTTAAAAAAACTAGGCATGCTTAGTCCAGAAGAAAGATGAGTGAGGAGGGGACCTGATAATAGTCTCCAATATGTTAAGGGCTGTTGCAAAGAGGATTGGGATCAATTATTCTCCAAGTCCACTGAATATTGGACAAAAAGTAATGGGCTTAATCTGCAGCAAGGGAGATTTAGATTAGATATTAGGAAAATCTTTCTAACTACAGGGATATTTAAATACTGGAATAAGGTTCCAAGAGAGGTTGTGTAAATCCTGTCATAGGATGTTTTTAAGAATAGGTTACACTAGGACCTGCCAGGGACAGTCTAGATATACTCGGTCCTGCCTCAGCCGGGGCAGCTGGACTAGATGACTTTTCAAGGTCCCTTCCAGCCCTACATTTGTAGGATTCTGTGATTCGTATGCTCCCTCTGAATTTCTGAGTTCTGACCTGGGCCCCCTAGAGGGAATTCCCTGTAGACTTCATTGGAACCCTGGTCACAGCAGGTTTCTATTGGCCTGTATTGGTTTCAGTCAGAGGATCACTAGCTCAAGAATCCATACAGCTCTAGGAATCCGTAGCCCCATTGCTTTGTTCCAAAACCTCATTTGCTAACCAGAACCAGATGAATATTTTCAATAGAAATTTACCCTAGGAGTAGAAAGTGAAGAGCTGAAATGCTATGAGATAGGTTATTGTCATAATAGTTGCTGGCAGTAGCAGAAATCCTCTTATGATACTTCCAGTAAAAGATGGACCTCACTGAAAACTTCAGGTCTGGATTTCAAAATTTCAAAGTTTCAGCGTTTGGATGTAGGCTTTTAGTTCAGCCAATAGAGAGAGAGCTGCCATAACAATGGAATTTAGATCAAGATCTGCATTGGCTTTCAATCTCTCCCTCCCTTTCAAAGGAGGAGTTCAGATCCGGGTTTTGAGTTGAATCTCATCTTTATTTTCAGCCAGGTTTGGGTGACTATGACTTGCTCTCGCTTGTACCAGAGTACATTTGGAACATCTCCACTGAAGGCAACAAAGTAGCTCTAAAGGTGACCAATATAACTGAAACCAGAATCTGAACCAAGAATGCTGGGTACATTGCCAATGGGAGTTTTACCTTTCAGATGCTTATGCAAACACAATTCAGACTGTGAACATTTAGGATTCATTGACGTATTTCACTCCACCTATAGTTACCATGCCCTAATTTCATTGTATTATAGGTCAATTAAACATGGAACAATTCCTGCTTTGGTGTTTTGGAAAGACATCTAAGCTCAACATACTTAGACAAAGAGGCAGACATACAGACAGATTTAAGAATAGATTATTATTTCATTTGCTGCTATTATACTTTCACCCTTCATTTTATAACCAGAATTTGTCAACCTGAAAGGGCAGAAACAAACACAAAAGGAATTCCCAACATGTTAAAGCTTTATTAAAACAGAAGTGATATCAGTGGGTATTATCCAGAACTCATCTACTTCAGCTGGAAAGTAATAAAAGAGAGGCCATCATTTGCAGGTAATGGAGGATTAGGCAAGCTACTGTACCACTAATTCCTGATAAACAACTGCAATAAGATGTTGTAAAGTAAAATAATTAAGTGCCTGAAGAAACCTAAAAACATTAAAATAAACGGACAGAGATGTGTACATTCTTGTTTTAGAGGTAATTACATTGCAGCAGAAAGACTTAGCCAGAAATGAAGCTATGGAAGAGATGATTCAGAAGAAATTTATATTACTGTATCCTCTGTAATCTTCTACAGTGCAGACAGTCTGATTTATCTGCAGTCTTGTATGATCTTACATCCCTAGTTGGGACTGATGTCTCTAATAACACAGGGTTCAGTTGTGCCCCAGAAATATGAAGAAATAGCACACGATCCCAAACCCAGATAAGTCAATGGAAAGATTTCCATTGATTTCATTAGGGTTTGGATCAGACCCATAGAACCAGATGGAGGCATGAGGGAATCCATGTTCATTATCCTGACCTCCTGCTGACCCATGAGACTGATGGGGTTTATGAGAGGCCCCATAGACTGTTTTTGAACTTTGCAGAAATTTCCTCGCTATTGGCTCCTTTCTGTAGATTTTCTACAGGAGGGAACAATTGGACCCACCTTTTTATGATCATATGGGCTAAACAATCAGCCTGTACAGGCCCATGTTGGAGGAGCTCAAATGACATTTTGTGGCTTTTCATTCTAATATAAAGCCTTTTGTGAGTAAAAACCCACGTGTTTTGCAAAATTTCTACTTTGAAATTCAGTAGAGCTGCACTTAATTTCACCAGCTGAGGAGATGGTCGAATATTCTTTGCAGACAAGAATCAGTTTGCATTGGAAACATGCCCAAATTCATGTGAAAAATGTGAATGGCCATTTTCTGGAAATGGCTGGTATTTACATCAGCTGGTATTTCCTAAGCTGAAAAAAATGATCTAGAAAGAAATGACTGACGTTTCTCCATGAAAACCTACAAGGAAAATTTAGTCACTTTCACAAAGTTCTGCCCCTTATAATCAGGCTCCACCTGCTGTTTGACAAGTGCTTTAATTATTGGTCCAACTCATTGTGATTATTGTCTGCAGAGCTGTAAATGAAGTAGCTGGGAATGGAGGATGGTACACGGAGGCATGTTTCCAAGAGGGTTCAGTATGCACTGCAAGGTAGAGAATACAGATTTTCCCTTGGCTTTTCATTATGTAAATAGACATAAGAATAGGTGAATCTTCCAAAAATGACTATACAGGGATTCTCAGATGTTGAACAGCCATGTAACTCCAGTGAAGTCTGCTGTACAGCAGCTGAGGGTCTGACACGTAGTGTTCTTGGCTTCAGGCATAGGGGCCTGATTCTTCTTTCAGTTTTTCATCATTGTAAAACTGTTGGAGGAGGAGTTACAGCTGATTTGTATCAATGTAAGCCAGAGAACAGCCTGTTCAACATTTTCATTTCAAACTGTGCAGGACAGTTTGAAAATTATTCAAGTACCTCTTTAGATGTGGGGGGACTTGGAGTGGTAAGCATTTAAAAAATAAAGCAAGCCAAAGGAGAAAATGTAGTCCTGTGACTGACAATATCTTGCAATATCCTGAATGAATGTTGTTGCCCTGAAGAAGCATTCTGTGAAGCTCCAAAGCTTGTCTCTTTCACGAACAGAAGTTGGTCTAATAAAAGATATTACCTCACAACACCATGTCTCTTTACTGAATTAAGTTTAACATCTTTGGAGTCCATTGCATTAATAGCACAATAGTGTGTATGTTACTGTGAAACTATATGTATGTACCTTCTCTAAGAGACTGACTAATGCAATTTCTGGAAGGTATTAGGAACTTCAAAGGACTTTTTGGAACAATACCTGTGAAGTGGATTTCCTAAGAAGCACTTGGGGAATGCAAATGATGCACTTTGTATCCATCCCTTTGAAGCTATTCCTTGGGATGGAAAACCCATTGTCTACTAATTACCACCAGGCCCTGCAAGCTCCAGATCAAAGAACCCTAAACTGTACAAAGGGTGGGCTAACCATGTTATCAGTAAAAAGGAGGAGGAGTACTTGTGGCACCTTAGAGACTAACAAATTTATTTGAGCATAAGCTTTCGTGGTCTTGAATCCACTTCATCAGCAAAGCTGGACTTCAACTTTGAGGTTGGTAGGAGTATTTTCAAGGGAAAGGGGAAAATAGAGAGTGGCCCCAATAACTGACATACTGTTTCTTTTATAAAATTATCAGCACATGGAAACTCAAACCAGTTTGGGAAAGGTGTACATGCCTCTGACCAGGAGAGTGTAAAGGAAGCTCATGCAGTTGTTATAATTACGTTATTTAACCTTTAAATCTGCACATGTTCCAACAAGAAAATAACTTTAATGCTAGCAAGGGAGAAATCTGATGCCATTTGGCAAAGACAATTTATACTTACCCTCATGCTCTTATGTTACACCTAATAAAAGATAAGACTTACTTTAAATTTTAATCCATTTATAACACTATAATCTGCCCAGCTGAACCACATTTTTCTTCTTACACAGACAAATAGCCTTTAAAAAATCAGAACAAAAGGTTTTCATTCTGAGGAACTTTGGAGCAATGATGTGAGTGTAGGAGAACACTCCTGGAGGAGAACACTTCAACCTGCCTGGACATACAATGGCAGACCTAAAGACAGCCATCCTGCAGCAAAAAAACTTCAAGACCAGGCTTCAAAGAGAAACTACTGAGCTCCAGTTCATCTGCAAATTCGACACCATCAGATCTGGACTTAATACTGATTGTGAATAGCTCACCAATTACAAAAGCAGTTTCTCCTCTCTGGGTGTTCACACCTCCAGATCATCTGCTGAAAGTGGGCCTCATCACCTCCCTTGATTGAATTTACCTTGCTTTCTTGCCTGCATATTTATACCTGCCTCTGGAGATTTCCACAACATTCATCTGATGAAGTGGGTCTTAGCCCACGAAAGTTCATGATCCCTAAAATCTGTTAATCTATAAAGTGCTACAAGACTCTTTGTCGCTTTTGCAAATCCAGACTGATACAGCTACCCCTCTGATACTAGATGTGGGAGTAATCATTCCATTGTATTTACCCTCAATATCTGGCCTAGATCCAGTATTTCTTCAGTCACAAATTTCAGGCTTTTGCCCTAGCATTATTTCAATTTGAGGAGGGATTTCGTTTTTTCAGCTGAGAGGAAGTGTGGTCAGCGAATAGGGGATTGGCCCAGGACCCAAGAGTTCTGAGCCCCACTCTACCACTCACATGTGTGAGACACTTTGGGCAAGTCATGTTATTATCTGTTTTCCCTCCCCATTAGTGGAAAACGTCAGAGGGGATGATTAATTTATCTAAATCTTAGCACCATCGGAACTTCAGAGTCTAATCCTGTCAGAACTGGCTGGAATTCAGTGTTCTAGTAAGTAGATACAATCACATTGATTTCTGTAGATGTACACTAGGGAGGAATTTGGTTTGGGGTGTCACCCCTTCCAAAGCTGATAAACTAAAGTTTCATGTGGTGCAGTATGTGGGTCTTTTGGACAAGATCTTATGAACTGGTGACCCTTCTCCTTGGCATGATTATTACTAATCCCATGTCACTTCTTGTATGACTGATGCGTACTCTAACCCTTGTAACTTAAGCATTCCGCTTCCATCTACTTATTGTTAGAGAGTAGAGCTTATTGAAAAAATCTTTCTGGCCAAGAAGCAGTTTAATCTAAACCAATGTTTTTGGGGGTGCAGGGCAGGGGAGAGGGAGAATGTCAGTAACAAAAAAAGTCAGTTTTTCTGTAAGAAATTTTTAAATGACATTTTTTTTTCATTTTTTAATCAACTTAAAACATCATTTTGTTTCAGTTTTTTGATGTAAAGGTATGTCTACACTCCCCGCTGGATCAGCAGGTAGTGATCGATCTATTGGAGGTCAATTTATCATGTCTAGACTAGATGCGATAAATCGATCCCTGAGCACTCACCTGTCAACCCTGGTACTCCACCGCCATAAGAGAAAACAGTCGGAGTCGACGGGGAGTGGCGGCAGTTGACTCACCTCCCTGAAAACACCGCGGTAAGTTGATCTAAATATGTCAGCTGCAGCTTTGCTATTCTCGTAGCTGAAGCTGCATATCTTAGGTTGATCTGAACCACCACCCGCAGTGTAGACAAGGGCTAAGAGAAAGTGTTGATTAAAAACAACGTCCTTTGATTTCAACTCAGTTCAAATCTTCCCATGGGAAAACCAAACTTCTATGACTGAAAATTTTCAAATGAAGATTTTTTGTTTGAAATTTCTTGTGGCAAAAATGTTGGTTTTCTGGCCAGCTCTGTTAAGAAAGCGTTCTTTGGCTGGCATTTGCCCATTTCCCCAGAGATGACTGCATTCCAGTGAAATGTTTTCCTCACACACTAATGTATAAAAAAACACTTTAGAATGCATTGGGCTGTAAAATGCTGCTGCACATAAAGTTATTGGACCAGATCCTCAGGTGGTGTAAAAGCAGTGAAGCTATGCTGAGGATCGGCTCATTGTCCTTGTGTCTTGCCATCAGATTTTCCAGGACAACACCTATTGGGTTCAAGTGAGAGTTCTGACTGGAATGATAACAGGGTATATACACTTACACTCTTTTGTATTTTTTAGTGTCATTCCCACTGTTGTTTGAACACATTCATGAGAATGTATCGGTGTTCTCTTTTCTACAGCTCTGGTATATGCACATTTTAATATTTTAATCCAATCTCCAGCGACTGACTTTTAAATTGGAGTGAGATATTGTGTTTATTTATAGCTACATTGTGTTGCTTGATAGATTTAAAACCGGGATAAGAACTGCATTTTCCTTGTTTAATAACCAGGCCCTTTCTTTTGTCGTTTATTTTAAGTCCATCAAAATACCATTTGGTGAATCAGCCTTTAAATTCATGAGTACAACCCTTCTCCTATTAATATGTACTTCTGAAAATTAAGTGGTTAATGAAATTATCTCCTCCATGAAGCTTAGTCAAAAACAAGAATGGGTATTGCTCACCTGCAGAACTTCAGCACTGGTTCACTGACCACAATACCAACTCTGTTACCGGAGCAATGGAGAATCCTCCAAATATTTACACTCAAGTTACTGGTAAAAGCTGCATTATATTTTTGCAGATGTTTGTGTTTTACAGCTGCAATGTACATGCCACAACTGTGGGTCTTCTCTCTCTCTCTCTCACACACACATATATACACGTGAGTCTTGTTGCAAACTCAGTGCTGTTTTTCAGAAAAAAGAAGTTGGATAATAACACTAAATCCATGAAATTTTCATCATCCTTTTCCAGAGTTTTCAGGTAGCTCTGCTCGATTTATTCTTTTGTTTTTTCTTTCTTTCTTTCTTTCTTTTTTTATTTTTAATTTCTTAAATCTTTTAAATACTTTCAAACACTCTTTTTTATTTTTTCTGCATTATGGTTGCCATTTCAATTGCATCTCTCAAATAGGGATTTAATTTAAATTTAATAAGGCATTTATTTTACGTGTCAGCCAAATGCCACGATTATTGAAAAAAAACGTTGACATTTGTTGGCCAAAGAATTGTTACAGTTTGTTGTGGAACCTGAGTAAACATTCTTAATTAACTTATTTAATATATGATAACTGTTATCACTAGTTGCATTGCTTTAGTTTTAATAAGATGGAATTGCACCTTAATTAAATACCAGGTGGATAAAAGTATATTTGCATTGCTCCACGTTTAATATAGCAAAGTACTTATCTATTATACAGTTGCAAACCTCAAAATGTTAACTCTTGACATTCATATAGGGTTTAAATTAATGGAGAACTACACTTTGAGTAGCTGAGCAAAACTTTAAATTAAGTGGGGAGTTAGAGTGAAACTACTATCTACTACCCTCTATCCCCGTCCCAGTTTTTCATACTTGAAATAGCAAGTATGAAAAACTGGGATGGGGATAGAGGGTAGTAGGTACCTATATAAGAAAAAAAACCCAAATATCCAGACTGTCCCATTGAAATTGGAACATCTGGTTATCCTATGGAGGAGTTTTGTGTGGGTAGGACACAGGGCAAAATTTCAAAAAGGACCTAAGTGATTTAGGTGCATAAGTCTCATTTTAAAAAGTTAATTAGGCCCAAAGGAGTCTAAGTTCCATTGACTTTCGATGAGATGAGCCTCTTAAGTACCTAAGGATCAGATTTTCAAAGGTATTGAGACATCCAAAGGTGCAAACAGGTGCCTAGTGGGAGTTTTAAAAGCACCAAAGCAGGTTAGGCCCCTAACTCTGACTTATTTCAAATACTTTCTTTTCTAAGACTGTTCTTGCCAGTGTCTCCCTCTCCCTTGGTCTTTTTTTTAAAAAATATACCTTATACAACCTACACTATTTTGGCCAAATTCCTTCCTGTTGTAATTGCATTGACTTCAACAGATTACACCCAGGAGTAAATCTCACCCTTTTACACTCTAGTCCCTATAAACATTCACACCATACTTGCCTTTTAGAGTTTCTTCTTTTTAAAGAATTCTACATATTTTAAGATGCACAGAGAATACAAGACACTTAAAAGTCCTCATTACTCTCTATTTTCAGCTCTGAACTGTCTTTGTGGTTAACTTCTAAATGATGTCTTTCTGTATCTGACTGGAGTGTTCCTCATTTACTATTCCTCCAGCTATAATAATAATCATCAATTTATAAGCACTTTGAAATTTGTTTCCTGTATTAATGTCTTGCTTTCTGGACTGGTTTTCCATTTGTGCTTTGCCTCTTATGATGTTACAAATGTTTGTCATTGACCTTGAATGAGTATTTTATTTTTTTAAAAAACCTTTAAGTAAAAAGAAACAGCGTGGTCCTCATAACATTGGAACAGTTGTACACCATGTAACCATCAAAGCTCTGGCATCTTTGGCCTTTAAACGTCTTATGTCTTGGCAAAAGTCCTAACACTGGTACTCTGAGGTAGGAAGACCAATCATATGTGCCTAACAATTTTCTGCTTGTTAAATCACTGCCTCAGCAGTGAGGTAGAGACATTTGAAGGGCATGCATCTCATGTCCTTCACCAGGTCATCATTTGACATTGGCTAACAGTAGCTCACGTATTCTAGGTATAAATTCTCTCCTGTGAAGATGCAGCAAAAATTTTTTATTACCTCTGCAAAGTGCTGAATTGACAATTGTAGGAGATTGGCTCCTTTTAGAAACAGGAACTAGAGGGACCTCTGATCTGATCCAGTACATCAGGTCCTATGTTATCATAATCATATTACTTGAAGTACTTTATTAATTCACAGAACAGACAGAGCATGAGCAGTGTCCCAATTTCCCTCACACCGGACCTGGAGGGCCAATTCTCTGGGGAGAAGAAAATAATTCAGGCCTCTCTGCTGAAGCTGCCAACAAGAGGTGGTGCTCAGGACACTTGTCCTTTAGAAACCAGACTGACATCATCATTTCATATAGGCCAACATGTTTCCACATAGTCATGGCATTTTATCAATACTGACCTCAGTTGACCTGAGTTCCTATTGAAGGGCTCTTGTAGCTCTATCAAGCTGCATAGGCAGGTGGCAAGCAAGGATTACTATTGACTCCATTGTTTCGTGGTTCTCTTGTCATCCTCTGCTTTCCTTCCTATTCTTGTCTTGTCCCCCTGTTGTTTCTTGGCATGAGTTAGTAAATTCTTTTGGGAAGGTTTCTATAGTACCTAGAAGAGTTAATCCTCTGATCCCCCTGGTTGGTGTCTTTAAGCACAGCTATGATCCAAACAATAAATAAGGCCTTAATGATACAAAAGGAGCCACAGGCTTCACAGTGGTCTCCATATGAGGTTCCCCATGTAGAATCAGGGCCTAAATAAATTATAACAACTAGCAATCTATACCTCAGACCACAAAGTATTGAGTTAAATGCAGGAGTAACTGGGTGAAATGTAATGCCCTGAGATATCTGATTATATGAGCTAATAGTCCCTCTTGCTCTTAAACGATATGAATTTGTAAACCACTCCCAGACTCTAGATGAAGTAATGGTGAATTTTCAGATGTGATAAATACTTGGCTATCAGAGCACTAGGCATCATTAGGGTAACTGTTTTGTTGCATATTATTCTCTCAGATGTGGTGTTATGTGTAGTACCTTATTACTATATCATTTATTATATTATTACAGTAGCAGCTAGGTTCAAAGTTTAGGACCCCATTGTATTAGGCAATGCTTAGACATGCAACAATGAGGACAAACTCTGTCCCAGAGAGCTTACAGCATAAACTAAGGACTGAATGCAACTGAGGAAAGGGGAGAAATCAGGTGGGGAGAGGTGGGAGGTTGAGCTAAGAAAATAAAGAGTTGATCAGAAAAGCAGAATTGACAGCTAATTAGTTGCTTAAGTAATAGAATGGAAGTCATTTGTAGGTATCACAGCAGAGGGGGTATGTGTTTCCATTCTCAGCTCAATTAGTCTAACTGTTTTAATTGCTCACCCAGAGGTTCCAGGATGTTTAGAAAATTAATAAGGTAGTTGCAGGATGTTTAGAAGCAATGCACATTAAATGTTCTTTAGGGCTGGCTTCTCTTTTGGTGCTTTCATGCACACTCCAACAGTAAACAAATATCCAGCCTAAATAATTTTCCTGAAACAAAAAATAAAAAAATTGTTTCAAATAGCCCTCTGAGAGATCTCTCTCTCCTGGGAATATACCAAGCTGCATAGACTGTAGTTCCACTGATTTTTAAGTGAATGCATCTGTCTTTTAAGTCAAGCTTCTGATTCTTTCCTTCTTCCTCCCCTTCAGACAAAATTTATATCAAAATATAAACAGAAACAATTTCTCTGGGGAAAAATGGAAAATTGCAGAGGATAGTTGAAGTTGCAGAGACTTTCCTGTTAGAGTGGCTGTGTATTCACGCAACATATATTCTATTTATTTTGCTCCTACAGTATAAAATGAATAAAAATCTGTGAGACATTTTTAGCAGTGTCCTTGGATAAGGTACAGACATAATGTGCCAAGTAAGATCAGATTTTACAGCTCAGTTTTATCTGTGATACGAGGGCATACATTACACAAAACATAATAATGTTCAAATAGCATTATTTTCCTTATGGAAAAGCAGCTCTCTTTCTGAGAGGCAGCATGGTTCTAAAAACAAAAGGGAGCTCAGCAGACATACCGGTGACTGCAATTGCTAAAAACAATGCTAAACAGGCACTATATTTCAGCTAGGAAACAACCACCTATGTTCACTAGGACAGCTCCTGTAAGGAACAGCTGAAGACCCCACATAGTGTGTGTGGTGGGGTGGGTGACTGTCAGAAGCTGCAGTCCCAACAACATGAGGTGCCTACAATCCCATAGGGCATTTGAACCAGCTGCTGTGGCTCCCAAAGCAAGTATGGGTTGCTGAAGAGATGTGAGGCTGCTAAAGCCAGGAATAACCCAGGTACAAGTTCCCTTTCCCTCAACTAGGATTAACTCTTTACATAGAAACAGCTATCTCTGCTGGCACAGCAGAGGGCCCTTTGCACCATGCTGGGGTACAGTGGGTGACTATCCCATTACATATAGAGTGGCAGAAAAGCTCCTGCTGAAGTTGATGCTTATGGAAGGCTTGCTACTCCTCCTGGTATCAGATCCATGGTGAAAAAAATATTCATTTTGGCAAATGAGCCAAGGATTTTTTTTCAAAAACAAGGATATATACAGGTCAAACACATGTAACACCAGTAACAATAAGGAGAGAGATCACTTGATCATTACCTGTTAGGTTCACTCACACCTGGCTGGCCTCTGTCAGACAGGACACTGGGCAGGATGGACCTTTGGTCTAACCCAGTACAGCCATTCTTATGGTCTTATATTCTTAACTGCAGGTAAGACAGCCGCTGGGCCAAATACTGCTCTATGATGCACTGGAGTAACTCCATTAGAACCATCTGGGCTACTCTGGATGTATGCCAGCGCACTTAACAGCATGCTATGTTTTTCAATCATCCTTCAGGATGAATGCTGCACTAATGCAGAGCTCATAAAAAGGATAAAATGTAAATGGTATTGAAGCCTAACATAGTATAGACATCAGTGAGGTATTAGAGGTGTTTTTTATCAATAGCCTTTCCAAAGATTTATATCTGTTTATCAATGCATTTGCTAAATTAAACACATCAGATCTTTACTTGAGACATAACAAAAGTAGTGAACAAAATCAGCATTCAGACAGTATTAGTGACATTCAACATGACAAACTGCGTAGGAAGCTGGTTGTCAAAGCCCTGTGATAATGAAAATGGCTCTGTTCACATTACAAAGATATTACTTATCTCTCTTACGGTTTGAAGTACTGTAAAAATCCTTTATATATTTCATATTTATATTATAGGCATGAGTGTACGAGTTAAGTGCATGACATTTCGTTTCTGCTGTTCTTGTCAGAATATGAGGGCATTTTTTCCCTAAAAGAAGCAAACGAAAACATGTATGATTAACTTCATTCTTTAAAGTAACAGAACCACAACCAAACAAGTGTTAAGTATATTTTAAAGCATTCTGAAGCCCGTGGTAATAAATTCAAGGTGTTTACTCTGTTGCAGACACGGAAGGCTTCAGATAATTAACTTCAGTGGAAACACAATCTCTCCAGGACTCCAACGCAGAAAATATTTCTGCTGTTTTATTCAAAAAGTCGCCATCATAAAGAAAAAAGCACATGCAGTGTTTTAAAGTAAGGGCTAATAAAAGCCTACAAAAGGCTTAGCTTTGCTTATTTTAATACACTTTGGGGTTCAAATGCCAGAGGAATTATGTGAGACAACCCGCCTATGTGCCATAGCTACAGAACTCCTACTCCATTATTCTCCCCGCCCCTCATGAAAGAAGAGGTAGACCTGGAAGAACTGGTCATGAGCCCAAGGAAGAAGAGACAGCCATATTTTCTCCTGCTTACCGGCTCTATGATTTTGCCCTTCTCTGAGGAGCTCTGAACTCTACTGCACTGGAGTTGTCAGCCTCGCTGGGCTTGCACTATGTGCTCTAATAGCTGCTTCTTGCCCCTCCAAGGAGGAGAAAGATTCCTGAGGACCTGACACAAGTGGATGAGGGAAAGAGGGGACAGAGCAGGTCCTATGAGCAGCTGCACTCTTTCTGCTTCCTCCTGTTCTGAGGAAAAAATGCATTGGCTGGAGAATGGAGTTTATCACCACTATTTGTATTACATTTTCACCTTGAGGTGCCCCATTGTGTTGGGTATTTCACCCCTCCCCCCGACACACAGTGGGTGGTGATCCCCATGCTTAAGAGCTTCCAGGTGAAACAGACAAAGGATGGGAAGGGAAACAGAGGCATAGATGTGACATGACTTGCCCAGGGTCACACAGCCGGGCAGTGGCTGAACCAAAAATAGAATCTAGGTCTCCTGACTTCCAGTCCAGGGCTCTATCCACTAGCCCACAGTGCCTCAGGTCAAGTGATCTGACTCAAGGTCTCAAGTGAGTCAGTGGCAGACTTGGGTAGGGAAAACAGATCTGTCAGATGACTCACAGTCTTTTGGCTTAACCCATAGGTAGCAATCCCTCTGTTAGGTTACTAACATGCCAGTGATAGTTCTGTAAAAGCCTGATAAAAATCAGCTGTTTCTTTGAACCATGTTGCAGGAGATTTTTGCTCAAAGTCAGAATGTGAAACATGTTTGGAACCAAATTCCTTTAGGTCCTTTGGGATCATCACCACTTCATATGTTTCTGATTTTTGTTTCCAAAGCCCTGCAGAGCGTGCCCATCAAATCATAAAGTAAGAGATGAAGAGAGGGGCAGAAGGAGAAGAAATACACTGCTTCACACTTTGCCAGCCTGCAGCTGACATCCCTGGTTTTTTTTCCCCCTCAACATTTGCTAAAGGAATGAAGCAGTAAATCACCACCAACAACAGGAGGATCAATACCACCTCTGCCTCTTTTGTGAGATCTGGAGCATGGCCTGAATCTGTCAGACTGAATTAGAGAGACTGTGGGTGTCAGTGAGGGCTCAAACAAATAGACTTGCCAGGCTGTTCATTGAGAAAAGGCTTAGATCCAGGCCATTATCATCATTATTACCCCTCCAAAAGGCACAGCCGGGAATGCTAACCTTTCAGATAAAAGGCAGGTTGCCTAGCAGTGGATGTGTGTTTACGTGCACTTTGCATGTGAGTGCACTAACCGGGGGGGGGGGGGGGGGAAATAAACCGTTTGAAAAGTACAAGGCTCCACTGCATTACCTCGCTAATGGAAATGAAATCAAATGGCGGCACGTGACTGGAATACAATATAGAAGCACAAGAAATATCATCCCAGAACAGACCGTTGGGCCACATAATCCAGGATCCTGCCTTCGACAGTGGGGCCTATGCATCCAGCTCCGCGCTCAGTATTTGCCTAGCCAATTGTGAAAGGCTGTACCATAAGGAAAGGTACAATTTGCCTAGCCAATTGTGAAAGGCTGTACCTTCCTGACTCCAGACTGTAAATAGTTTATGCCTTGAAACATGAAGATTAAAAGATCTCTTATATCAGATTAGCTGGTGGAACTGCAGATACTTATTGGACTGTATCAGCTCTGAATCCTTAATTTAATATCCTTATACTGTTATATTGTTGCAGTGCAAAGGAGCCCAGGGTTAAAAGGGCAGCAGGAGCTTCTGCAAATACATTGGGGATCACAGATGCTGAGGTGGGGGATCGGCATATGTCTCCCCAGAAGAATCTTGCATCATCACCAGCACTAGACTAAAGTAGTCCTTACTTAGGAGAATGATGAGGCTGTCACAGGAAGACATACGGGCACAGAAACACTCCCTTGAGAAGCTGAGCAGAACTTCATTGACATAAGATGGGAACAAACAGAAACAGTAAATTCTCCTGGTGACTAACTCTCCCAGACATAGCTCTCCCCCAGCCTTGAATTGTTCCCAATTCCCATTGGGTTGTTCTTCTCTGACCGTCCCATAGTCTAAATAAGGGGGCACAGTCCCTCAGGAATTTTGAAAGGTCCAGTGGACTCCTCACGCTGTCACAGCCTTGCATCTTACTCCATTTTCTTCCTCCTAGGTCAGCTTTCCTGGCCCATCCATTTTTAGGGCCTCAAAGCCCATTCATCCTTCTTCCCAGAGCAGCATTGCTGGCCTGCCAGGTTAGGAACCACAATGAACAGCTCTGTCAACGGCCTCATTTGGAACTATACCTCCCATCTCCACTTTCCTGTTGAACAAAACATCCCATATTATGTTATTTTAAACACGCTTTTAGGATATGAATGTCACCACACCCTACATAAAAATACCAGTACTGAAAATACGATCTCATTCTTCCACCTCTCTCCAGATGCAGCCATTGATTCCACAGTCTGATTAGAAACTATTAAATGAGACAAAGTGCTTTCTTCAGTCCAGATCAGTTTTGCAGCCTTTTCAGATTGATCAGATTTCTCCTCATTCTTGTGCTCTATGGTAAGACTAGGAACAAGCAGCTGGCCTTCACTAAATCATTATTTTATATGTCTTTGTCATAGACCTGTGGAGAGATGTGGGATGAAATATTGTTAATAACAGAGCAGCAGTACTGCAGTGGAAGAGGAGCTGATTGCAGTAGACATATAACTATTAATGTATACAGTTAAGATGGAGTGTAGTTTCAACTAAGAAGTAACTATGAGCTATTGTTCCTGATGACAAATACAATACAGTAATTGTGCTAGCAGGTAAAATGCCTGATTATTCCTCTCTCAGAAAGACAGATTAAAGTGGACAGTAAGAAAAAAGAATCCCCCTCCTAGCAACCTTTATCTGCTTCAACACTCAAACCTTATACAAAAGTTTCTGGGTTTTTTTTTTCCCCATTTCCAGTTACTGTCTGGGCCTGGCAGTGCTGGAAAACCCTGAGAAAGGCTGTTCTTGCAATATTCACAGTTTTGATTGGAAATAATAGTGGCAGAAAACTTAGAGTATAGCTTGATCTTGCAAAATACAATACCCAGGCCAATTGTGCAGACTCAAGAGATCTGAATTGTTTGGAGAACTCTCTGAACTTTTGGATGGCTAAACCAAATCTGAATCCAGCCTGATCCAGCTCCTACTCAAGCCAATTGCAGTTTTTCCATTCACGTCAGTGGGACTTGGGTTGGGACCAGCTACAGCCTGAAATACTTATGTTGGTCTGTACTAACTTGGCTTTGTGGTAGCACCATCAAACCTGCGGCTGAACAGATTCAGACTGAACAGCTTGCAGAGATGTGCTTCAAATGAGAAGTATACAGTCCACAAGCTTTTAGATTTACCTACAGAGCTATGGGTAAAATAGGAGTGCTCCCACAAAGAAAAGGACAGTTGGAAATACGGTTCTGGGATCCAGATTCCAAAGAAAGTAATACATATGTGCCTAAGTTAGACCTCAGCTATCATATAGGTTCCCACCAACCTAAGCCAAAATTCCTTGGGCCATAAACTGGTGTTAGCTTAAGTAACTCCATTGCCTTCTGTGGAGCACCACCAATTGATAACAAATGAAGATCTGGCTCTTAACCTTTTGAGCAGAGCTAGTAGCAAACTGGACTTCCTGTTCTGCAGGAAATTCCAACATTGAAAAAAAGATCATTCTGAAACAGAACCAAGAAATGAGATTCCAAAGTTCCCTGTGGCACTGGAATTCCAAAACTTTGTTTTAGAAAACATGACATTTTGTTTTGTCTTTCTGAAACATTAAGGCTCCCTGAGCTGCCTGGAGTCCTGGCAGCCTTCCAGGCAGAGAACTGGGCAACTTGGGGAGCCAGGACTCCCGTGTATTGAGAAACCAGGAACCTGTGACTACTGGAGCCCCAGCTCCGGGGTATAGTCTACCTGACAGGACTCCGGGGACTCTGGAAACCAAGGGAGCATGGGCTGCCAAACAGGTGTGAACCTGGGAGATTTGGAGCCAGGACTCCCCAGCAGCCCACCGGGTAGCCAAATTGGCAGGAAACCAGGCAGGCTTTGGACTCTTGCATAGTTGCTCTTACAATTTCATTGAAGAAAGTCTTGTCCCCTGGAATGGTTCAGTTTTGACAAATTGGCTTTTTCCAAAGGAAAAAGTTTAGTTGGAATGTTTCTGCCCAGTTCTACCTTCCAGGTTTGTGCATCACTCCCTTTAAGTAATGAAACATCCTATGTAGATTGTATGAGATGCCACTAGCTTTCCATCGAGGGCAAGAGAAAGGAAACCGAAAGACTCACTTGGCTATATCTTTGTTTTGCCATTCACATGCCAATGTCTTATCCATAATTATTTCAGTGGAGAGATGGAGGCACGTAGACAGATTTTCAGCCTGCTGGTTCAGTAAAGGCCAGCTTCTGAAGCAGATTATACTTAAAGGGAAATGAAAAGAAAATTATTACTGAAAGTAATAGGCTCACTTGGCAGCGGTAGATGGGATGCATCATGCCAATCACGCACTAGTCCAGGGAGAGTGCAAACAACACTGTTCCTCTTGCCAGCTATTGCATAGAATAGATACGATGCAAGTCTCTGAAAGGATGTGAATCTCAGTCTTTTGACCAGATGGAGAAGCCTAGCAGCTACAGACACAATGGACTGGAATGAGATTGCCAAGAGAATGAAGCGACTACAAATCAAAGATGAGGGAACATATAGTTCAGACTTGCTCGGGAAAAAAAATTATGACATATAACAGATCCACCTATATGAAGCACACAAACAACACACCTTGCCAATATGACTTCATTTCCTTTTGAAATATTTGATTAGTATAATTTCTACAGGCAAGAAGCCCACATTTTATAATGTATAATCAATTTTACATGACAGTGGAGTTTTGCACAGTGATGCTAAGGTGCTAACCAGGCATTCAGTGTATAGTTATATCCTACATGGCATTTGTGTAGCATATCAATAGCTCAAAAATAGGAAACAAAATCAATGATTCATCAGGTACAATGCTCTGAATAATTCACATGCCAATCTGTTCAATTCTGCACATCAGCTATGTTGATAAACAGAGTGATCAAAAACATCATATGTTGGAAAGCCAACTGGATGGCTGGGATTCATTGAGCCCATGCTATTAAATTACTCCTCTGTACATTACCTAGTAGGAAGAGGAGGATTAAAAGGAGAGCAGTGACCAGTGTGGACCTTTTAAGTCAAGCAACTTCTAACTTCCATTTTTTGAAGGGTCATTGAGATTCGCGGGACAGAGCATTGACCTTCAACTTATGATATTTGCACTCTATCCTTGACTCTGCTGCTGACCTTCTATGTGATCTTGGGGAAGTCGCTTCACCTCCCTGCGCCACTGTGTTCCCTTCCACCCTTTGGCTGGTTTATTTAGACAGCAAACCGTTGAGACCAATGGATGTCTCTTACCGTGTATGTATAGTGCCTAGCAGAATGGGACACTGATCTCATTTTAGGGATTCTAGGTGCTACCAGAATACATAAATAAATAATATTCTGCTGACTGACAGCCATTGAACAGTCATAGTACAGCTAACCATAACTGGAGAGCAAGTATTTGCGGTGTGTTTTCAGTGCTAACTAGCTAGGTATTCACTCAATTTATCTGTCTGCAGTTGATAGGATAGGAAGGGAACAGATTGTCCACAGCTGTCCCACAAATCAAAAACAAAACCTGCCTTCTGATCATTTGCATGCCCCTTTTCATGAATTGTATTATTACCTTTCTCCATAACAGTCTCAGAGCTATATCCAGATGTGCTTACACTTTTCCATTCTGAGCCAAGATCAGATTCTTTAACCTCCAGTACAATAACCAGCTGGTAGTTTAGAATAGAATTAGACCGGCAAGATAAGATAATGTCCACTGCATTTTCTTCATTTTCACATTTCATGTGGCCATGTTTCCTTAACAGTTCATCCAGTGGAGATGGGAGACTTGCATCCTCAGTCAGATTTAGAGTTCCCCAATGATAGAAGAGATTGGGTCATCTACTGGCAGTCAACACTAGTTGTTCTGGAGAAGATGTTTTTGTGGATGTACTAGAAAAAGCAGCAGCAGACATGGTATAGTATCATGACCCTCTAACTCATGTTTGATTGAAAAACCAAAAGAGCATACAGAATCCCATGAGAGTGAGCTATCCCTTTGAATCAACTTTGGACAACTTTCTCCCCTTTGGTTCTCTGTTTCAAGTGATGCTCGACATGGATGACGCTAAGCACCATTAACTTCATATTAGTCTGTAGCATGGAAAGTGAACACAGGACCTGATTCACCTCTGCATTGTACCAGCGTAGCTCAGTCGGTAGATTTATATGAGCATAAGGCTGGGCTAATGCAGTGGTCAATCAGATCCACAGGCTTTACATTTGTAACTCATGGAGCTACAGAGACTCTTTCCCCCCTCAATTCTCGTGAAAAAGTCCTGAAATGATTTACAAGCTTTTGTTGGCAGTTGATTGTTGAGTGGGTTGTTATTGGCTTTTGCACTGCCTAAGTTACTGTAGCATGTTGAGGTGGTAGCAATACCCGGTCCGTGCTTCAGCACTGAAGAATGTTCACATACAAAGAGCCTTTTGTTCTACTTCATTATTAATTTAAAACAACACAAGACTTTGCTGTCCAGGCAGGATAATGAAATTTCATTCCCTGCAGATGGCAACCCAGAGCCCAGTGATCTAACCATAGTTACTTCAGAAGTCACAGACAAAGGCAACAAATATGTCTCTTCTTTAATTCTCTCCAACCCAGGAGACTTTGGACCATCACTATAGCAACTGCTAAATGATAGAGGAAGTAAATGTCACCAACTACTCAGTGCACAGGGAGTGACAACTCAATGCTTTGCAATCACTGCTTTTTGCTGTAATATTTAATACAGGAAAGGTCTTGCCAGGCAGTCAGTGCAAGCATCCGCCAACCAGGAATCAAAGACAGAAAACTTTTAAGAGACATATTTTTAACAATCCATTTGCTTCCCCAGTTTCTCTGTGACAGTCTTCAAACATGTTAAGGGCTATTAGAAAGAGGACAGGGATCAATTGTTTTTCTTTCCTCATGTAATTCATGAATGGCTGCTCAGAAGAGAGCTGATTTCCCCCTTCTCTCAAGAGACCTGTCTAATCTCCCCTGACTAGAACCGTGGTGTTCTTTGCATCAGTTTCTCTCTTTGGGCCAGATTCTGTGGTGACTTCATGGGATTTTTACTTAAGAGCTTCAGGATTTGTCCCCTACACATGTATAATAAAGCTTCCTCTGCCCTGGTATTCTTCTTGCCCTCCTCTGGATTGTTTCTAGCCTTTAATTACCCTGACCATTGATCATTTGTTGCCATTAAACAAATTAAGGCACTTGTCACAAGAGTAAGGATGGGAGCAAATATGGCCTAGAGGTTCAGGTGTTAACCTGGGACTCGGAAGAGTTGAGTCCACTTCTCTGTTTCTGTCATACGTTTTCTGTCCTGTCTTGGGCAAGTCATTTGGTCTAGGTGCTTCACTTCTACAGCTGTACAATGGAGATAGTAGCACTGTCCTGCCTCAAAGGGGTGGTATGAGGATAAATATGTTAAATTGTTAGGTGATGGTAATGGAGATGGGCAGACGATATGGCAATCCAGATTTCCTGGCCAAATTCCATTTTTGGTAACTATTGCATTCTTCCTACCTAAATTCCATCTGCAATTTCCATTGGCTATAGCAGGGCATCTTTAATATTTCTATCCTGCAGATCACTCTGTAATAATTTCATTCCTGGACCCATATCCTCTCCAAGTCCTGCACTGCTTGGTGGGTCTTCAAAATGTTTAATTCTTCAAACCTTCAGGAAGTGTTCTGAGCACTTCTGTTTGAGGCCACCTTCTTCACTTCCTGTCCTGAAATGTTGTGATTTTGCCCTCCACCTATAAGGCCTGATCCTGTCTACCTCTGAGGCCTGTTCTACAACTACTGAAGTCAATAGAAAGACACCCATTGATGTTGAAGAGTATGGCTCTTAAAGAGATGTAACATACCATCTTAGGGTAGCCATGTTCCAGTAACAGGTAAAGAAATTCCAATATAATCATTGAGTGCTAGCTTTGGAATCCAAATTACTGCTGTAACCTTTGTTCTCTCTTGTCCAGCTTCCCCCTGCTGTTTGTTACTCTTAATGACTGTCTTTCAATCTGTGTATTTATAGTAGGGCCCTCATCACCACAATATATTAGCATCATGAATAAAATGAGATTGTAATCTCTTCCAGGCATTTGTTCCATAAAGCTCTTAAGCCCACATTTGGTTGTTATATAAATGATAATCCCTCTAGAAAAAAGGGGATATATAAATATGAGGCCATTATAATCACTTTTATAATACTGAGTCCAATACTGGGCACAATGGCCTAAATATGGTTTAAGAAGTCCTTTATCACAGAACAATTCTTTCCCATCTTCTCTTCTCTCCCCTCCCTTATGCATCCATCTCCTGGTCTTCTTGATCACAGTCATACGTTATGCTGTCAGTTTTATGGTTCTTTGCTGCTATCACTCATAGGAAGTGTTATGCTTAGTCATAAAAGAGCACCTAAGAGAAAATTAGTACATCTTCCATTATTGGGAAGCCTTCATAATGTCAACATCTATTTGTTCAGCATTTCCTCTTGATTTCTCACATATAGCACATCACAAGCCTAAGTTATTGTGTGAAATGATCATTTTAGAGGAGTTGAGTTACATATTCAGCTTTTTTTTATTGGGGAGGGGGATGGTTGCTCTAATTGTTTCCCTCTTGTTTATCTACCTTTTTTCCCCTCTGAAAGTGATGCTTCTAAGGCAGAGGTGGCAAAGGAAGGATTGTGTAATGGATAGAACCCTGGACTGGGAATCAGGTAACCTCAGCCCAGTTCCCAGCTGTGCCACTGACTTCCTGTGTGAATACAATACTGAATGAATCTGGGGACAAATGGAAGGGGCAGGAGTGTGTCTGATATGCCAATAAGCCAGGCATGTCAAAAAAGCCTGCAAGGTAACAGGGTTGGGGGAAGAATGTGTCTCTGACAAATCTGAGGGAGTCAGAAAAGAGAGTACTCTAGAAACCTGAGGGCTTGTATTGGGAGTGCACTCTAATGGGGATAGCCTCTATGCTGTCATCAAGAATAGTAACATTCAGAAACAAGTAGAACACTTCAATCTCCCTGGACACTCAAAAAACACACTTACAAGTGGCCATTCTACAACCAAATAACTTCAAGAACAGACTCCAATGAGAAACTGCAGAACTGCTGTTAATTTGCAAACTTGACACCATCAAACTAGACCTGAATAAAGACTGGGAGTGGCTGGGTCACTACAAAAAATAATTATCCCTCTGTTGATACTCACACCTTCTTATCAACTGTTGGGAATGGGCCATATCCACCACAACTGAATTGACCTCATTAGCACTGACCTCCCACTTGGTAGGGCAACTCCCATCTTTTCATGGGCTGTATATTTATACCTGCTTACTGTATTTTCCACTCCATGCATCTGATAAAGTGGGTTGTATCCCACAAAAGCTTATGCCCAAATAAATTTGTTAGTCTAAGGTGGCATAAGGACTCCTCATTGTTTTTATTGATATAGACTAACACGGCTACCATGCTGAAACCTGGGGATGTGAATTCTAATGCAGACCAACATGTCACACACTAACTGCCCCATGTGGACCCTGCTGGCATGCATTAAAATTCTCTAGTTTGTACTAACATAGCCCCTTTCTACATTAATGTGCACTAGGAAACTTTAATGCATGCCAGCACGATTCATATATACCAGGTAGTAAGTGACACATTGATGAATTAGAATTTACATCTCTTCTGGTGCTGCCTGAAACATCATGTAGACAAGCCTCAAGACTACGACTTTACTACTAAGTAAGCCAAGATGAACCCAGGCAGCTTTTCCCTTACTGAGGGTACAATAAGACATGTTGTGCAGAGTATTTTTTTGGTTTTAACTTAATCTTGGCTTTTTCTTCTTCAAAACAGCATTTCGGGGTGCATAAGTAGGGGCATTGACAACAGATCAAGGGATGTGATCGTTCCCCTCTATTCAGCATTGGTGAGGCCTCATCTGGAGTACTGTGTCCAGTTTGGGACCCCACACTACAAGAAGGAGGTGGAAAAATTGGAAAGAGTCTAGCGGAGGGCAGCCAAAATGATTAGGGGTCCTGAGCACATGATTTATGAGGAGAGGCTGGGGGAACTGGGATTGTTTAGTCTGCAGAAGAGAAGATTGGAGGTGGGGGATTAGACAGCTGCTTTCAACTACTGAAAGGGGGTTCCAAAGAGGATGGATCTAGACTGTTCTCAGTGGTACCAGTTGACAGAACAAGGAGTAATGGTCTCAAGTTGCTGTGGGGGAGATTTAGGTTGGACATTAGGAAAAACGTTTTCACTAGGAGGGTGGTGAAGCACTGGAATGGGTTACCTAGGGGGGTGAAGTCATCTCCTTTCTTAGAGGTTTTTAAGGTCTGGCATGACAAAGCCCTGGCTGGGATGACTTAGTTGGGGATTGGTCCTGCTTTGAGCAGGGGGTTGGACTAGATGACCTCCTGAGGTCCCATCCAACCCTGATAGTCTATGAAAAACAGCAAGTTTTATGAGATGAGGCCTAGACTGTGTTGAGGTAAAGTCGCTGAGGTGTGGCCTCAAAAAAAGGATATCCTCTGTGAGTAGAGCTGGTTGAAATTTTTCCTAAGGAACATCTTTCCACTGAAAAATGACATTTCATTCCATACCAAAACTCTGCAGCAATGTGTCCATTTTGACAAAATTTCATTTAGGGGAAAAAAAATAGCAAGTAGCATGTAAGTGAGGTTGAGACATTGTTTCAACATTTTCAGAATGAAACATTTTGTTTTGTCATTTTAAAAGGACCCTGAATTTTTGAATTTAGTTTATTATAAATGTTTTTCAAAGTCCAAATCTTAACTAGATGGTTTTATTTTATTGAAATGAAATATTTTAATGAAACTAAAACAATTTTACCCCCCAAAAATTCACTTTGTGGGAAATTAAAAAAAAAACGTTCCATAATGGAACTAAAAAAGTTTCAAAATTGCAGAATTTTTCACAAAACAGAAATTCTGTTTCTCACATAGGCTTTACTCATGACCAGCAGTTCTCAAACTGGGGGTAGTGGGGCGATTCCCAGGGGGTCACGAGCTCCCCACACCACCAAAGTGCCTCCGAGCCGAACGCTTCCGCGTTCAGTGGCATTTTGGTGGACATGCTGTGTGCTTCAAAGTGCTCTCCGAAAAGCCGCCAAAGTGACTGTTTCTAGTTTTGGTGGCTTTTCGGCGGATACTGTGAAGCGCACAGCATGTCCGCTAAAACACCGCCAAAAGCAGAAGCTTTTACTTTGGCTGCTTTTCGGCGGACATGCATGGGTCGTGATGGCCTGCGGGGAGTGGAAAAAGGGTCACCGACCCAAGAAGTTTGAGAACCGCCGCTCATGATCCTTTCTTACATTCTGTCAGAAAGAAAGTGGTTTCTACATTGAAAAACTTGATTGAGGAACCCCTATGAAATGGGAGCCTCTCTATTAACTTCAGCATAACTTGGATCAGCCTAGCATTGAGGCCTGTAGGCAAACAGAATGTACTTGGATTTATAGACCCTGTGTTATGAGGACACAAAATGAATAAAAATGTAAAGGAAACTCTGCTGAAGAGTCACACAACACACAACTTATGGAACTCTTTGTCAGACGATGTGGAGAAGACCAAGACCATAGCAGGGTTCAAAAAAGAACTAGATAAATTCATGGAGGATAGGTCCATTAATGTCTATGGGCAGGGACGGGGTCCCTAACCTTTGATTGCCAGAATCGGGGAACGGGAGACAGAACAGATCACCTGATTACCTGTTCTGTTCATTCCCTCTGAAGCACCTGGCTTTGGCCACTGTTGGAAGACAGGATACTGGGCTACATGAACCTTTGGTCTGGCCCCATAAGACCCTTCTTATGTTCTAATATACCAGAAAGGACAAAGCAAAAAGCAGAGAGGACAAAGACATGGGACCCAGTCCTAAACCACTGAATGCCACAAGCATTTTGCCACTGGCTCATGAAAGGATGACAATGTATGAAATAAGCAAACACACATTACTTGCAGAGACCTGCTTTTGCTACACCAATAGATGGCCCAGAAAAATACATACACTGGTTTCAAAGAGTGAAGTGTAGCAAGAACATGCATTTAAAAAGAAATATATTCTGTCTGATATAATCATGAACCATTTAAATCAGGGGAAAGGTCTCTGACAAATTTACCATGATAAAACAGCCCGTTTAAATGAATGGGAGGAGGGAGACAGTATGATTTAGGATAGATGTTATGTTTAAGGGAAGAAATTAAATCTGCAGAATGACTTCTGTGGAGATAGTTTTGACTGAAGTGAAGTGGTAAAGAGAGCAAGTGCAAGAGACATTTCTTTAACAGGAGACAGATTTTAGAAAAAATTATTTGGGCATAGCAGAGAGACTTTTAACATGATCAAGCCCACAGAGAGACCATTCATCTTGATATAGATAGAATAAGCAGCCTAGGAGGACTGAAAAAGGTTCATGCTCTTGTCCACAAGTTTGTTTACCCAAGCAGCTGAGCAGACAAATAAAACTAACAAACTAAATGACAAATAGAAGGATTCTTCCAAAGGCTGGAGGCCAGCTCTTATTACTGGGCTTGGAGTAAAAGGAAGAAAAGTGTCTTTCATTTGAGGGGAGAGAACAAGCGCATGCATGCAAAGTGGATCCATAAGTGTTTCATACAACTGCCAGGTGACTGATGGCAAAATGGATGTGATAACTAATAAACTAGAGCAGCGTTCAGCTGGTGTGGAGTTACAGACAAATAAATGCAGTAGAACATTCAGGATAAGTCTACACTGAATACTAAGGCAGGTCTCTGACTTAGATTTGAGCCCAAGTCCCGGTTCTGTCCACACACACACACGTCTGACTTGTATCTGCAAGCACTCAGGACCTGGATCTTAGAGCCTTGCTCAGTGGTTGGGTCAGAACTAGATTGCTGCTGTGACTTGGGACCAACCACTGTTATTTTTGCCAGAGTGGACACAATTCAAGCCACAGACAAGTCAGAAGTCTGTGTAGTGCAGTACTGACACATGAACACAGCTGTGGGACCACAGTCCAGCAATTATAAGCCCAGGTTTACAATGCAGGGTGGATGCGCACTTACAGGCTCAGAAGCACCAAGTCCACAAGTCTTGGTCTCAGACCCAGGTTTACTAAACAATGCGAAAACACTGTTAGACATGCAAAAACGCTGTTAGACACGGTATAAACCTATTACTCACTACTGACTTACAAGCTGTGTTTGAGAGGGAGAATAGAAGTTTATGCAGTTTCTGGGAAATCAGATGAGATCATCCCACAGTGTTTGTGTTCTGAGTGTGGTTCAGGAAACAGAGGGTGAAAGTGCACCATGTCATCTTTCTGAGAAATGGCTGCCAGAAGGTTAATACAGAGGATGGTCCTGCTGTGGAGAGTGATCAACACCACACCTCAGTTCTAATCCTTCTATAGTTACCAGCGCACCTTCTTAGAAGAGATGGTCTTCTGTCCTAGATGTGCCTCTCTCTCAACCTATCACACATTTTGGACCAAAGAAGAGGACTTTTCCCTGCCACAGGACAGTCTCTCATCTGCCTCTCTGCAGGAGCTATTGGGTAAGACTTGTGGGGCATTGATCCCAGGAATGGGCATCCAACACTCAAGAAGCTAACCTTTCTGTGGAGAGCAAACTGTAGATCTTATGTTTGATAGTTCACAAAGAAAAGATTCTTGCCATTGCTAGAAAGAGACAATCTTTAATAGGCAGAGAGTTTTATTTTCCCAGATGCAGGCCCCTAGACGTTGGCAAAAGGATGTGCTTTTCTCCAAACAAAGCAATCTTTTGGACACAGACAAATGGAGGTATCAGTCCAGGGTCTTGCAAAATTTAAGGGGAGAATTTTCTCTTCTGGGATAGGACTTGCTGAGAAATGGACAAATGGGAAAAAAATGGAAAGACTGATCTGAGAGAGACTCATTGGCTCTAAAGCCAGAAGTGACCATTGTGACTGTGTAGTCTGACCTCCTGCACATTGCAGGCCACAGAACCTCAGCCACTCATTCCTGTAACAGACCCATAACCTCTCACTGAGTTACTGAAGCCCGCAAATCATGATTTAAAAGATTTCAGCTTACAGAGAATCCACCACCTACACTAGTTTAACCGTGCAAGTGATCCATGCCCCATGCTGCGGAGGAAGGCAATACCCTGCTAGGGTCCCTACCAATCTGACCTGGGGCAAATTCCTTCCTAACCCTAAATATGGTGATCAGTTAGAATCTGAACATGTGGGCAAGATGCTTCAACTAGACCCCTGGGAAAGAATTCTCTGTAGTAACTCAGAGCCCTCCCCATGTAGTGTCCCATCAACAGTCATTGGACACTGAAACTGCTAGCAGTTTCAGGTTGGCAACATGCCATTGGAGGAAGTCTCATCATACCATCCCTCCCATGAAACTTATCAAGCTTAGTCTTGAAGCTAGTTAGGTATGTTGCTGCCACTGTTCCCCATGTGCCCCTCTGCCATAGGATCTGGTATCAGCCTTATGATAGGACTGTCAATTTCCCAGGCCCTATTGAAGCTAAAATTAAATTTTATATACAAAAGTTTACATGTATCTGCCATTCTGCACATGCTGGGAGCTTTGGCCAGGGGTTACACAGTGACCAAACAGCCTTCCTAAAGCAGAATATTTATTTAGAGCAAGTATCTCAGACACAACAGATCTTAAAAGTAAACAAACTCCATGCATCTCATTTACAGGGTACAGAAAACTGCTCAGTATTTTACAGAAGATTTAAAAACCCCCTCTATTTCTGGGAAGAATCCTGCTATCACACAAGCTTGATAATTTTTTTCCATCAAACAGGACTAGATGACTCTCAGCAACAAAACAGGAAAGCTTTTCTTTCAGTGCTGACTCGTTCAAGTTGATTCTAAATCACTAGTAAAGAAGTTATTTGTATCCAGTGGCCATTTGGCAGGTCTCAGTCCATTTTGCAGCAATCAGGTGTCCACATTAATAAAGCTATTCTCCAAAAGATGGCTAATAGTACATTTAGCAGGGGTTAGAAACTCAATAAGCACAAATTCTAACCTATTCTTCTTTGTGGTGCAAGATGAATTAACAGGCCTAAAGCTACAGCCATTGTTTACTGGAATGCTCATTCCTTTCAGACATAGAACATCTCTAAAATATATCATATTATATCACAAAAAAACCTCCACTTGAGAGAATTACCCTCTAGACAACGCTCACCTGCAGAGAAAATATTTTTAGACTAGACCTTTCAGCCAATGCTTTTTCTAACACCCTAAATGAACTCTATTTCTGTCTTAGAGGGTTGCTGACTGAGGCTTTTATAGTTGCAGACAGAGCCTTAACAGCCTACAGGTGAACTCTGCTCTCCTATTACCCCCACCCCAATTAGATTCAATAAGAGCCCTTATTATTGTATCCAGCTGTCTTCATTCACCCTCTTATTTATAGATGGCTGTTTTGCAAAAAAAAAAAAAAAAAAAAATTTGTTATTATTTCTAAGGTGAAGTAGTTTGGCAAGGGAGCAGAAGAAAGCATAGTTTAGTGTGTCTATTCTGTTTAGAGGGAGCCTCTGTTTCCAGGACTGTCAGCTTAATATATACCATACTTTAATTAAAAAGGAGGATTTATTTTTAGTGCTGATTGGCTTCTCTATTTGGAAATATACATTAGGCCTAAGAACCCAAGACATGGTTAGAAACAAAAGGTGGGCTAAACACTTTTATTGAGGGGACAGTGCACTTTTGAAATACAACTCAAAGTTAGAAGCAGAAAACAATTAGCAAAGTGATGTTTAGAACCAGAGCTAGTTACTATAGAAGATACTTAACAGGAGTGAGACCAAACACAATGTTCAAAGTGGGATGGAACTTTATGGAATGTTTTCATATCTATTGACCTTCACTTATAATGTCTGTTGTTGCTTACTGATCTTACTTATTGATTGTGAGAAAATCATAACCTAATTACTTTGTACTTAGTTCTAGCTTTCCTTTACTCTTGAGAATTGGATGTGCTAAACTTGATTTAATTTAAGTACCCCGGAGTCCTGGAAATTCTATAGTACAGAAATTTGCTCCTTTGCAGGTGGCATACAGAAAAATAACAATCATTAAAATGCATGTAACTCCTACCTCTTAAGTGCAAATTCTCCTGCTGCTTAGTGTGTTTCTGCAGTCCCACAGCCTCACCCAGGGATTAAGGAGCACAAAATAACAAAGAATACTTATAGGAATACACTAAACATTACAATAAAAAAAAATGAATCAAAAATGAACCTCCTCTCTTCCTATTCTACCTGAAACTCTGTTTTCCAGATTAAAGCTCTTCCCTACCCTCATCTTTCAGAGATGCAAAATCTATTTTAGAAGAGTGACATTTTCTGGTACAGAAAGCAGCGCTGTGAGATGCCCTGTGGAAACAGTACTGGTTCATACTATTCTCTTTGCTATATTTGTTGAACCATTCTCTAGCTACATTCTATGAGACTAATTAACTTGTGATAAATTAGCAAATCCGAAATAGGAAATAATCTTTAAGTCACAAGCCCTACTAGGCCTCATTCTGATGTTGCTTACACTGCTATGAAGTGGGAGCAACTTCACTGAAGCCAAAAGAATTGGTAAAACAAGTGAAAGTGAGATTAGAGTTAGGCCCAGAAGCTGTAAAATAATAATATATTGAAATGAAAGAAGTATCCGATCAAAAATGTAGCTACAGAGGAATATAGTATTGACCCAAATGATATTTGCTAGTGATGAAGACTATATGTACTTATTGCTTATTCAAACATTGATATTACTACAGATCCTTGGGAACTTTAGATGGGACATATCGCCTTGAATGGATAGACAACCCAAACATCCATCTGCTAAAGGCAGGGTTAAATGTGATGGGGGAGGGAGAACTGAATTTTAACCATAACTATATATTTTTAAAGGGCACAATGCTACATCTGTCACGTTTTATGTATTCTTCTGCAGAAGAGCTGATAATAGTACCATTCTCCTGCATTTGTTTCTCTGTTTAATCCATGGTCTAGGCCTCATGATTGGTCTAGGTATCATGTGGCCATCACTAGGCTAGCTAAACACTAACAACATTACATAACCCTGCAAACTGTCAAAAAGAATATATTCTTGACCCTTCCTGTTGTGTGCTGCTGTTGTGTATGCGTGAATCTTTTTTGTCTCTTCAGCCCTTCCTGAGGAGAAGAAAAAAACGTTTTACTTCTCACTCTGCAGCTGGCAAAATCTTTTGTCATACTGATGTCTGGTGACACTTCTGGGCTGATCTGATTTAGTCTGGCAGGTTTCCATAACAAGCAGCATCTGAATTTGACAACACAATCCCTGCCTAACAAGAACATCATGGCTACCCCTTATTACAGCAGTGCTAGTTGACGTTTTGGCTGAGGGGGGCGAATAAAACCTTGTGTTTTTGGGCTGCACTATGAGCAATAAATGGAATTTTGCAGAAATCAGTCATCCTTTTCCTGCTATTAAAAGCTGAGAACCTGCTTCTTTGCAAAGCATTTTACAAGTTAATATAAAATATATGGACTCATAGTTACTCCTTGAAGCCATTTACCCATGATTGTTAAATGTGACACATTATAGGATGACCACAGCAGCTCAGATGCTTAATGAAAGTCCAATTACTATACTGAAAGAAGGAGCTGGACTTGTTGCATATAACTATTAGTCCTCTGTTTCAAATCTTATGAAAATGCAACCCTAATTGCAAATCCAGCTCTATTAGTATCCCATGAACATAAATGAATTGTGGATGAGCAATTCTTTGAGATGCATGTTTCAGTACTGTACTTAACCCAGTTGCTCATAACAAATTAGATTTATTTAGACCCAGTCGTAAGGTTGGAATCAAATGCAGTGTATTTTTCCCTTACCACAGGTCACCTCAAATTATATTAATATTTTGGCTGAAGCTTAATGCACTCAATTTAGATTTTTCATTCTCTTGTAACAAAAACTTCAATACACTTAGAGTTTAAGTGAAAGAAGACCCCTGGCTGGCCTGAGTCGGCTAACATAGGATCACAGGGCATTGACTGAGAGGCTAAAAATTGCTGTGTAGACACTTGGGCTCAGGCAAGAGCCTGGGCTCTGTGACCTTCCCCTTCTCTTGCTCCAGCCCAAACACAATGTCTACACAGCAATATTACGGCCTGAACTCACAAACCCAAATCAGATGACCCAGGCTAGCCATGGGTGTTTGATTGCTGTGTAGACATACCCTTAAATACCAATCCTGTAACTGCATCTCCCTGGGAGGCTGGCATTGACTTCAGTGGGGTGCCAGCAGGTGTATAGCTTTCCTGTACTTATCTGATTGCATGAGTGGGGCCTCATCTGATCTTTACTTCAGAATACAGCCGGCAGAATTTATATCAATTCTTCATCAGCAAAAGCCCAACATACCTCTGTGCTGTTTATTTTCTCCTGCTGTCTCAGTATCACAATCATAAATCCATATTGCAATGGTTTTATCTGTTTGCAGTTACGTTGCTAAGCCTTTACTTATTTGGTGTTATCTTAGATTGTTTAGAGACAATGATTTTCTTTCCAGGCACAGAGTTGAGGGCACCAGACAGAACATCAGGAAGCACTTAACTGCAAGGAAACACATGATTTGTTTGACAGTACATGCACAAAATTCATAATGTTATTTGCATTCTACTTCTCTTAGATTTCAGGTTCTTTTATTCCATTTCCTTTTGTATCATTTTCCTTTTATGCCTTTCTGAGGTCAGCTTGGTGAAGAATCCTCCCTCCATTCTACTTCTCACTGCAAAATATCTGGTGATGATTTAATATATAAAGTCTCCATTTTCAATTTACTGGTGACAAGGGAAATACAATTCCTATTCTCCTCCTCTGAAGGCAAAGGCACCTATCACTTGGACTAAAGGAGAATCTCCTTTACCTTTCAGCAACGTAAGGCCAATGGCACACAGCTGAGCAGTACTGATTGTAGCCAGCAAAGGACACTGGTACACTAAATAGCACATTTCATTGTTTAAGTGGCCTCCTACGTACACACAAGGTTAGCCTGTGATAAATTTCACTTTCTGGAATTATGGCTTAGTTAGTTATCACATTATCACAAGATGAAGTAATAACATTGCCACACGATAACCATGCAGTTACCCTTGTCTTCCAGGGAATTGTTGTGTAGTTACCACATAGTGTTTGCGAGCTACTGTGCAGTGTTTTTAGGTAATAACTCAATAAACAACCTGTCACCAACTCAGGTTGCTTTCCTCAGCAGGGATATTCAGTAAATAGGAACTGATCTCTCCTTCAGTATTTGAACGTACATAAAATCTTGTGATCTCGCAGTGGGAACAGCAGGAAATGCTTTTGAAATAGCTTTTTATCTTTTTATAATCCTACTCTTAACTCTTCACTCCATTGGTAGAGGAAATGGACATTTATAGCTGCTTTCTCTTACCTGTCAAAAACCCAACAGCTGAATTAACAGCTCCGGTAATTAGTACTAGAAGGACTCTGCTAGGATGAAGACACAGAATATGATGTAATCTAGAGGATTTTTTCTTCCCTATGGTCAGAGTAGGGGCAAGATCATAAGAGGTGAATTGCTTTTGATCTAATGAGAAAAGGTACAGATTTTGTAACGTATCTTATTTCAGCCGATTGTAGATAAGATATTCCATAAAGACTTCAGTTAAACTACTATATCGTGAGATACTGTTATATTTTTCAGTGCAAGTACCTTTTTTAACTAAGCAATAAAACACTGTGTAAGACTGCTTTACTAACATTAATTATACAACCCTCACAAAATCTGGTAAGGTACATATTACTGCAGATGGTTAATGGAATGACAGAAGATTAAGCTACTAGCACACAGTTACAGAGTTGCTAGCATATCTGGGAATAGAACACATGTCTCTTGTTTTCCACCACTCTGCTCCAACCGTACTCTCTCCCAAACGTACAAAACACAAACTTCTGTATTATTGTTAGGGCAATACTATATTCTGACATGATACACCAGAACATGAAAATAAAGGGGGGAAAACAGAGGGAAATCATAATTTTTTAAAAAAAAATTGAATAAATTTTTAACAAATTATCTATTTTTAACAAATTTTCAATTTAAGAACATTAGGCTGGCCATACTGGGTCAAACCCATGGTCCATCTTGCCCAGTATCCTGTCTTCTGACAGTGGCCAGAGTCAGAAGCTTCAGAGGGAATGGACAGAACAGGGTAATTATTGAGTGATCATCTCCTGTCATTTAGTCCTGCGTCTAGGAGTCAAAGATTTAGGGACTCCCAGAGCATAGGATTGTGTTCCTGATCATCTTGGCTTTCTGAAAGTCCAAGTACACTATATATACTGATCACCCTTGTCCACGTTCAAAGACTTCTAATAGTTGGGTGAGGCATGATTTCCCTTTACAAAAACTACGTTGACTCTTCCCGCAACATATTGTGTTCATCTATTTGTCTGATAATTCTGTGCTTTGCTATATTTTCAAACAGTTTGCCTAGTACTGAAGTTAGGCTTGAAATTGCAGGAATCACCTCTGGAGCCCTTTTTAAAAAATGGCATTACATTAACTACCTGCCAATTATCTAATTTATATTTCAAAATTCTATTTTAGAGCGGAACTCAAGATTTATAAAATTCAGCATAAGTTCAGCTTGATATACATTTTGAGTTATTGGTTGCTGCAGTTAATGTGTGGGCTTTTCCACTTACAAAGTGGGATGATGATCCTTCCTTCATGGAGGTTAAGCCTATTAATGGCTATTAGCCAGGATGGGTAAGGAATGGTGTCCCTCGCCTCTGTTTGTCAGAGAGTGGTGATGGATGGCAGGAGAGAGATCACTTGATCATTTCCCGTTAGGTTCACTCACTCCGGGGCACCTGGCATTGGCCACTGTTGGTAGACAAATACTGAACTGGATGAATCTTTGGTCGGACTCAATACAGCTACTTATTCTTCCACTCTGCTGGCACCTTCCCAGTAGTTCAAGCCTGGAGAAAAAATTGGTGTAATGTTACACTTATGGGCTCTATGGTACACCTGAGCAGTTTGTGTGTTATGCAGTCTGGTCCAGCCTCTTTGCTGTTTCTTTATAGCAGAGAGGTCCTCTTCCAATGTAGATATGACTGCACAGGTTTTGGGATCAGGGATTACATCTACTACTCACACATACAGATCAGATCATGGATTGCTTCAGGATGGTTAATTGCAACCTCATAAAATTCCTTCCATCTTTGCAGGACTTCTTGGCTTAAGCATGTTTTACCATTAGCCTTTATTTGTTTGGACAAACGTGGAGCAAAGTCCAGTTTTGTATTGAAGTGATTTCATAGCTTTGAGTGTAGGCTGTAATTTATTGAACCTTTATTCTCTCTTCTGCCAAGTTTTCAAAATAACGATCCATTTTTGCTGTCACCCTGAAAAAATGCCCTTTAAACATTTACATTCAGTATCATCACAATGCTGTCTGGCCTCGTTTGTTTTGCAAAATTTGAAATATCTCATCCGATAGCCAAGGACATCACTAGTAGCATTCAAATTTTGGGATGGAATCTACAGTTTCACAGGTGACTCTGCTTATGGCTGCCCAACCTGATGTATCCGGGGGAGAGCCAAGGGTGTCGAATTTGTTATTCACTGTGACAGAGTATTTGTTAGCAAGTGCTGTATTTTCATAGATGCATTGCGCCTTCTCTTGCATAATAGGCGTGTTCTTGTGTTGAAATAGCAGGGTAATTATTATCTTATCAACAAGGAGATGATGGTCAGTATTTGTGGGGCTTCTGCACATATGTAAACCCAATGGGAAGTTACTATACTATGATTCAGGACCAATATATGGGCTGGCTCCTTCCTGGTCCAGACATCATTGGATTTTCGGTTTCCTGATGAATATCTATGCACCTGAACCAACTGCCAGTGCTGGCAATATTATAAGAAGTGCAAAAGGAGAGAAATCTCACAGAATTGTAACTTATTGTTCCAGAGCAAAGTGATCCAAGAGTAGTCTCAAAGCCATTTCTTGGACAACTTGGTGCAACATTCATCTCTCCAAGTATAATAAGTTAATTGTGTGGCAGAACTGATTGTGTCACTGCTGATAGAATTTCTTAGTGTTTGCAGCTTCCTTAGTGGGAGCCTAGGCTATAATGAAGGACAGCGACCCGTGGTGATGCATCAACATGGCATATAGCAGTTGATCAGAAATATAGTACTGCCTTGTGAGTGATTGATTTATGGGTGGATGGAATGGTATCACACAGATGAACGGATATGCTTACATTTTACATTCACAAATTATAAGGCAAGAAGGAGCCAGTGTGATCATCTAGTGTGACCTTCCTCTGTAACAGAAGTCCACATTATAATGTCATTCTCAGACTTCCTATTTCAGATAGTCACATGGTCTTCTCAGGGGTGGCCAACCTGTGGCTCCAGAGCTGCATGCAGCTCTTCAGAGGTTAATATACATCTCCTTGTGTAGGCATTGACTCTGAGGCTGGAGCTGAAGATGCCAATTTTCCCGTGCGCTGTGAGGTGCTCACTGTTCAACCCCCTGCTTTGCCCCGGGTCCTGCCACCATTCCATCCCTTTCCTCAAGGCCCCTGCCTCTTCTCCTGAGCTTGCCATGCCATCATTCCTCCCCATCCTCACCAGAGCCTCCTGCGCACTGCAGAGCAGTGGGCGGGAGGCATGGTGAGGGAGAGGGAGGCCATGATTGGCGGGGCTGCTGGTGAGAGGGAGGTGCTGGGGCCTGGAGGCAGGTAGCAGATGGGGAACTGCTGACTATTACTGTGGCTCTTTGCCAATGTCCATTGGTAAATTCTGGCTCCTTCTCAGGCTCAGGTTGGCCACCCCGTTCTATACCTTCAACATGAGGAATTCCCATAAGTAAGGATCAGAATCTAAATACAGCAAGTAGTGTACTCTGTAGGGGATCTGCTTGGCAGCTATGGGAAAGGGAAGCATTTTACCTACCAAGATCTAACATTGTTTGCTTGTGTCCCAGAAAGTCCATAGAAACATCATAATTTCCCTACTGGTGAAAGTGCACATTGAGTTTGAAACACAGACGAGCATCAAGACACGAATTATAATGTACAGGGACAGTTGTCAAGACTGCTCCCACTGTGGATCAAAGTGTCTCTTGTCCTCCTTTCTAAAAATTAAATCTTGCTTTTCTACTGTCCCTCAGATGTTCCAATCTTTGAAGTTAAAAGTCTTCTCAGGCACTTTGTGTGCCACAGAGAGCTCATCAGAAAGTGGTGGGGGAAGGGGGGATTTAAAGGGCAGTGCTGAAGTTTTTGCTAATCACTAAAAAAGCTTAATTGGGCTCTCCTAAAGAACCGGAACATCACCAGACAGAAAAGATGGCGAAAGGAATGAATCGGGTATCAAGCTTGTGTGCCAGCCCTGGAGGGCTTAGACTTTTTCTCCAGGTTCTTGTTCCAATAGATCTTCAGGAGATATTCTCTGCATGCATTACTACTTACTAGCTAAAATGAATTTGGTATCCTCCCATTGTTAGTTGTTGGTATATATGCTTTAGCTTTCATCTCCCAAACGTTAGTTAATGTGGAGTATAGACCCATATGAGAGCATCTCCAAACGGCCAATGTTAGATCTGGTCAAAATATTTAAACAAACATTTGTTTTAATGAAAAATGGCCTTTTTGACAAAATGAACAAAAATTAAGTTTTGGTTAAAAAAAATTGTTTTGATTCCAAAAAGGCCCCCACCAACACTGACAGTTTACCAAAACCCACATTTTTCCTCCAAATGCTTTGCAAAACTTTTTCAGCTTTCATTTTTATTTTGGATTCTATGCCTCGCTCTGCCACTTATGGGTTATGTGTCTTAGTGCAAATGACGTTACACCTCTCTGCCTCTTTTTCTGCCCCCACTCATTGTCTGTCTTGTCCGTTTAGATTGCAAGCTTTTCAGAGCGAGGTTTGTCCCTTGCTATTTGTTTTATGGAGTCTAGCAAAATGGGGCCTTTATCTACCTCTGTTAGGGCCTCTAGATGCTACTCTACTCTTTTGCATCAAAATCCCGTGAAACGTCTTTTGCTTTCTCCAGAGAACAGGATGAAAAACTTTGTCTTCAATAGCGTTCCACTTTGAGCATTTATCTGAATCTCTGACTAAGAGCAAAACGCAAGGGGCCTGACTCCTGAACAGTGATGATTCATAACCAAAGGAAAGGCTCTTGTGAACCGCTCTGACCCATAAACAATGTAACTTACACAACCCTACTATGTGAATGCTCTCCCTGTGCAGTAGAGAACCAGGAAATTTCTCCCATATCCTCCGTTGCCTGTGAGCACAGTTGAATTTTGCTGAAATTGTCAGCTTATCTTTGTAAAACAGTGCTGCAGGTTTAGGTTCATTTATTTATATAAATATTCTATTTCATTACCAAGAGCCGGAATAACATCTGCTGATGTTGTCTCCTCTGTGTGTGTGTGTGTGTGTGTGTGTGTGTGTGTAAATACATTTGATCTTCTTGTCATATTCTGGGCACTTCTGCCTATATGTTTTAACAGGATTGCATAGGAACCACATATAATGAAGTATACATAGGATTTGCCCAGATACCAGTGGGTTTAGACAATGCCATGACATGACAACTTTAAGAATGTGATGAGTATCTTTTTAATCTGTTACCTGAAATGTAAACCATGGCCTGGCTGGACCCATTTAAAAATCACCAGAGGTCTTGATACTTAGCTTCCCTTTCATGTAACAGAAAAAAGGCTGAATGAGTCATGTGAAACCAGCCATGAGATGAATATAGGCATAGATGTCATATCCTCATGTGTGCAGCTGTAATTGCATATCTACTTTGCCATCTGCAAATTTAATGGACACAGTTTCTCAGTGCCTGCTGCAGGGCTCGGTACAACTCAGTTATCATCAGCCAGATTTCCTGTTGCCAAATACCCAAATACAATAGTTGTGTAACGTCAGACTTTGGTTTCTGGAGTAGTTTCATAACCTGCCAGCCACTATGTGTAATTTTATAACAATACCACTGTTAACTAATCACACTCTCGCAGAATTATGAAACCTGAGAAATTAATGCATTTGCAATGCATTGTGAGTATTCATTTGTGAATTTTTCATAGGCAGTTTTTATTTTAGTTTGATATTTAACATGAGACTCTTTTCCTACAGATCTGTTTGCTTTAATTTCATCCCTTCTGGGTAACTTTGCACTTTTCCCCTGACAATTGTGAAAACAACTTTGTCTTTAACTACACTATTTACAGAGATGACATTTTTCACATTGAAAATGAAATGTTAGTTAACCTCTAGATTTCCAAACTGAAATCCTTACTGGGCTGTAGGTATTTCCTTTGCAAACTGGACATTCTGGTTAATGTGTTTGAATGTAAGTGCCTGATTTATAAAAGCACTTAAGCACATGCTTAATTTTAAGCACGGGGGTAATGTCAATGAGAAAATACCTGCGGACTTCCAAAATCACTCCTGTGTTCCAAAGGAAGCTGATGACCACAAAATAAGTTCACCTTTATATAGTTCTTCCTTGGATAATAAGTTATTTGTTTGCTCATTCCATAAGGCTAAAGCTAAAAAGAAGAGGCAGAGCGTTCAGTGGATTTTCTTTGATGCACAGATGCAATTCCCATTAACTTCAATGAAAGTTAACTCATGTGAATGGAGATGTGGATCTTATCCCTTTATGATTTTAAAGAACCTCCATGACAAGCTGCTTCCTGGAATATTTTATTTTCTGCTTTGTTATGGTAAGAATTATTTTTGACACAGCACCTGGCCCCTTTTAAAAACAAAAACAAATAAACAAAAACCCACACAAAAGAAACCAGTGACTGAATGACTGGGGGGAAAACGTTAATTCTGTGTCTGATTATCATCTTTTTTTAAAAAGCATCTGAAAATGACAAAATGATGGACATTAAAAAGCTAAATCGTTTTCTCAGGTTGAATGCCAAAAGAAAGGTGGCACTATATATTCTTTTAATTAGACTGTGTTCACTGCATTGCATGACTCATTTGTTTTCTTTTTTTAATAAAAATATTTTTAAAATGGCATTCCACACAGATAAAAAATATATAAGACCAGTTTGGCTTAGTCATACAATTCAAGTGTCCCTTCATTACAGATACTAACATACTGCTGAAGTCTTGCTATGACTGGAACAGAATAGAATACCCCAAAAATATTGGCTAAATTTTTTTGGTTTTCAATTGGGGGAAGATGATGCATGTTGGAAAAATTTTAACTAGATTTAGCTGTGATCTTCCCTTTTTATCACTCTAATTTATTTATATCAGCAAGGGATAATTACTGTGTAATTCTGCTTCTGTGAAGATATCATGACTGAATCCCTCCTGCTCAGCTTCTGTAAGACGGGCTAGTATGAGAACTACTATCGCTCAAGATTTTTGGCCCATTGAGGGCCCATTTGGAGACCATTCACCCACTGTTCCAGGACCTGGTGAATGGGGCGGAGAGAGCTTATTTTAACAGTGAATGAGTGGTTTAGATGGGGCTGCACAAGGTCGTCTTGAATTTAAATTGACAACAATTAAACTCTTCTGGAGCATATGTACTTGGAGGGCCTGTCTCTCGTACTCACCAGAAGTCTTCCAAGACTTGACTCTTTAGTTAAAACCAGTGAAGCAGAGAGCTCTGCAGTACAGGGTCAGAAAGAAATCCTTTTAGTCCTTTCATTTGTGCCTTTCCTTTTCTTTTTTTCTTAGTCTTATGTTCTTCTTATTCACCAAAGAGAGGAAATGTAAAGCAGAATTTGTGTCAGGTGAAATATTGTGACATTTAACATCAACAGCTGACCAAATGCATAAATCATAATTTATTTCTGTTTATAGCATTTTTGCTGGTAGTATCCTGCTCACCTACCTGACCTATGTAAGAAAATGCAGACATACCAAAAAATTTTTATGATGACTTTCAGTCTTCACTACAATATTATGAGGCAACAGGAAACAGGGTTCCCTGAGATCGAAATGTACTATTTATTCATGTCAATGCCTCAGTTTATCGGTCAAATCTCTGTACTCTGCAGTGGGCAACCTCTTTTGGAGAAACTCATGTGGGTCACATAATTCCACTATAGCTCTAAATTCTAGGGTAGTATCATTAATCCGTACAAGGTGGCTCTGAATTGCTGTTTTTCTCTGGACATATTTCTTTCAATTTGTTACCGTTATGTAAAAGTGTCCTGGCATTGTCTCCTTCTGTCATGCTTTGGGGGGACTTGTGCCTTTGGGGAGCACCGGGAGGGAGTAGTTTCTGTGCTTTGAGTGTAGGTATGCACTCTTGTGCAAGTGGAGTCTCTCTTGATGATATATTCAAAATTTAGTACTCAGCTTATTGTTCCCATTGACTTTAATGGGATCAAAGTTAGGCCAGTGTTGACAGGCCCACTCCTCATGCCAATACCGCTAGGCAATTACTCATGCAGTGGCTAGATACAATTAGGCCCCAAATGCTTTTTTTACTATGATTTATTATCATTAATTGTAATGTTTAAAAATATCTCCCATCCTTTTTGATAGGAAAGAAATCCATCAAAGGGTAAGCTACAAGGCCTTTGGCTGTTTGGAACTGTTGTGTTTCTATGCTGTCATACAAATTACGACATGGATCAGAAATGTATACATGTGACACTGAATGGCTCCAATGATTGGTAACAGGCTCCCATACCTTCACCTGTGTGCTGCTGATATTCGTCCAGATCGGTAGAGACAGAAAGTCACCATTTTCGGTCTTTGAAATGGAGCCCTAGTCTCATTCTAATTCCTCCTAGGTGGGTTGGTGATCTCTGCAGAGACACCCAGGATTGAATGGACATGGAAACGGAATTACTCTTTCCTCTAGAAGTAATCGCTCCATGTTAAGGCTGAGGCACATGAGTGGAAGCTTACGCTGATGCTGTTACCTGTGGTTTCTCAGAACCCCAACACGGTGGTAACTTAACTGTTTTTCTCCAGGCGGAGTCCATCATAAATCAATCCACCTGATAAATAATTGATATAAGCTTCCTTGGACTGTTCAAAGCATATTCTTTCACCTAGTCTTTTATTCAGACAAAGCACATAACCTATAGTGACTTCTAGTGGGTCACCAGTTCTGCAAATTTCAGCAGAACTACTCATTTCTGATCATCAAAACATTTCTAGTCATAACAACGACGTGTCAGGGGCACTTAAAACCAAGGCCGCTATTTACTCACTCTCTGCCATATGTGTTAACTTTCTGTGCCATCCTCCCATTCTGATTAACAAACTGCAAGTATGCAGCTGTCTGACCTTGTCTCTTCCCCTAAGATTTTCCTAGTTATGTGATATTTGATTTTCAGCTGGCAGCGGTTGAACATACAAAATTGCTAATTGCAGTATTATCAAATTCTGGGATACATGCAGGAATGTCAAATTCCGGGTAACAATGCCCCTGCTGCACTTGTCCTGGTGACAAAAACCGGATGTTAACTTCCAGGGCTGACAAGCCGGCACCTTTCATGAGCACTGAATTCACTTTGCATTTACAAAATATGCTTCTCTCATTTGGTACTGAGCATAGTCTGGCTTAATCCTAAAGATGCCCTAATAATATCCCACTGCAAAAGAAACACCCAGATTGTCCTGAGGAAACTGAAATACAAAGTGACTTACTGATCCTGAGATGTCTGAGCAGTCATAATTCTCCATGACACCAAAAGGGGATTGTGGGACTTCTGCGTCTTCAGTAGCTAACAGCTGGGCAGAACAAGGATTGGATCCAGGAGTCCTGACCAACAATCTCCTGCTCCAAGCATTAGAACACATGGCATAAATTACACACATATATATAATAGCCATAAGAATATCAAGCCAGTTCATTTAAATTAATGCTATTACAATGAATAGAGAATGAATTCATGATACAAAAGGCTTGATTCTCTTCTGACTTCAACTTCATTTACATTAACTTAAATCCACTGACTTCAAAGGACTTACTCCTGATTTGCTCTGGTGCAGCTCAGGAGAATCAGGCCCAGGAAGTGTAAATAGCCAGGTCAAGTGAAACATATAATATCCCTTGTCATATTAAATTCACATTAAGGGCAAATGTGTTCCTTCTGATTTATTCTACTGTATTATACACAATGCTCAGGGATGACAGTAGTAAATGATTAGCCTTTTATTGCAATGTGTGTCCTTAATAACAAATAATGTGAAAACATGAACATAAATGTAGACAAAAAATGGAAGTCATATTTATGGTATCCTTAAAACACTATGCAGAGCTTGGGCATTGACCCTTTATAGACGGAGCTAATTTCAATCCTCCCGACACTGAAATATATTGAAGCAGAGAATGCCTCAGGTAACTTATTGGAGTCATTTTTTCCCTTGTAAAGTGCCTTTTTATTGCAGCAGTGAGTGAAAAATTAATGGGCCTACTTTCTTTTACTTTTCTGATGAGAAGGAAGTACTTCCATTAGTGACACTAAGAATAGGTTTTACTGTAACTTGGCCTCAGCTGGTATTTGCGGTTCCCACACATCCTGTAACAATATGCTTTCTAAACTTAAACGGATATTGCTACAGCGACTGTTGGAGAAAAGCTGAAGGAAGATGATGAACAGGAGCTTTTTTCTTTTTTCTTTTTCTTTTTCCTCCAAGAAAGCCACTCCACTAGACTAATGTCTGAGGGGAATGATTGACCCCGTGTTCAACACCTTGGAGAGAAAAAAGGCCAAAGTGAGGCCTGTTAGGAATGTATTTCACTAGTGTGTCTGCAGAGAGGTGGGTTTTTGGGGTTAATTGCTGAAGCAAAAGGTCCACAAAAAGCAGCTTTTTGTGGCTGTCATTCCATTCTAGCAAAGATATACTTTTCTAAAGGAGGCACAAATCCTATCTCTCTATCTCAGGGCTTCTCAAACTGGGGGTTAGGAACCCTCAGGGTGTCACGAGGTTTTTACACTGGATGGGTGGGGGAGTTGTGAGGTATCAGCCACCACCCCAAACCTGACTTTGCCTCCAGCATTTGTAATGGTGTTAAATATACTAAAAAAGTGTTTTTAACTGATAACAGGGGGAGGAGGGCAGGAGAAGAGATCACACTCAGAGGCTTGCTATGTGAAAAGAGTCACCAGTACGAAAGTTTGAGAATCACTGCTCTATCCATCATTTAGAGGCTGGCCATCAGTACATCTTCGTGTTACACAGATACCCAAATACTCATTTTGGACACGCACACACACCACCCTAATCAATATCTCTCTAGAGTAGTCCAGCCACCTATCTGCTAAGGCTGCCCATAAGACTGTCAATCCTGGCCCTTTGTGATGCCGTTGACTCATTCAGGCAAACAGAGAATAAACATTGCAATAACAATCTTCAATCCTTGCTGTCCTAAATGCCATTTGAACCAGTGAACAAGCAGTCACTTTGTCACCCACTAGAAACCCTTGAGCGAGCCAGTCCTGTCTAACAGGTGAATACCAACCAATCAGCATACCCATATGAGTTAGGAGGGTCATTTCGTGAGCTCTGTGTGCGTGGGAGAGAACTGTGAGAAGACGCTGTGTCAATGTGTGGGCTGCAAAAGGGACAAAGAGGTGATTTTAAATTAATGCTGGAAATAGAATAGACTGTTAGTAATGATGTACCTATCATGGAACTTTCTTCCAAAGAGATGCATGAAGGAAAGAGCAGTAAGTCAAAGACTACAGCCCGGAGTGGAAAGAAAGCAGAGGTGTAACCATGCACACATGCAAGATATCATTTGAACATGTGCATGGCAAAGAGTGAAATAGCACAATGGCGGGTAGGGAGAGGAAGTGTGTTGCATAACCATTCTGGAACTAGTAAGGTCTCTGTGCATTTGCTAATTTTGCATCTTTTTCTCATTCTGTGGCACTGTTATCTAGTTACTATAGCAAGTAGAGAGCAGGCCAGATGGGAACGTGGGAAACTTCAGCCGCAGACTTGAAATTTTGAAATAGTCTAAGATGGATCCAAACCAGCATACCAGACCCAGACCTTGTTGGATTGTGGAGAAGTAATCTGAATGTTGCTGCTTGGACCTTTTATAGAGATAAGATGAACAAAGGCACCAGATCAGGCCCCTCTGGACTTTGGGGCCATTTGGTTCGGGCTCCAGATTCAAACATCACAGCTTGGGCTGTTTTCCAGTAGAAAGATATTCTCCACCACCCCCATCTCTCTCTCTCTCTCTCTCTCTCTCTCTCTCTGTATAAATAAATGGGAGATGCAAGCACTAAACATAAGTTAAAACACCAAGAAAATATATTGTACCATATTTCAGTATACAAAGTGGTCTTTCCTGAAACTATATTTGTTCATTGTGAATACCTGGATTCATACACAATGTTGTTGTTTAACTATTAGACATTCAACACTCAGGTACACACAGGGGTCTTGGACTGGATTGTATTCTGCCAACTGCCTCCCACCCCCTGGGAACGTGCTAGTTCAAGCAAAACTACCTAGTGTAGTCTACCCAATCTGAAAATTACATCTAAAGTGTACACATACCAAATATAATCTTTCCATATGCAGATAATCTGGGGACAATTTCTGAATGTCAGTTTGGAATTGTGGTGGAATGTAATCCTATCTTTCACCTGCTTTCATCCCTTTTCTGGCTTGAGATGCTCACAGCTGCAAAATCAATTTAGTGAAGAAACTTCTTTTCTTTTTCTCTTCACTTCCTAAGTAAATAGATACTTTAAAAGGCACAGAAAAATGTTGAGTTATCTTCCAACAGAATAACTAAAATTCCTAAGAGACAATGATTGTTTTAAAACAAAGCTATTTCAGGCAGTTTTATCTGTGTATGTACAAAGCCATTCATCTGTAGGCTTTTCTTTCCTAACACAAATGTTCTTGCTGTGGGGTTTTTAAAAGAAAACAAAGAGAGAGAAAAGTGTTTTGGAAGATCAGTCTCATACTGTTACGGTTAAAAATAAAACAAATAAAAACATATTCTGCAAAAGTTCAACTCAGCTGATTTTATAGCTGATTTTTCTAGTCAGAAACCACCATAATTTATGTTGATATTATTTAACAGCCATGTTGTGGTGGTGTTTTTTCAAAGGTCACCGAGAATGCTGTATCTCACAGGTCTTTTTAAAAGGAAAGTTATACTGAACCCTGTTTGATTGCATAGATTCTTATATTGAGCTCATCACCATGGTAACAGACAGTGAAGTTCTGCTGGTGTTCCCAGATCCGTGAGCCACTGTGCTACCCCTCTCAGCCTTAGCCAATGAGAGCTTTTCTGTTGCTAAGCTATATGTGAGCTCCCTGAGTCATCAGCTGTCTGCCTTGCCAGCAAATTCTCAGGACTCTGCTAGTCCAAACCTTACCTAACAAGTAAGTCAGTGAACGTCCAGTTCCCGAGTTTCCCAAAGTCCTCTTTCCACAATTCAGTTTCTTCTTACTGTAACACTAACAAAACCCATATCAAGTTACTGCTTCTTTAAAGAAACAACACACAGCAGCTTGTGACTCTAAGGCACCTATTACCCCTAGGAGACCAGATGTCCCGATTTTATAGGGACAGTCCCAATATTTGGGGCTTTTTTAAATATAGGCTCTTATTACGCGCCGCCCACCTCAACGTCCTGTTTTTTTGCTATCTGGTCAAAACACTACTTTGGTTTATGGTAAAAGTAAAACTAGATTAACAACAAAAGGACATACATTTAAGTGATACCAAGTATAATGAATAAGGATAGAATTGGCTACAAACGAAGTAAAAATACACTTCTAAGACTAAGATTCCATTTAGCAAACTAGAGTCTTTCATTCAAAGAAGCTAGACCTTTAGGCAGGACTCAACACACAGAGCTCAAAGCATTTGGATTCTTTGACTCCTTAGGTGAAGGATAACCGGCGGGGGGGGGGGGGGCGTTCTCTCCTGTTCTTTTTATAGTGCAGTAAACCTTTGAAATGTGTGCAATGAAACTCTGCCCAGACTTGCTTTTCTTTCTCCAGCTTGGGGTATAGGTGCCATGCTATCTTTTCCATTGCTTGTTAGCTTGATAGTATTTTTACCTTGTATGTAATTGTACCTTCATTGTTAAGACACTTTCCTTTGTCAAGGGCAGAGTGGGCTTATGCATTCCTTGCCAAACACATGCTAAGAATGTAAACCTAGTACATATTTTATAATTCTTTGGACACAACCCATACATAGAGCACACAATGATTTTCAAGACCAGCATGTTATCAGTTGGTATATAAGCCCTTACATGATATTTTTTAGATACAGATTATGACAACAGTGTGTTAGGTGTAGTAGTATGTCAGGCCTGACAAGAGTTGCTTGACACACAGGGTAGTGAACCATATATAGGCCTCTGTGTCACACACAGACCCAGTCCTGAGGAGTATTGAATACTCTCATTATGGGTGCCAATGACCATTCTGACTGAATAAATAGACCGTAGGGTTTGGCATTGCACTTACATCTGTTGGGTGTGGATGGCTGATGATATATCTAAAATATAGACAAATTGTATTATACTCTATTATTCTTAATACACCTGAAGCCAGAAACTCAACCCGTGTAAATCAGAAGCACACTGTTGGCTTCAGTAGAACTGCACCATTTTACATGGGCTGAGGATCTGGCCCATAGATCTTCAGCTTACAAAGTTTCAGCGCTTAACCTGGGTGGTATGAGATGCAGAGAAAGTTAGTCATTTCCAAATGAACTGTTTTCTGGAATGTCGGTCTGTTTTGGCCAAGCAGAGAGCTCTGGTTGCTGAGTTTTATGTACTCCCCATATGCACGAATTCATTACAGGCTTGTCAAGGGAAAAGGTGACTCATGCTGCAGCAGTTAAAAAGAGAAGGAGCTCAAAAGTTTAGCTGGAACAATGATTGTCTTCTAATTTCCTTAATGCCAAAAAACATGGCTTCAGACCATTAGTGATATGTCTGCATTCAGTACCAACCCTGCTGTTCTCAGTGAAATCAGAGATAAAAAGCTATGTTATTTATCCACTGCACACGAGGTCATTGTTTTCATTATGGTGATGTGTGACAAGAGTTAGCCATGGTAGTGCAGACTGTGACACCACTGCTCTGAACTGTGAGGCATGTTGTTTGGGAAGAGTATTTTAGATATTCCACAGGGGTAAAAGATTTTTTTAAATGACCCTTTCTTCACTTAAACGCTGATGGTACGATAGTGTAAATTGTATATATTAGCAGCCCTCAAAAATTAACTGATTAGCTGTGTCACTAGCAGTACAATGCAGCATGTCTGCAAAACATGTTTTTTAATGAATATATTTTAATCAAAAACAAGAAAGGGGTGGGACAAATAACAACTGCCATTGTGCTAAACATTTACTTACAGTAATGGCTTTCTGAAAGCCATCATTACGTTCAAATTAAAATATAGCAGAGTTTTTTGAATAACACTGTAGAAGATGATGAAAGTTGACACCGACAGTAAAGCAAAGCACTCTGAGGTTTTGCAATGGTGGAGTGTATCTGGTGCATTTATGGTATGTTGATGACAGATTTAACAAGCTGCAAGAGAGGAGATCTTTCTGAGAATCCTTCTTAAAGGAATGAAGCTTAAGGCCTGCAGACAGGGGATGGATTTGAGAAGAAAAGTGGGTGGAGAATTCATGCCCTGTGAAGTTACACATCAACACAGAACACCTTCAGAAGGGTGTATTGGGATTTGAAAAGAAGAGGTTATGGTGGGTGGGAGAACAGTGCAGAGTTCTAGACCTGTCGTTGCTTCCAGAGTCAGACTATAAGCTCTGTTAATTATGGTGGTTAGTGCTGGACTGCCCCACTGCTGTGGGGAGGGATTGCTTTGTTCTTTAGGGAAAGTTCTGTCCTCAGTCTTTGGAGATCAGTTCTCTTGGAACACATGGACTGAGGACAACGATTGATTCTAAAGACCTCACCATCTTATTATTATTATTTATTTTGTTACTCTGTTAAAGTAACACTTGGCACTTTTCTTCTGCAGTTCTCCATGTGCTTTGCAAAGAAAGAAAATTGGCTACGTTTGATTATCCACATTCCACAAATGAGGAAACTGAGGCATGAAGATTGAGATGCTTGTCCACAGTCCCCAAGGACTAAGTGATCACAGCCCTTACTGAGAGCTCTGTGAGGGAGAAAGATCCCTCACCTAGTCCCCTGATGGGACTGTGATTGTGGCTACTGTAGGGAGAGCAGTGTCCCCTGGTGTGAGCTGACGGCCAAGTGGGAAGAGCCCTAGATACTGCTCCATCCCCTACTTAATGGCCAAGTGCACAATGAGGACTAATCTGTTCAGTGAAGAGAGGTGAAGTTAGTTACCCCCTCCACAGAGCACGGCGGGGAGCAGGGAAGGAATTGTTCATGATCCTCTGAGCCAGAATTAATTCTCTGCTCTGGTCCTGGAGTGGTGCAGTTGTACATTGCCCCTGACATCGATGATCTGTAAGACTACAATCTAGTCCAAAGAGAGCCAGTGGCTTACTCAGGACTAGGAGTCTGTCCCTTGATTTGAAATCCTGACCTCTGTCTGCTTTAAAAAGGTGCCTCTGTTTTAAATATTCAGAGCCACCAAAAGTGCACGTCCTTTGGGAGTCTTCAAAATCCCTAGCTGTGAGAGTCTGAATTCACTTGAGTAGGTCTTGAACATTTAATTAAACTAGTTATTTCTGGAAACCAAAACAGAACACTTAGTGAAGAGCAGCTAAGAGGAGCCACTGCTTTCTTCAGTATTGGGACATCTGAATAATTTAAAGAGGATTTGAGGGCTATGCTTTATTTTAATTAGTTTCTGAATTAATTTCTGCTCTGCCTGTTCTCCCTCCTCCCCACCCCACTTCTTTGACCTGTTTGTTTTTGATGATATCTGCAATCCTAAAAAAAGAAAAGGAAGCAAATTAACTTGTCTCAGACCACATCATATTATCCCTTGGAAAATCACAGCAGCCTGCTATAAAAATGTGCTTATGCTGAGAGAAAACGAAGCGCTCAGAGAGCTGAAAATGTACTCATTTGTTTATTAAGTATGGCTATCTTTATTATTTAATATGGGAGACATGTTCTGGGTGCTTCACAGAGGTAGACAAAGAGGTCAGATTTTGCTTGCTGGAATGAGGGAAAATCCAGATTTGCTTTATTGAAGTAGCTCTGGGTTTAAGTGGAAACCAGAACCTAGCCCAAAGTTCCCCACTGGGACAAGCTTAGTCTAAATAGACACACTACAGATGAAGGGTATAGGGAAAGGGCTGCATGGAATCAGACTGATAGATAGATCCATTGAGTTTGACAAGCATCATGCCTGTGCCTTGCTTCCTAAAAAATACTGTGGTCGCTCCTGCCCTCCCCTTTTGCATCTGCCCCAGTGAGCTCAGTACCCACATGTTGCATCATGTCATCAGTCCTTTCATCTCCTTTTCCCCCTTCCCCAACTCCGCATGTGGCTTTGGAGTAACAATGTATGGAGCCGGATCTTCGGCTGGTGTCAATGTGCTCGGCTCCATTGAAGTCAATAGGGCTGTGTCATTCACACCAGCTGAAGATCTGGCCTGTGAAGAGTGACAGGGGAGAGAGAACGTGGCTAATCAGATGAGGCCCTCAAAAGTCTGGACTGTCCCGGGGAGATAGAGTTCTTCCAGACACCAGTCCATAGGTCAATCTGCTCATGGCAGCCCATGACTAGGACTTCTGTAGGTGTGGACCAGATTTCTAAGTGGTAAGTCTGGGTGCAGGGCATGCAGAACTGGACTCTTCTGTCCTAGTAGCCTATCAGCATCATCTTTTCCTCCCCATACCTCGGTGGAAGGAGGAGGGGAATTCCCTTTGTCATAAACCTGTGTGCAAAGGTACGGTGGAAAATATGTGTTCCTATAGGAACATCTATAGTTTTTCCCATACTGCTGCATGGCAATGATCGATCATGGCCAGGATCTTGTCTCCAACACTGGGGAGTGCTGGGTGTTTCATAGAAAGGCATAAAATCCTCACAGTGCTATACACTGCACCATATCTGGAATGGGGGGTGGGGAATGTCATCTTTTCTGCCCCATTCCAGATACAGTTCCTGAAAATGCAGTGATATAACAAGGGTCCTTAGCACTAGCCCACCACCGATGATTCCAATTTAATAAACTGTGTATAAAGTAGATAGAGGTAATTCTGTTCTCATGTCGTTCTGTCTTGCCAATCCTCTCCTAAGCATTATCAACTAATGTGTGACAGTTACAAAGGCCAGTCTGCCCAATGTGACTGAGCTAAATCCATCAAACATCCATCACTTCAAATCTGGTTTGAAACATGGTCTCTGAAGTTGCAGAGAAGTTGTCACATTTTACTAACACCTTTTCTCCTTATTCGCTGTGTCCCTGGTGGTTCCATATTGCAATTCTTTCTGCTCATTTTAGCTATGTTTCCAGAACGTAATATGAAATTACTAGGACTTATGAAAAGCACAGCTGTGTTAGAATTACAGAGTAGGTAGGAGGAATGGAGTTGCTCTTAAGAAATTCATCATCTGTCATTATGTCTTATTCTTCATACCAAACAATCTTAAAGATGTGTGTGCACCTATATGTAAGTATGCCCATGATAGGTGCCATTTTAATGGATATCCTAGCGTACATTCTTATTGTGTTGCTAGTTAATGCCCTTGTGTTATTAATTTTGATAATTGTAAGAATACAGTAAACATAAACATGTTTTAATCTGTTACCTCCATTAAGACAGGCTGAGAAGAGATGAGCTTTAAGCTAAAGATACAGTTATCCGGTAGTTGCATGTCTTTTGTTAGTAGCAGAGACATGTGAAAATATCTATGCGCAGGGCCGGCCCACAACATTTTGGCACTTGAGGTGGGGAGCTCAAATGACGCTCCCATGCCCTCTCACTTTGGCCAAAACTTTGAGTGGTCTTTTGTGTCTTCCTTCCTCCAGCACAGCTCTCCACCATCTCTGTGCATTTAGAGCAGGGAGAATACATATGCACCATTAGCAGACACAATTTTCTACACTCTGAGTCCTAGTAGCGTCCCCACCCCCCGCAACCACCACCGCCTCACAGTCTGGCATCTGAAGCAGCTGCCTCAGTTCGCCTCATAATAAGGCCAGCCGTGCCTACACTTGCGGGTCATCAATGGAAACAAACACCATGGCTTTTCCAGGATTCAGAGAATCCAAAACATCTAGGTCAATGTGAAAGAAACACATGGCATGGGAAACTTTTGAGATGCTAGGCTAAAAATACAAGCATTATACCACATAATAGCATGCACTGTTTTAATCTCTAGCAGAGCCCTGTGCACTGTCACCCACCAGAGCCTAGGAATTTTCATAACATTTTGCCTATAAGATATATATCAGCATGGTCCTATGCACAGATGGAAAAAGCAGAGTGGAAAGGGTTCCATCTTTCCAAAGAAGGATTTTTTTTTTTTTTTTTTTTAGCTACATCACCTCTTAATAATATATTACTGAAATTCAGGGCCTTGGTATTTCCCTCACACACTCACCTAACATAAAACTGTATAGACTATTGTATCTGAAATATTGGCCTGAAATTAAAGGAACTGTCCTTCAGCCTTTATACATCCATCTATCACTGTACTAACTGAGCATCCTTTAAGAACCATGTGTCTAAGAGCTTGTCTACACTGCCGCTTAAGCAGATGTAACTTACAGCATTCAAGGGTGTGAAAAAATCCATCCCCCTGAATGATGCAAGTTACAGGGACTTAAAATGCTGTCTAGACTGCACTATGTTGGTGGAAGATACTCTACTGCAGACATAGCTCTTACATCTCATTGAGGAAGAGTAATTACATTGATGGGAGAGTGCTCTCCCATCAACATAGCATGTCTACACCAGACAATGCAGCTGTGCCGATGTAGCACGGCAGTGAAGACAAGCCCTTTGTGCCCCTAAAGAGAATGCTTTTGTTATTTATATCCATGAAAATTACTGCAGGTTTATGGTGGTGTAACAGTGAGCATAATTTGGCTGAAAAGGAATGATTGCAGGATTAAGCCCAAAATAGCTATTTTGGGGATTTTTGTAACTGACATCTTAAACTTCCCAAGTTATTCCGATGGTGCTGAAGAGCTAACATATTACATCAGACATGTCAAAAACATCCCTTCAGAAAGAACAGAAACCTTCTGTCATTTCAGACACTCTATCAGATCCGAAATAGACATGGTGGGTGGAAGCACACTGGGACACAGCCAGCGTTCAGGATTTAGTCTTTTACTAATTTGTACATTTTCTTTTTTTTAAAAAAAAGCTTCCAAAGTTCATGCGTTCTTAAAAATTGATGTTACGCTTCAGATGTGAAGGCTTAAAAGTGCCATCGCCATCCTTATGCTACAACATAAAGAGAAAGATCTGCAAGCCTCAGCATGAATTCATTCACCCTTTGCTGCTACCTGTGGAAACTGCAAATAAGAATACCAGGCCAGATCCTCAGCTGGTGTAAATCAGAGTAACTCCATAGTTGTCCATTATTGCCTTCAGTGCATCTGATTCATTCTATTTTTTGGCAGGTGGAGAGGGGGGCTGCATTCTTTCCCTTATAGAAACCATCCAGCTTAATACTGAACAAATTTAACTGCTTTCCAGTTAGATTCCCACCATGCTCCCACCCCATCTTCCTTTTTGACAGCCTGTGCAATGCTTGCAGAAATTATTGCTTTCATTTAGAAAAGTAAGGATCAGATTCTCCACCGGTGTAACGCCACTGAAATCAATAGAGCCATGCAACTTTATGCCAGCTGGAGATCTGGCCCTAAGTGTTTTTTCTCTAGTAGAGCCAAGTTTATAATGAAATAGCCGAGGAGGAGGGTTTGGAAGACGGGACTGTGACCAGTACTTAAGCTCTGCTTGTGTAGTTTAATGGTCACCTCATAGGCACATTCTCTGTGTTTCCAGGGGGTGCTTGACCCTCTGCTCTGCATCAGGCCCCAGCTCCACAGCACCTGGCCCTCCTCTTCCTGCCCCTGTCCTGCCCCATTATGCCCCCTCTCCTGAGCTTGTTCCTCCCCCACAGGGCCTCCTGCATGTCACTAAACAGCTGATCCGCGGCAGGTGGGAAGCGCTGGGAGGAACTGATAGGCGGGTGCTGAGGTGGGAGAGGAGTTGAACCATGGGGCTGCTGGGCATCCACTATTTTTTTTCCTATGGGTGCTTCATCCCCAGAGCATTCACGGAGTCGGTGCCTGTGGGTCACCTTAGGCAGAGCTGCGGCGGATAATATTATTGCCTGCATGGGTTCCTTGTGTCTGTTTGCTAGGCTGGGCTTTGGTACTTCCCCCACCTGCCTTCCCACACTCCCCAGACTCCATGAGAAAATGCCAAATGTGAAATGTGCTGTTGTCCAGCCAGCTGCTGGTTTTCTCCCATGCTGCTGAAGAAGATGACGAGGCAAGGAAGAATCATGCTGCAATTCCCATGCATGAATTAGTCCCTGAACACTTGGTGTTAAGGCAAAACTTGAGTAGTTTCTTGGCTAATACTGTGCCTGTCTTTGCCAGTGGCCTGCCTGGAAGCACCTAAATTGCACTGTGTGTTACATAAGAGCTGGGAGAGATTCAAATGTCACTTCTTTGCTTATGCCGTACTGGTCTTACACTGCATGTAGGCTAATAATAATCATCAATACCTAGTTCTTAAATAACACTTTTTGATATCTCAAAGCATTCTGCAAAGGAGGTCAATGTCATTATCCCCATTTTACAGATGGAGAAACTGACACAAGAAGGAATGTGACTTGCCCAGGGCCAGTGGCAGAGCCAGGAATAGAACCCAGTCTCCTGAGTGCCAGTCCAGTGCTCTATCAGACCACACTGCCTCCTAAAAGAGGATCATCTCCTCAACTAGGGTAAATTAATGTAGCCGCACAGAGCAATGGTGATTTACACCAGCGAGAAATCTGGCCAACGTTTCCCCTGTTCTTGTCGGAAAAGTGTTCAGTTCCATATTATAGGCCAGGACAATCTTTTGATCTGTTTGTACAGCACCTAGCTCAGTGGAGTCCTAGTCCGTGACTGGGGCTCTGAGGTACTACTGCAATCCAAATAACAAACCATAATAATAATAATTAATTATGTTGGTTAATCCTTCCTTTGTTATCCTGCAGGGCTTGCTGTACCTGTTGCAGAGCTGTGTGTAAAATAAAATGTGTAGCTTCCATTCAGCTCCCCTCTCACCAGTGATAGGCTCTGTGCACCATTGTTGTCGGGTAATACACAGCGAATAGGTTGTAACAATCAATACACAATGCATTTTTCCGTGTGAGCAACATCTGGGAACAGAGATCGCATGTTAGTCAGAATTGCTCACAAATATGATTTCCCCCTTGGATTGATATTCAAACTTATCACCATTGGCACTCACTTGTGATTGGTCATGTGAGTCATGTGCTACAGTGCCTTCTCATTGATTGAAATAACCCGTCAAATGGGGTGATTTGTGTGAATGCTCACAGAGGGCAGGTTGGTTTCCCATGAGTATACAAGCACACAAGCTACAACCGGTGGGATAGTGTGTGGGTACAGCCAGGATGACTGAGGTGTTGTATGTGCGAATGTAATACTGTACCTCAGGGCATGTTGTTGATAGCTGGGATTGAGCCTGCTAATTCTGGATCTAAATGCATGAACCTTGATTGCTTGAGCTAAAAGACCCTGCTTTGTTAGCCTCTTCAACTTCTATCGGTGGCACACCCATCATGTTACAATCATACAGCTAGAGGACACTTGAATCTCTCTTGCAATCACAGTTTTAGTGTTGCTAAACAGAACCCAATATAAGTAAGGACTACAGTATTCTGTAGGAATGGTGTAAAATACTACAGCTTGCAACAATAAAACTACAGTATTGGAGGGTGATTGCGCTAGAGTTTGCAAATGATAGAAGGTGTACTCATAGACTTCTCCCCATGCAGTGTAATGCTGCAGATCACAGGCAGGCAGGCGGTATCCACCACTGGAAATGGAAGCTCAGCATAAAGCCAGGTTTGTCTGTATTCCCTCCCACACTCTAATGATCCTTTAAAGAAGCCAGCCGAGCAGAAAATAAAACAATTGTCATCTTTTCTAGAAAGACACAAGAATCTTACATTAACACTTTGTTAATCTGTAGAGCTATAGAGCTATTAGTAATAGAATTAACTTCTGATCTCCTGAGCTACCTTTCTAAAGGAAACTATTTTAATAACAGTGTCATTCTAGAAACACTCCAGTCTGAACCGTGACCTATATCAGCAATATGTGCTCTGATAATCCATTTCCAATATAATAGTGTTTTTAGGGGTTGGTTATATTAAATAGCAGTGGCATAGATTTCTCACAGTTAAGGTAGGTAACCAAAATCCAATTGAAGTTCTGTTTCTATATGCAGAAGTGAGGAGGAGTGAAGTGTTAGAATTCGATGTCAGATACTATTAACCAAAATGCCATCTACACACATTAATTTGTAAGCACCCTCTAAAATCCAATTAAAACCTCTTTCATTTGCTTAATTGGCTGTCACACAGATTGTTATATAATGTATAATGGGGGGGAACCTTTTTTTGCGAAAAAAGTGACAAGAATTAAAGCAGCATTAAATGCCCATCTTAAAAAAGTAACAGTAAGGCAGATCGGAATTCAAGCTGAAACAATATCGGAAATTCATCCCTGTGCACTTCTGCAATGCCTTCCATTTGAGGATCTCCTAATGATTCATATGTATTAATGAATTAAGCATCACATAATTCTGCCCTGATGTAGATATGAAAAATGCTGTCTCCATTTTACAGATGGGAAAACAGAGGCAGGAAAGTCACACAGTAAATTTGCAACAGGAGCTGGGGTAAAATCCTGAAGTCACTGACCAGATCTTCTGACTCTCTCTAAATTGTACCTTCACTACAAAAATGTACAGTATGTGCTGTTCCTGTAATTGTCTGAGAGAGACACTACAATACAAAGGCATTTTGGAGCATGTTACAGATGGCATTTCAGCCATGGCTCTGAATTCTCCTTGTTCTTATATGTTTTAAGTCAGATCCTGCTAGATGGTCGGACAGTGGGGAAATTATTCCCCAACAGAATGTTACTGAGTGATGTGGGAAAACTCCTCAATTATTTATCTGATGCTTCTGCTATCTACAGTACTGGCCAAATGATAGGAAAAAAATGTGAATAAACGATGTGTCAAACTCTTCATGAATCCTGTTCATCCACCTCGAGTAGCAACTCCTCCTTTGAGACTAGGAAATCCAATTAAGTATCAACTTTCCCTGATGATGGAGACATTTATGTGCATTGGGGAAGATCCTCAGCTGGTGTGAATCTGCCTAGATCCACTAAAGTCAAGTCCATTGACACCAGTGAGGTCACGATTTCACCCTCAGCCTTAAAATGTGCATCAGTCAAATAAGCCGAGTGATAAAGACGATTGTTTTGAAGAACCTTTCCATTTCTAGTCCATGTGATTAACATCTATGTAAAAACCAGTATCTGTTTCTGTTGAATGTGTGCCAAGTCGTTCACAAGTGGCTTGAACAGCTGGCAAATGGCACAATTCCATGTTTTGGTGCTATCCTCCGCATTTTAGAGGTGTCCCTATTTCTTTCTGCCCACCTCTTTTTATCCCCTCCCCAATCTGATGGTAAACAACATTCTTTGGACTCTTAGCTTGCGCCACATGCAGAGTAAAGGCCTGTTATGTCAGTGTTGGGTGCCAGGCACCAGCACAAACAGTAAAGATGATTTCTTTGGTGCCGCTGTCCCATGCTGTGTGGGAGAGATAATGTGAGTCCGCATTTTTGGCTGAAGCATGAAACCAAAGCAGGTCCAATGATAATCTGGTGAATCTGGCAATTCTGTGTCACTTGGTTTATTGTGGAGCCGTGATGCCCAGAACTGTAGCAATTTTGCCATGAAATAAAGCAATTTTCCATTTAGTCACAGCATCCGACTGTTTCCCTTTCTCTCCAAAGGGGCTGGCTTGTTGGCTCATTATGTGGCTGGAGCATAAAAGCTGAAAGGATGACAAGGAGAGGAAACTCTGTCTCAGCACTTTCCAATACCCAATCCCCCACTGGATTCCCCCACCTCCGCCCTGCCATCTTCCAGTGTTTGCTGAGGTACACTGTGCTGCCTAGCAACGGCACCGTAGGCGATGTCATAAGGACTCAGAGGACTGCAACAGGGGTATAAACACCTACGAAAATGAATAAATAAAAATCCCCACTGAAATAAGGTTGTGACACACATTTCTGAAAGCAAGGAAATACGTGGCTAGTCGCCTTGTGTTACTGCACCAAGGCCATATCATACCTGGCCTGGGGGAGCTGTGCAGACAAGAGACAGGTTCCAACAGCAAAGATGGATCTGAATTTTAGGAAAAATTTGCAGGTGTTCTCTACTGGGGATATCTAGAAGTTGTTTAGAGTAATTTCTACCCAACATCACAGAACTCAATTGCTTTAATCGGTATGATTTTTCTCTAAGGGTTTATATATGGACGCACACATACATACATACACACACACACACACACACACACACACACACACACACACGTCCTCCAGCAATAGTTACAAATCCTGCAGCATCTCTTTTATAAACTGTTGTGTTTTGGTGTGGTCCTGTGGAATGTTGTCACGGCTTATTCTGACTATTTATTTATATTGCCATAGCATGTAGAAGCCCCAGACATATACCAGAATCCCATTGTGGTAGGTGCTTTGCAAACATTGAACAAAAAAAGGGCCCTGGCCCAAATAGCTTACAGGCTAAAAATCTTTCTATATGGGATTTTAGTTGATGATTATTTTTCTCAGCTTCACACCCAGCCTGCCAAATCTCATGCAACTGAATGGAGACACTCACATTTTGCAATTATTTTAATCAAGATTTTCAAGTCTCTCCTTCTCACGGATTTCACTGGCTGGAATCGCTGTAAGTCATGTTTTGGGGGCAATCAGATAAGAGCTGTAATGCTAACGCTCACAATTTTATCACAAATCTCATCATATTAGGTGTTGTGAATATGGAAGGATCTCCGCTTCCATAAAAAGATAAATCAGCTTCTAGTTCTCATGTTTGTAGGCAAAAGATGGAAAATATGAACCCTAAAGGCTCACAACACAGAAGGCGAATAAAAAAGACCCAGCTCTTTAAAAAAACCCACAATTTTTAAGCTAATCTTATGATTTTTGAGCACTTGGGAGACAATATTGCAGTAGAGAAAGTCTATTTGTGTAGAATCAGAGGGGTAGCCATGTTAGTCTGGGATTGCAGAAGTAGCAAAGAGTCCTGTGGCACCTTAAAGACTAACTAAAGTATTAGAGCATAAGCTTTCGTGGGCTAATACCCACTTCATCGGATGCATCCGACGAAGTGGGTGTTAGCTCATGAAAGCTTATGCTCTAATACTTTAGTCTTTAAGGTGCCACAGGACTCTTTGTTACTTCTATTTGTGTAGATTCTTATTTGTGTAGACTTTTGGGTACCTGTCTCTCTTAAAGCTGTTGTGTGAATTTCCGATTTGCCTTCCTCTCACTGTAAGTCTCAGCTGCACCTTCTGGACAGCCATGAGCTAGGCACAAAGTCTCTCATCCAACATGTTAATGTTATACTTTCATAATAGGGAGCTACCAAATTCACGGCCGTGAGAAACGCGTCATAGACTCTGAAATCTGGTCTCCCACCGTGAAACGTTTTTTTTGTGTGATTTTACTCTATACTACACAGATTTCATGGGGGAGACCAGTGTTTCTCAAATTGGAGGTCCTGACCAAAAAGGGAGTTGCAGATTACCCCCGCGTAATCTGCATCTGAGTCCTCTGTAAATGACCAAGCTGCCATGCTGGCAAAGGCACCAGATTCAGAACTAAAAGGCCATTTTGTTGCTTATTAGTTTTTTTTATTTATTATATTACCCAGCTGTGGATGGCAGGAAATAAACTGGGTTCAATGTAGAGCTGGGTGAAATTTTTTGGCAAAAATTGTTTTCAGTGAAAAATGTTTCCCAGTGCATCAAAAAAGCCATTATTCATCCAGCTCTTATTCTGTGTTGTTGCTGCTTTTTTTTTCTTTCAGGTATGAAAGCTAATGGGACAGTCTGGAGTGGGATCAAGTGTTGTCCACTCCTTTTTCACTCCAGACCACTAGAACCCTCGCTGAGGAGATAGGTTATCACATTAGTGGAATATTTCCATGATGTAATAAGACCAAGATCATAGAAAAACAATCTTCCTCCTCCTGCAGTGCATCCTACAACTCACCTTTCCAAAAGTGGTTCATTTGAGCATTGGGGGGCTCATTACTGCCTGTATCTGCCCCTTCCCTGCTGAATCATTTAAACACCTTCAGCATCAACAGTGGTGAAATTCATCTGCTACCTACAACAGATAACTCCCTATATAAATCACATGCATGTGGAGCTGCAACTAGAATTCCGGCCTTTCCACTGAAAGTGAGAGTTCTAAAACAATGACCTCCAGAGCTCAAAACACAGGTCCCACAGCTTCAGCTAAATAGTCAGGCTCTATAGATGGGGCTATAAATACTCACATCCTCTGTGGATCCAGGCACGGATGGACTACATGTAGTGCACTGACCTGTGGGACATACTATCACATGATTCAAAGGAGAACTCCTATAGCTAACAACTGTAATAGGTCACTAGAGGGGAACATCATTCTGGGGGGTCTGCCCACATGGATCTAACTGCAAGATCAGCACCAAAGTTGGTATATTACAATGCCATCTACTTTGTGGAGTTGTTTACACATAGTCTTTCTTGTTCTTTTCCTTAGTGTGCAAGCAAGTTTTTAGTGTTGGAAGAAATAGTCATTATGTTAGTTTTGTTTTATATGCTTGTCTAGGATCCTGTATGAGTCGTAGGAAACTTTGCTTTCTGCCCTGGTCTGTGACTACAGTCAATTGCTGAGACAGATTTTCTAACTAGAAAGCAGGCACTGGTGTTGGATTGAGATTTCTGAAAGAAGGGATTGACCTACATATTGTTTGACCATCCCTGTTCCAAGTGGGATATATGTAGATGGTATATCACTGATTTATCCTCCTCTGGGAAGCCTAAGTACAAGGCCCTCTGCCTCTGCCACTACTTGCCAGAAGGGTGATCTATTTTCAGAAGAAGACACTGGTGTTGGAAGAAGGGGTAGCATTAGCATTGGCATTGGATGGCAAAAGTGGGTGAAGATCAAGAATTCTGTTTTGGAAAGCAAAACATTGTCATAGTACCTGACAGCATTGTTTATCTACAGAGTACTATATAACATCTAGTCATTAGGGGATGGACTTGGGATTGGAATGGTCAACTGAGTGCAGAGGAAGGATGAGTCTGTGTAGGGGAAATGTAAGAAAAGACTGGTAAAACTCAGAATGACAGAAAAAAGCATCAAACAAACAAACAAAACCAACGCCCATTTCTGCTAGTGCATTTTGTGCATCTTGCCATGAGCAAAATGCAGGAAAGATTCATTTTTACTCATTTTCCCAGAAAGTCATCCAATTTTGCTAAATTTCACACCTTAAAAATGTGGACTTTGCTGCAGATGTTTTCAGCAGCAAAAGCTGCATTCACAGCTTCCTCTCTGGCTGTACAAACTCCATTTTCATCTCTCTTAATAATCTGGAAAACTAAATTGAGGGGTCAGAGACAGTTCATGTACATTTGTGTCTGAGGAACTAGATGGTTAAAATTAAGATTATCGCATGCCAATGCACTCAAGATGGAACAAAAGTAGCAGTCTACCCTTTTTATCTCTGCCGGAGAATATCTATTAGAGAGTTGTGGGGGAAGTAATTTCTCTGCAGAGAACTTCATGTTAGAACTGGGCATTTTGGCTTGCAACATACTGCTGCATAATATAGTGCTATTCAGTGTGTCAGCAATTCAAAGCGATGCTCTGCTCTTTGGGCCACTTATCCATTATTACTTCAGACAATGAGCATCTGATCCAAAATATAAGTGGTGGATGCTGAGTGAACAGTGAGTGGGGAGAAGATACTGTGGTTCATTGACTAACCAAATTACTTTGGGACATTTAAATGCATCTCTAGCTTTTTATTTTGCGTGGGCTTTTGTATTTGAATCCTGTGATGATTCAGTCTGGGAAAAATTAACCCTTTCCATTCCTTGAGGACATTTACACTCGCAGAAGTATGCTAATGTAGCAAGAGATGGAAAATGCAGCCTCCAATATGAAAGGCTCGTGATCTGGATACGAAGAGAATTTATTATTAAACCAATCCATCTATATGGTGTCTAATTTTTTTTAAGGGTGTAACTGAACAGGTGCATGAACTGAATTGAACCTGGGTGTGGATTGGAAAAGTGGCTATTTAGGTTCAGTATCTCTTTCACCAACTGGCTGAGCTATTCTTTGAGACATAGACTGTGGTGTTGACTAAAAGTTTGTTATTTGTTAGACTTCATCATTTTCCCTCATTTTATTTCTGCATTTTCATTCTATTGATAGAGAAATACTGAAAAAAGAGTGACATGTTTGCTACAGAAAAAAAATCACAACAGCTGTTAATTCAAGTAGGGAAAATCTCTCAACAAGTTATCTGTAAAACTTAAGTAAAACCTTGAATTTGCTTTGCCTGCTTTTGAACCCATCTTGTGCTTGGTTTCTAAGATGATTATGGCAAACAAGTTTATTTGGAAAGATGTTCACATAAGCAAGGAACTATAAATTAATATTAGAGAATGTATTCAAGTATATTCAGACTGGAAACCTTTAAATGCATCTAGGAAACAGAAACAATACTATCTTCTCAAAACTCATGAGCAAAGTCCACATTTAGCAACCTGCTTTCACTTTCAACACTCTGCTTATAAATACAGACCAACAATTTTTAATTGAAACCATTCAAATGAATAACAAATACAGGGAAATCGGAAGTTTCTCATGGACAATTCATAAACACAGACCAGCTTCGGTTTGTTAAATAAATTTAATAGCTGTACTTTATATATAAAGTTGTCAAAATAAAGTCATCCAGTCATCAAGAATATTAAACGGACTACTATCTAAGAGTGCACAGATTGCATTTAAAAAGCAATAAGCATCACCCTGTAATAAAAAGCGCCAATTCACACGTTAAGGCTCTGAATCAGCATGGTATCATTTTACACCACTTTGTGCAATGAATATGTCTACATGAGGTGGAGGGCAAATGAAATTTGGGCCCAGTTGGCAAGAATGGATAGGGTGGGTGGGCTTGTCAGGTGATTCCAGCGCCTTGATTCACGGGGACTGTCTTGGTCTGACAGAATTTACAGTTGTTGCCTCAATAGACCTTGTGCCATATAGCATAGAACTGCTCCTGCTATGCCCCCTCACTAGGCCAAGAGAGCAGCGGCACAGGGCCAAATGTACAGGAGGGAGTTCCCTTATGCCAGGGGACTTTTCTGCTGGGCATTTGCGGTTGGATTTCAGCAAAGGGATGGTAAGCCAGCTGAAGAATCAAGCCTATAGTATTTTCCGCTGTATCATAGGTATTAAACAATATTGAGATTATTTGTAACACTTTCTGACATTCAGATTAAAAAGCTGTAACCCTTAAGCTCATTAACCTGAAAGTTCCGATGTCATTGTTTGCAGTTCTTGAGTCAAGAAGATTGTGGTAAAATTGAGTTGGGGTAGATTTGGGGGGCTAATGAGTTCAAAACCCATAAATCTGGTGGATTATTTTCCTCAGATAAGAATAAGCCTCTACAATAAATTGGCAAGTAAAACCTTTAAATCAAATTCTGTAGTACCAATGAGCTTTAGACAGATAAACATTATCATGGAAATATAGAGCTGGGGAGAATTTACAGATAAAGCAAGGTTAGTTCTTAATGAACCTATAGGGAGGAGTCTTAGCCTTTTCCTTCCCAGCATTCTCTTCTGTTCATATTGCTTTGTAATGTAACTAATGTCCTAATATTGTTTTTATCCTGCTCTGTTGGGTTCAAAACAATATTTTGTTTAATTCAGATTTTTTTTATACGATGGTCTTGGAGAAGAAAAATACAAATAAAATCACAACTAACATTAACACAGACACTATTTCAAAGTATGTATAAACAAAATCAGCCTGAAAATAAGAACATAAGAAACGCCGTACTGGGTCAGACCAAAGGTCCATCTAGCCCAGTATCCTGTCTACCGACAGTGGCCAATGCCAGGTGCCCCAGAGTGAGTGAACCTAACAGGTAAAGATCAGGTGATCTCTCTCCTGCCATCCATCACTCCCCTCTGACAAACAGAGGCTAGGGACACCATTCCTTACCCAGCCTGGCTAATAGCCATTAATGGACTTAGCCTCCATGAATTTATCCAGTTCTCTTTTAAACCCTGTTATAGTCCTAGCCTTCAGAGCCTCCTCAGGCAAGGAGTTCCACAGGTTGACTGTGCGCTGTATGAAGAAGAACTTCCTTTTATTTGTTTTAAACCTGCTGCCCACTAATTTCAATGGGTGGCCCCTAGTTCTGCTATTATGGGAACAAGTAAATAACTTTTCCTTATTCACTTTCTCCACGCCACTCATAATTTTATATACCTCTATCATATCCCCCCTTAGTGTCCTCTTTTCCAAGCTAAAAAGTCCTAGCCTCTTTAATCTCTCCTCATATGGGACCCGTTCCAATCCCCTAATCATTTTAGTTGCCCTTCTCTGAACCTTTTCTAATGCTAGTATATCCTTTTTGAGATGAGGAGACCACATTTGTACACAGTATTCAAAATGTGGGAGCACCATGGATTTGTATAAGGGCAATAAGATATTCTCCGTCTTATTTTCTATCCCTTTGTTAATGATTCCTAACATCCTGTTTGCTTTTTTGACTGCCGCTGCACACTGCATGGACATCTTCAGAGAACTATCCACGATGACTCCAAAATCTTTTTCCTGACTAGTTGTAACTAAATTAGCCCCCATCATATTGTACGTATAGCTGGGGTTATTTTTTCCAAAGTGCTTTACATTTACATTACTTTACATTACTTTACATTTATCCACATTAAATTTCATTTGCCATTTTGTTGCCCAATCACTTAGTTTCATGAGATCTTTACATTACACTGAGATCTTACAAATGAGATCTTTACATTACATTGCTTTACATTACTTTACATTTATCCACATTAAATTTCATTTGCCATTTTGTTGCCCAATCACTTAGTTTCATGAGATCTTTTTGAAGTTCTTCACAGTCTGCTTGGGTCTGAGCTATTTTGAGCAGTTTAGTATCATCTGCAAACTTTGCCACCTCACTGTTTACCCCTTCCTCCAAATCATTGATGAATAAGTATAAATATAATGCATGATTGTCTCAGACACAGGTGATTGATTAATGACTCTGTGTGGCCATAGAATGTGGAATAGCTGACCATTAACTCTATGCAGTGACAGATTAGTTACAAAAAGAATGAGGACTACTTGTGGTATCTTAGAGACTATCAAATTTATTTGGGCATAAGCTTTCCTGGGCTAAAACACATTTCATCAGATGTATAGAGTGGAACATATAGTAGGAAGATTTTATATACAGTATATCTATCTATCTATCTATATCTATATCTATATATCTATATATATCTATATATATAATCTTCCTACTGAATGTTATATATATATATCTATATATATCTATATATATATATTGTGACGGAGTCAGACCAGAAGGGTATAAGAGAGTGCTGGAAGGCAGGTATATCAGCCTCAGGATGTGCAGGTCCCTGTTCCCTTGATAGCCAAACAAAGGCTACTCCAGGCCAATCAAGAAGCTTCTAGAAAGCAGCTTCTAGAAAGCAGCAGAAATAGCTGGCCTGATTGGGACACCTGAAGCCAATCAGGGGCTGGCTGAAACCATCTGAAAATCTCCCAGTGAGTCAGGTGGGGGAGCCAAGGAGAAAGGAGCTGGAGGAGAGGAAGCTGTGCGATACCCTGAGGTAAGGGAGAAGTGGTAGAGCTGTGGGGAAGTAGCTCAGGGAAAAGTAGCAACTCTGTCAGTGAAAGGTTGGCTGCCAATTGCTACTACCATTAGGGTCCCTGGGCTGGAACCCAGAGTAGAGGGCGGGCCCAGATTCCCCCCAGCCTGCTACTACTGAAACACCTCCTGGAAGGGGAAGGCAGACCCCTAGCAGGAGAGGAAGTTATACTGTCTTGAAATAAGCCCAAAGGGACAACAGAGACTGTGGGAGTTCTCTCACCAACAGCTTTGCTGGCTGATGATGAAAAGGGCTCAGTAGACTGTAACCCTGGCCTAGAGAGAGAAGGGCTACGTGGAGGGTCGCAGTGAGCCTCTGAGGCTAGCACAAACTGCCTGGAAGCGCAGGATCCACAGGGACAAGGCCAGAGCTTTGCCATAAGAGAGAGAGAGAGAGCATGAAAAGATGGAGGTTGCCATACCAACTCTAAGAGGCTAATTAATTAAGGTGAGCTATTATCAGCAGGAGAAAAAAACTTTTTGTAGTGATGATCAGGATGGCCCATTTCAGACAGTTGACAAGAAGGTGTGAGTGACAGTAGGGGCAAATTAACATGGGGAAATAGATTTCAATGTCTAACAGACATTGGTCCAATAATAGATATTACCTAGCCTACCTTGGCTCTATAATTTAAAATTATACTATTTAGTGGACTATTCAGATTGTGAAAATACCCAAGTTTCACTTGAGCCTCATTGCCTGGCTTTACTTTTTGTACGTATTATATTGTGGGTGTATTTTCATAGAACCTGACTCCCTTTTGTAGTAGCACCTTACTCCTAAAGCAGCTCCTTCACTTTAGTGGGACTTCCCACTGAGTGAAATATTATTTGGGGTGAGTAAAGGTACCAGAGTCTAATCATGGAATACATGGTAATGGCAGTGGCACTAAACCATTTCTGTTGACAGTGGGAAACCTGGAGACCCAGGAGGAGCATTCAAATGTATAAGTACCACTGCTCTACATTTTTTTTCACTAAAAAGGTATGGATTTTTTTTCTCTGTTTTGTTTTTGTCAAAAAGTTTAAAGGGGAAAAATATAATTTCCTAACCCACTCATCAGTACAACAGTGTATCTCAGTTCGACATGTAGCGAATTACAAGTTGGGAACCTGAAAGGATCGTGGTGGTGTTTTACTAGGTTTGTTCAGCAACTGTGTACTGCTTTCCAGCCTGTGACATCACCGTTTTTCCACAGAGAACCTGAAGATCCTCCTGAGAACATGCAATTGAAATTTTAAACAGCTTTCTTTCTCCAGTCTCAACTCTGCTGGGCTTAGACAGCCTCTCTTTGTCATTCAGGAAGAGCCCTCCCCTGTCCATACTTTTCACATTATCGAATATGCTGGGCCCATTGATTTGTCTGATAGATGCAATAGTCAATGGCATCAAGTCTAGCAGTTTACTTTTGAAAAGGAAAATATTCTCAGTGTTCTGTCTCTGGGTGTCATTTTAACGTCTGGGCTTCAGCTAACCTAGGAAAAAAGTGAACAGAATGTGTTTGGTGTCCCAGCAAAAGTGAGCTGTAGGTAAAGCTACCAGTAGCACGGTGGGGGAATACTTTCATGTGCTCCATTGAAATGATCAAACTAGAACTCACGAGCTCCCTAGCTATTGCAATTCATCTCCCCAAACACACTAGACGATAATTCTCTCTGGGTGCAAGCTGTTAAAATGTAGCCAGTGGGTCATTAGATTTCAACAGGGAATACGTTTCCTATTTACCAGTCATTTTAGCTGCTTGCATCATGGGCCACCATATTTAGAAAGCCTTTATCGTAACTATGGGAACAGGTTTTTGCTTAAGCAAAGGTGGTTAGTGTTAATTCAGTTTGTTCTGAATTAACGGAAGATGATCTGAGGAGGTGTGTGGGCATGCAAGAGAGAGAGAGAGCGAAAGTTCTTTCATCTACCTTTTCTCCAAGCTGCCTGCTGGTTCCAGTAAATCAAAAGAAAGTAGTATAAATAAGGAACCTCTTTCATTTCCACTGACATCAGTACTTTCTCTGACTGGATATTGCTCCTTCATAAAACACACATATTGTGGGTCTCATTTTCAAATATAGATACCTGAACCCCCACAAGTGCTTAAAAAATAGAGGAACCAGCAAGGGCCAAGCCCAGTGCTTTCCTCCCATTGACTTCATATGCTGAAGTGTTATCCTGACTAGAAAAGCTTGCCTGAATCAGGGCCTTTGTGCACCTTGTCACAATCTTGGTTTCAGCTTGAAGTACAAAAGATGCCTCACTAGAGTTAGTAAAGCGTGGACATTTTTTGCAAATATTTTCATGAAAAAAAATCACCTCCTTTGCTTTCTTATCTAGGCCATTTTACAGTTTTCCCCCAACCAGATCTATGTATCACTAACAGCCTGATTGAAAGCCCAATGAAGTCAGTGGAGAAATTCCCACTAATTTCTGTGAACTTTGTATCAGCCCTCCCATAGGGGCATTTTAATTTTAATCAGGGCTGCAATGGTAGCTCCAAGACCCTCCATTTTGTGTACTTCTGAACTACAGGGTGTATTGACTCAAAGGTGTGTCTAACTTCCACAACAAATACAATTTTCTTTTTACGTTCTCCACTTTCTTCTTCCTGCAAATAAAGGAAAGTCATCCATTCCAAAAAGAGTATGTACCACCTACTGCCTGCCAGCTCAGGGAAGATCATCTGGGAATACTGTAATACAAAAAAATTTGCGGTAGCTATTAAGCAGTAAGCTGAAGATAAATTGAACCTCTATGCTTGTTTAGCTGGTTGACTCACTGTAGTGTGGTAATTGCAAAATATGTTGCCTGGAGTGGGATAATTCTAAAGATTTAGAGGAACAAAAATTCTTGATTATTTTCATATGCTGTTTATTCTTAGTAAGTTATGACATCCCACCAGGCTAAAGTGGGAGGGGATGATGGCTTTTATATGGATCAGAGCATATGAATCCAGTTATATGAATCCTCAGAGAATCTCCATAGGCACCTAATGCTCCTTGTACCTAAAAAAAATAAAAAATCACATCTATCCTGGTGTATTCTGTGGGGCAGAGTTAAAGTTAGATTTATTAGTTAAATTAGTTTGCTAGTTCCCAAGATAGGCTTAGTCATTAGCAGGATTCCCATTCAAACGCCATCCACTAATCTCCAGTGGATCTTGGTGTTTTTCTCATCCTTGTTTGTCATTCATATGGCCCTTACCGCTATAAATGATTATAGAGAGAGTATAACGATGCTCACTTCAGGGGACTTCTTTGTTTTCCCAGCAACACACACACACACAGCTGTACCGAAACTCTGTCTCCATACATTTTCCAGACTTTGGGGTTTTAGGGATCCATATATTGTGGCCTGGGGCCATCTCTGCTATTGTGTGCCATATAAATAAAGGAGCGGCCATAAAGTTGAGCAGCAATGTTTCAGAATTCATATCCAAAAGTATATAAGCTCTGCTTCCAGGAACAGATGTTGTATGTCTCAAGGTAACGTTTGCTGTTTTCTCTCTGATAGTGTAGTATCTTGAAGTTAATAGGAGTTTATGAAAGGACTGTGAAGATACTGAATTAGGAGCTCAGCATTTGTCCCATTGACCTCTGTGGAAACACATAGCACTCAGCAGATTGTAGAAATTGGCCCTGCATTTTGGCAATCAGCTGTCCATCATAGCCAGTGTGTGAATAACAATGATGACAATGTTGCAGTTCTATAGTGATTTTCATCTAAACATCTCAAGGATGGTGAAGTTGAATTAATTTGTTGTCATTTTTACACTACATTTTCTTTTGGTCACTTCTTATTGATTGGACCAGCATGAGCAATTTTCTTTTCCTATATTTCCCTCATCTGCCATCTCCCGTAGTATTTACTGTAGCAAGCCTGTGAGCAGGAATGGAAATATGGACATTAGCAAATGGAGCTGAATGTAAAAAGGGGCTTCCAAGAAGCGTGATGGTGGTTACCAACCTCACTTAGCCGCTAGTAATAGCACCAGCCTTCCTCACAGGGCAAGACTCTGTACATCTCCAATGTAAATGTCAGCACCTTTGGGAGAGAGCTGTATTATAACAAATACTCTGTTGTGGGGGAAAGGAGGGAGAGGATGCAATCTGATATTTTTGGGGAAATTGTAACCTACACTCTTTCTCTCTCCCTCAATACACTGGGCGCAAAAGAGGAGAAAAACAGTTGTATTCTGCTGACACTGGCGTGATTGTAAAATGTCTGTCTTCAGTGTGTATTTTTCTTACCACTTGGTATCTAGTGGTAAGGAGAGGCAGACCCTGGAATCTGCTTGACTGACAACTCAGCTGTCCATAGTATCGTGTATTTCCACCACTCATATGGCCTTGGTTTATGCAAACCAAAAATCTTGGGCCAAATCCTCAGCCACTGTAAGTTGGCACAGCTCCACTGAAGCCAATGGAGAAACATGCTGAGTAGCACCAGCTGAAAATCTTTGAGGCTGAGCCTAGTGAAGGGCACACAACCTAAATCATAACCAAGTCACGTTTGTATCTGGAGGATTCGGCATCAGTCAGACTCAGTCTCAGCTGGAAGCTATGCACTTGATTCTTCTCTCAGTTCCGCTGGTGTAAATCAAAAGCAACTCCACTGCAGTTACAGCAGTATATAGCTGGGGTGAGAGGAAAGCTAGTCTCTCTGTCTCTGTCTGTCTCTCTCTCTTTCATTAAAGACATTTGTCGCTGTAGTATCTATACACCATAAACTGGGTAAAGAAAAGCAGGCCCAAACATATAAAAATAACTCCCTTCCAGGAATTAAAAAAAGGCTCTGTTTTGTATCTAGATCTGTGAAATTTGATTTAAAAAGGATCATGTCCATGTGGTTTTGATCCATAGGGTTTGCACCTGAGGAATCAACGTCTAGATTAGGAATGAGCCATAATCTCAGTCACAACAGCTGAGTTTCTCCTGGTTTATCAATGAAACATACAAAATGGTGGTTTTCACTAGAGTGTGATGCCAAGCTATAAAATGAACCATATTTCTTCACAATTGGGCCTTGTTTACTAGAAATTTGGCACAGGTTCTAGGAACAGGCTGAGGAAAGACTGGTCCAGTGGAGAGGAAGTATGGTCCTATGGTTCGGGAGCTATACCAGAGTTGGGACACCTAGGTTCAATTCTCTGTTGTGCCAATGATTTCCTTTGTAACCCTGAGCAAGTCACTCAGTCTCTCTCTGCTTCAGGTCTCTGCCCATAAAATGTAGATAATAGCATTGCCCAACCTCACAAGGTGTTGTGAGGATAAATGCATTAAAGATTATGAGGCACTCCAATAGTGTAGTAATGGGGGCCATATAGGTACCACAAACAGGTTCCCTGGAAAGGTTTGAGACCCTTAGCAAATCCTTCAGAAAACAAGGTTTGAGTTATTGTTTGTAACAAATACTAAAACTGGGCACGTTGCAGGTTTTCACTTGCTCCCTCAGAATGGCTGCCTGTATGATTCTTTTCCTGGAATTTTCCCCTAGTATGGCACTTGCTTCCTGATATACAGTGTGTAGAGATGAGAGCTAAAGCAATATGATTGTACAATACCCGCCAGCATGACTGCAATCTGAACAACTGCCTCTAACTGGAAACGGGGCTGCCTTCTAAAACTGTCATAGGCTTGCGGAGTAGGAACAGTTGAAAAGTGCAGAAGCGTGTAAGTCACATACACACCCCACCCTTATCAATGATATATGTGTGTTGACAAAAACAGCTCCAGTGAACCATTTCAGCCATACATCTCTCTGGGGCTTGGATACAAGGTTTACACACACTAAAGAGAGCTCTTCCAGTAACTGGGGGGAGGGAGGAGGTGTTAGTAACATCAAGGGAAGCAAGTACTGGAAAGGGGAGCTCTATTTCTGATTTGCAAGCCCTCATTCTGTTCATAATAAACTAAGGGCCCGAGCCTTTCCTTTGTGCTGCAACATAGGGCTTAACTTCCTTAAAGCCAGTGGATCTGTTCCCAAACTGTAGCAGAATCCTGGGATGGCACAGAGCTGCCATAATTGTTCTGATGCCACCACGCAGAGTGGGCAGGGCTGGGGAGGGAAAGGAGGTGGCTCAGGGCATCCCTGTACTTCAATGAGCCCACGCTGCCACAATGGCCCGTGAGATTGCCCCAGTTTGTGGTAGGGGACTGGTCTAATGCAGATCAGGCACAGGATTGGGGGCAGGGAAGAATACATTGGGGCTTAAAGCCACCTTTGCATGTGTCCCCCCACTCCACATCCTTCCTGGGTGCTCCAAGCTGCTACATACGTATTTCCTAAGTAATATAAAAAACTAGCTCAGACATGCTGTAGAGTGGAATGAGTGCTGCATTAAAGCTGTGCACTGGCATCTGTCCATCACAAAACCCATCATTAAGTGCATCCTCTGAAGTCTCATCAGCAGTTAATTCAATTTAATCATTTTGTGTGTGCACACGCGTGCTTTATAACTAATTCCTTAGCCCTCATCAGCCCTATGTTTTGCCTCACAAAACTTGGTTTTCCAGTGACAAATCAAAAACGTTGCCTTTGCTCCAACTCATGTGTTTTCATGCAGAATTTTTCAGCCTCTCCTGCAAAAATTCACACAGAGAAAAATGATGGTTTCACACAGATATTATGAGCATACATAGGGCCTAAATGTGTCATGCTAGCTAGTTACCCAGAAGTTCCAGGCCTGTGAGCATGGTGCATATTACATTTATATTTTAAGAAAGAAAGCAAGAAAACTGATATAGTGTGGGGAGAAGGGTCTGTCCCAGCCAGTGCTGTGCTTGGACGATAAGGCAATTTGATTTGCATGATGCAAGGAGGATGGGCCATCACAACTGGCATGATGCCTGGAAGAACTACCTGCATAGCATATTCAAAGGGCATTCAGATCGTGTTATTGGATAAGTCTACCCTTAAGAAACAATGCTGCAGTCCTACAAAGTTCACTGCCCAGCAGTGAAGTTATATAATTAGAAAGCCTGAGAAAACAGCAAAGCTGATTATTTGGTGGCTCATTTATAAGCAAAGAGGCAGCCAACCGTTGCGAGCCCATATGGAAACTCCCCCCACCCCTCCCCACACATTGATCAGCTGTGTTCTGACCTTGTCTTGTTATCCCAGTTGGAAATTTAATCTTTCACAAGGCCTCCAAAGGATCTGCCATTGTTCATATGGCTTGAGATTTTTTTGGTTTTATTTAAAGACATGTAATTAAACTCCCTAATCTAAATGCACTACCAGAAATGCATGGGGTTGGAATGGGGGGGTACGTGCTGATTCATTTCTACTCTTTCATTCCCATTTCATTGCACAGAGCATAAATACATAAATCTCTATGTGTCAAGATGAGAACACATTCTCTGTGAAATGCTATAGAGAAATAGACTTGATGCCTCCGAGAAACAGATTTTCTTCTGATGTATCTTACAGTAATAGGGAGGATGTTTAAAAAAAATCCTTAACTGTCTGGGTGGCAGTATTGTTTCAAGGTTAAACCAGAAGACTAACAGTTCAGGGCTTTGGGGTTTCATTTCTGACTCTACTCTTCCTAACTATGCCACTTACTTGCTGAAGGACATTAGCCAAGACCTTAACCCTTCTGTTCCTCAACATACTTGTCTATAAAATGGAGGTGGTGATGCCTACCTCACAGGGGTGCTGTAAGACTCATATATTACATGTACCATAATGGGGAGTCGCCAGATGGTGCCAGTTCCAATGTTGCTAGTTCCATATATCAGAATGTATATAGGAGTTAGATGCTTATTATCAACTGTGATACAATTCCCTTTAGAGGCTAAGCATAGGTGAAGTCTGTTCTCTCTTAGTCCCATTCTCTTTCTGACTTTTTTATTTTCGGTGTCAATCTATTGCCTATAGCTATACCCATGCAAGCAAACAAGAACATTACATGTTACAAAAACATTGCTATATGCCTGCATATCTGCCTATCTCTTTTCTCTTCTTCGATGGATGGATGGATAGATTAGACGGAGATTAAATGCTCTGGAAAAAATGTACTAATAGTCGCATCATTTATCCTAGAAACCAGACTATATGTATAATTTACCTGCATAGTGGCCAGGACTCTGGCACAAAATTTACGGTTACCACAGGGCTGGTGGATCAGTAGCACCACAAGCTAGTAATGGGAGCTGTAGTTTCTTAGGAACAAAACCTTAATCTCAATGCAGAGAGGATATCCGTGTTCAAAGACCCATCTGAAAGGCCCCCATCCACTAAACTGCAAGGGACTCAATTTATTCAGTACTACCGAGTTTCACTTGTTTTTCCAGGGATGTATAGTCCTCTAGCATATTCTCCCCAGCACAGATGTCCATATTATTGTCCAGCTGAATTATAACATCAGCATTTATATTTTACGGCATCTATAGTTGCTTGAAAGTCAATAGCTAATTGTAAAATCATACATCTAGGAAAGAAGAATGAAGGCCAGACAAGATGGCGGACTCTATTCTGGGAAGAAGTGACTCTGGAAAAGACTTGGGAGAGACATGGTGGATAATCAGATGACTATAAGCTGCCAATGAAATGCTGTGGCTCAAAGGGCTAATGCAATCAAACCTTGAATGTATAAATAGGAGACTAGTGAGGGATAGGGAAGTTATTACCTCAGTATTTGGCACTGATGTGACCCCTGCTGGAATACCATCTGATTCTGGTGTCCACAATTCAAGGAGGATGTGGGGAAAATTGGAGAGGATTCAGAGACGAGCTATGCAAATGATTAAAGGATTGGAAAACCTCCTTTATAGTGAGAGGATCAAGAGCCCTATCTTTTCCAGCTTATCAGTGAGCAAGTTAAGAGGTGGCTCTAAGAACCTACATGAGGAACAGAAATTCGATAACAGGGAGCTCTTCCATCAGACAAGAATATGAAACAATGCAATAGCTTGAAGTGGAACCTTGACAAATTCAAACTGGAAATAAGGTGCACATTTTGAACAGTGCAAACAATTACTGTTTGTACCATTTACTAAGGGTTATGATGGATTGTCCATCATTGGCAACTGATACTAGATACTTTTCTAAAATATATGCTCTTGTTCAAACAGGCATTCATTCAGGAAGTCCAAGGGGCTGTGTTATGCAGGAGATCGGACTGGATTATCACAATGGTCCTTTCTGGCTTTATAAACTATGAATCTGGAGTGTGAGTTTTAGATCCATGAACATGCTACTAGAGGGCAGTAAAACATTGTGTTTTCCAATTAGTGGTACTAGTGGTGTTTTATGTTACTTCATTTACCTGTGTGATGTAATAGCCCAGAAGTAGGCTATCTAGTCCTGTTTTATGAGGACAGGGTTTCTGTGGAAAACTAAAGATGACTTTCCTTTTACTTAATAGGCAAAGCCTGTAGTGGATATAGTGTTACCTTTAACACTTCTGATGTCTGAGAGAGGTCTAAATGCAGCACCAGAGTAAGCAGGGATATTTTGTATTATGTTCGGAGGAAGCTTATTGCTTTTTCCAGTGCTGAATTTGGCCCAGTGGAACCAAGATCTGTCTCTTCTGTTTCAGACATCTCATTCCATTATCAGTCTCTCAAACAAAGACAATCCTTATTTTTTTAATGTTGGGCTATAAGTATCATCAGTCATGAAATCCTGTAAGAGTCTGCAATTTTGATCAAACAAAACCAATTATCTTAATAGAGGCATAGTTTAACATGCTGAGTGTGTCCATCTTATGAAACATTGCTGGAGTCTTTTTTTTCCCCATAGATGCACACCATTATTTGATTAGATTACCATTCTAGCCTGGGAAAAATGAGAATCTGCCACAGGGGTAATCTGCCATCAGCTAAATAAAGATTTAATTGTGGCACAAGTAATTTGACACGCATAATATAAAAAGTGTGTGTTCAGTGTGGAGAATCGGTGATGTCGACAGCTTTTGAAAATTGTAAAATACAACTATTATTGGAGATGAGGAGTGGGGACTATAACGGGTTCTAAAAAAAGAAAGCTCTTGTCAGCAAAAGAATACATTTTAGTGCCTGGAACAACTTTGTGAGGTTGCTGAGAAAAGGACAGATCCAATTTTATTCTCCTTTATATAGCTTTAAAGCTCCTGGTATTGCATTCCCTGAGCACCCAAAACTCCCATAGACGTGTAAGAAATGTAGGAGAGGAGACCCTTAAAAACTGATGGTTCTAGATTTTAAGAGTTCTCAAAAATGTGGGTTTAGTTGTACTGGGTTCTAAATTATGGTTCAGGACCATTGCTTTATTTTTTTTTTATCTTTTATTCCCAGATCATTTCAGAAGTAGGGCAACAAGTCCATGTTTAACCACAAGCAACACTGCAGAAACCCTAGGTAAATTACTTGAATGGTAGCAACTGTCTTTAGCCAACCGCTATACAGAGTTTCCCATTGTCCAACTGCATTAGGAGCTGGGATCAGAGAATTTTCAGTGTGGAGGTTGAGTCTTAGTGGTTCAGGGAACATTTAGATGGTTTCTTTTTACAGCTGGTCAGAAATGCTAATTACATATTTGTGGTTTTACAAAAATAATTTCTAGGTGTCCTATAAACATTTTACAAAGAAAACTCAAAACATGGTCCGCTTTCATAAACCAAAACATTGCTGTATTTTCTCTTTTTCTTTGAAAAACGAGGATATTTGGAACAGATACGAAATTTCCACAATTTCCATTTTCATTTTGGTTCAAAAGCTCTATTTGGTTGAAATTATTTTCACAAGCTCATGTTTGGTTACTAGAAAATTACTTTTCACTATACAACACAAGTCTTGTGTTCAGTGCTGATAGGTCTGTCTCCCAAAGTTGGGCTCTTTATAGTACACCTGACATTATCCCTTCAGAGTACCCCTCTTGACGTCCCTGCCTCATTTTTTACTCACAGTTCTAGCATTCTGGATTCTATCTTTTTCTTATGCTCAGTGTATCATCCCTTATCTTTTTCATCTTCCAAAAATTCCTATTCTATCTCTTTTGCTCTATTTCCAGGTGTCTCATCTATTATACTTCATGATTTTGCATCCTGGACATCTGTAGCTGGTACTTCCAAGACACCTTTTTAGTTTTATTTTTTTGTGTTTCTGGCTAACTCCCTACGCTAGGGCCTTCTGTTCTGCCTCTCCTTTAGCCCTCTCTGCGGGAAGCCCTCCAAACTTGTCACTTCCAAACTGGAGTAAGTTTGAAATCCATTCATTCTTTGACCACATAACATGGTCTTTTTCATTTATTGTGACCTTTTGAATTTGTTTTTTGGCTTTATTCTGGAGAATTTGGAAAGAAGCAAAGATTCACTAATCTCCCGGTTAATTTCCACATACATTGTTGTGAGCAGAGTGGAAATTACATTGGAAATTTCACATTATATAAAATGAGAAATAAGAATATGTAATCAATATTAACTTGCTTCTTTTAGGTACAGAAATATCCTGAACAGTTCAATCCTCATCCAGGAGCTGACATTCCTTTCCCGATAGAAGTGTTTTCTTGTGGCTTGATTATCTCTGCATGAACACTTCAACTTTGACCGTTCTGGCTGTCACAAGGGGTCAAGTTCTCACACTGACTGGCAGCAAGGAGTGGTCCAAGGACAAATGGTGATATAAGGTGTTTCCCCTGCACTGTCATAAATCATCAATATGGTGACAACTTGTTCAAAGGCTTCCTGATGAAACTGGATTCCTTTCCTTTCACTAAAAGATCTCATCTGGCAAAGAAGAAATTGGATCATACAACAGAAGGTTGGGGGGAAATATACAGCCAATTCTGTTGTGGAGGGAGCCAATGCATCACTTCCTCTGTTCTGACTGGTGTTGATACCTCCCATGGGAAATGTCCTGCATGATTACATTTCATTCATCCACCACAATCTGAGGATGGTGAGACTTCTTTTGACAAATAAAAACATATTATTTATACTTGCATAATAATGTTAATACCTAAAGGCTAGATTGTGCTCTTGTTTTACTCAGTTGAGTAGGAGAATATGAATTCCTCCATTCCCTTCTTGGGCCTACCCAGACCCTGTTCAGACCCAGATCTGGAGAGCAACCCCTTTTCTCTATTATGGAAAATATAGAACAAATGCTATATGGACTTACATTGTGTCAGATAAAAAATCCACAAAGCTTGCATTGTGATCTTTTCCTATAGAGTTCAATATCATAGACTGAATCATTCAGAAGGATTTGGGGATTGAAAGGTCATGCTGATGCCCTCTGATCAATGGGTCATAAGATGCAGATGAGTTATTTATGTTCTTGTATGGGAAGAGTTTTTTAAATTGGTTTTGAAACTCACTCTTAACAATTGTGTCTTTATACTTGTGCCTAACACTCTCAGGAAAGGGTTGGATGGTCTGATTTCTTTTATTTAGCTTATATTTTCCTTTCCTCGGCTTCCTGCAGCAATTCACCAAACCTTAAACCCATCTGCAAAGCAATTTGTTTCCCTTCTTCACCCACTCTGTAATGAAAACCCCAGCATGCAACTTTCTCCCTCTGTCACGCTCCAAGCTCTTATCCCATTACAGCCTTGTAGGTGAAGGGAAGTGGGTGGGAATGGAAAGAGAAGGACAGGCAAGATGTCCTCAGATTCAGAACTGATTTCTGGATGTATGGGGAGTATTAAGGGAATAGTGAATTCGTAAAAAGGAAAGAACTTGCGACATCCTCCACAAGTCAAGGTCTCAATAGTGACAAATGTCCACATCTCCTCAGGTTATCTTCATCACGGACCTCAGTCAACATAAAACTACTCATTCTCCACCTGGGATGGTGACCTGGGATCATGGGAGGTACAGATTTGACAGAACTGACTGAACCAACCCGGCTCTGTTTCAACCTATCTCCTCCTAGTTATACCCCATTATGAAACCTGCAATTATTTATCTTCGGATTTCATATTTCCACCCTACAAATATAGTGTCTTGTCATCGGACCATCCTGTCAGTTCCCGAATAATTGTTTTTCTCTTCTCTGAGCTCCCTTCTGTTGCCTTAGTTCTGGGCTTCAGTCCCCAGTGCAAGGCACAATGAGGTTTAATTTAATGAAAGTTTTCATTGGATGCACTAGATCTAGTCTGATTATTTCTTCCTGGTTTATCAAGAGGCAATTGATTGATGGAAGTGTCACTCTGTGATAACTGGCATGTGGTGTGGTCCTGTCTGCAAGCAAAAGAAAATATAATGGGTATAGTAGTGCCTGGAACTCTTTAACTGAGTGCTGCTGTTTGAGTTGATGGAGGACAGGAATCTTTCATAAATGAAAGGGCTGTGGGTGGCACTGGTAACACTGGGCCTGATTCTGCACTTGTTGAGTCTCTTGCCCCTGTGCACAGATGCTACTGTTCTGATTTTGTAACATTTAGCACCCTATTTGTATTTGCTTTGCCAAAGTGTAAATGACTACACAAGGTGCAGGGTACTGGAGAACCAGGCTGGCTCTGTGCAGGAAGGGATATCACTGGATCTAATTCCATCCATCCTGAGCAAGATTATCCAGTCTGCCAGGGTCACTTTGTGCTGGCAGATTTAATGGACAGAGATGACCAGTGCAGAATTCCCCTTGGGTAGGGGAATTCTGCACTGGGGTAGCCACCTCCAACACCAGCCACTCCTCCCCACAGCCGAAGGGATGGGAGGAGGCATTCCAGGGACTTGGGGTATTGATGGACTCAGCTACACTTGTTCCTCCGCTAGTGTAAATTTAGAGCTGCTCCTGTGCAGCTCTAACGTACTCTGGAACTGCATGGCTCTAGATCAGAGGACTGCAACCGGCTTAGTGAAGTATCCCTTGTAAAATCCTTTGGAGTAGGGGGTGCAGCAAAAGACACAGAAAAAATGGCCCAAACTACGTGGTGTACTCCAAAGGTATGCCACAGTAGCCAAGCACTGAGTGAGCAACTGATTATAAATGGCTGAGTAGACTGTGAAGCAGATGCTTGTTGTTGTTTCAAAGGGGAGTTGCATTCAATTTGTTGTTAAAAGGGCATATACAAAAGTAAATGCAGTTGTGACACATTCTTGTTGGAAGAATACAGTAGTTCAGGCTCCATGGGAAAAATTCTCTGCCAGTTCTCTGGCAGTGTTTTGTAGATGCAAACAGATGACTATACAGGGAAAATTTAAAAATCCTTAGAAAAGCTCAGATATTGATTGGAAAGAATTACAAGTGGCAGGGAGCCCCTTAATGTTGGAACTGGATAAAGAGGGTCTGATCTTGATCTCATTTACAGTGGTGTAAATCAGGAGTAAATCCAGTGAAGTCAATGGAATTGCACTGGGCACTGAGAATCGGGCCCAGTGCCTCTAACGTCAATGGTCTCTCTGATGGTGAAAGGTTATTGAGAGCTGTCCCATTTGTGTGTTCTATTGCCTGTCTTCAGTCATACGCACACAGAAATAAAGGCAGCATGAATTCTGCATGATGAAGCTGAATACAAAGATCAGAAATGTCATGTATGACTATTTGTAGAGCAGAACAGGTCCATTTGGGAATGGAGCAACTCCTCCATTTCTCCCCGGGGGGGTAGAGGATGAGAGAATGAGCAAACCTTATGCGACAGATGTTAGTCACATCTTTTAATGCACTACTGGAAGGCACTTAGATACTATAGTGACGACGGCAGGACAAGAACAGAAGAGTGAGCAAGATTGCAAGATCGTAAAACTGTGAGAGTGACTTAAAGCTCCTTGGAAAGGCATGACACAGTTTTCAGTAGTGGTGTGGGTAAACTAGTGGGTATTCAAGCCACCCTAATGCTGTAAGATGGATACCAAGGCACATGTAATTCCTTATGTGTTCAGTTGAACTGGAGGTTAGAGCATAATAGAGTTGTGAATATAAAGTACCCCATGGTATATGGGCTGGGCTGATCGTATATATGTGAGAGAAGAATGGGGTGTAAGGATCTGGGATAGTTTCAAATGAACAATGAATCTTTTTTTCAAAGATTCCCCTTCCCATGGAGAGAAGATATTGTCACTACGATACTAGTATTGGAGGGCAGAAATTCGCAAAAGTTGGACTTAACTTGTGCTTATTTGCAAATGGAGGTTGGTTCCTAAATGTTGTACAATGAATATTCATAAGGGGCTGCTTCAGTTTAATAAACAGACTACCCCTTGAAGTAGCATCAGGGCCTGTGATTTGGCAAAGAGCGATGGGGCACATGTTGCAAGCAATCCTGGGAACTTGGTGCAATTTAGATGCTATTGTCAGAGGGAGCACTGATGGAAAACACAGCAATCATAAGCAGTGTTGCTGAAACTGGAACAAGAAGGGCAGAGAGCAAACCAAGTCTGTTGTGAGAAAACTGTGCACTGTGGCCATGAGAGAGATGGAAATGGCCTACGTGACTCAGAGAACAAAGTAACTTGCTATTAGACTTGGTTGGGTATTTCCCATTGGCAAATTAAATTTCCACAACATTGACATTTTCTGCAGGAAAACCGTTCCTAGCTCCATGGCCTCTTGGATTCCAGGCTCCCCAGCCTGGAATCCAGCTTTGCTACAGCCCCTCTCTACCTGCAGGCTGCTGGAAAGATCTGGCTGTGTCACAGAGCCAGGGAACCTGGAAGCCCGGGCTCCCCACCCTGTGGGTTGCTGTGGTACCGGGACTCTCGGCTCTTCTGGGCTCTCAGATTCTCCGTAGCCTGCCAGGCATGTTGCTCGACTCCCAAGGATTCCAGATTCCCCTGCGCGGTGGGCTGAACCAGTCTCCCTGGGCTGCCCAACCAATTCCAGCTATCAGGGATTCTAGGAAGCAATTTTTGTTTCAGAAGCACCAAAACATTTCCACTGCTGAAATATTTCTCTGTTTCCAAGACACAGTATTGTGGAATTTCAGTTCTGCGAATAATTTAGAGGTTTTGGCTTTTCATCTTGTTTGAGGTGAAATTTTTTCCCCAAACTCAAAAATGTTCATGGAACTGAAGTCCTGTTTCCCAACTTGATGTATCTATAAAAACACCAGTAGGGAGAGTTCTAATACTTATTAATCCTGCCCTCCTATAGTGGCCATGGAGATGTGTGTGTGGGGGGGGGGAGGAGGGATTGTGATATTTTCTCTGTCTCTCTCTTACACCCAGCCCCCCTACAGTTAGTGATCCCTCATTTGTGCATCATAAAATTGGCCCTTGTGACACAGGCATTTCTATACTGCGCTAACGCTTCTAAATTGGCATGAAGTAATTCTCTAGTTCAGCAATACCTGCCCTTGACGTGTTTGTTGTACCATAAGGAGAGAATGGTTGAGATAGTGGATTGCTTAGGCATTTTAACCCAATTAAGATCAGTTAATTCACTTAAAAGGTGAATCATTTTGTAAATATCACCAAAAATTGCAATTGTTTTAATTGGAAGGAAGTTTGAAGTTCTTGAATTCTGAATCAAATGAGCTCTACCAGGGCATTTAAGGCTAGCCCATAGAATATAGCTGTGAGGGACCTGGGAATGAAATTTAATTGGTTCTAATCATCCCTTTCAGGTGGCTGATGATTGAACACATTTTGATGGGGGTTTCCTCAGGTTTCAGAGGAGACAAAAAGCCGGGGTCCTGACCGCTTGTGGTCATAAAAGATCCCATGGCATTTTTAACAGTGGGATCCTGGCTAGATTCCAGATTCAGTAATTACATTATGTCTCTCTAAATTCCCTTTGTACTTTCAAATTGAAACAATTTTCTTCTTCATATCCTGTCTGAATCTCCTCTGTACTGCTGTCATTAATTTGTTTAAGAGCTTTGAAAGTATAAAATGCTATATAAGTGCTGCAAGTATTATTATTACTAGTGTTGCTGTGGGTTGTAAAACACCTGTCATGGCCTCACCCTAGAGATGGTCACATTTCAGTGGTGGCGTATGCATATAGTTTCAGAAGAGCTTTGAGACCTTTTGCAAAGATACTGTATAAATATATGATAAGATTAATATGGTACCGTAGTTTGCAAGTGTTGTACTTTTAAAAGAACCTTAAAACACACCAAACTCATCCAGTTTTATTCTCTTAACCTTGAATGAAACAACGTGACTGACTAAGATATTTGTGTATATCAGATCTCTCATTTATATTACAGTTACCCAAACAGACATCTGGGCCTCACTGGGACACAGTAGGAAGAAGTCCCAGTCTTGAAGAAGGTGGAATAATCTTCATTACATATTAAGGGGAAGTCTACACTACCACGCTGCAGTGGCATAAGTTACAACGACTTAAGCGGTAGTGCAGACCAGCACAAAGGCTGATAGAGAATTATGTACCCCAACCACTAGGCCATTTAGAAAAAATTGGACATTTTTAGATTTTTCAGCTCAGATAGCACAAAAGTGTCAGCTGAATTATGATGGTGTTATGCCCATGAATGCAGGGGATAATTTAATTGTCTCAACAAACCACAACACTCTTCACACTTTGGCAGCACTCAGATCTTGTCTCTCTTAGTGAATCATGTAAACGGCTGAAAATGATTCAATGAATAAAATGTTGAAAGAGAATAAAAGTAAGTGACTTTTATTTAAGCATTTAACAACTGTGGTTAATCAACACTGTGCTAGGTTAAGACTTTCTTAGAAATATCACTTGTGGGGTCCTATATTCAGGATAAATGAGCAGCAACTATTATGTAGGTCAACATTTTCCAAGTTGGGCACCTAAAGGCTGTGATAAGAAAGGATGGTCTAGTCTAGTGAATGGGTGCTGGACTAGGGCTTGGGAGACCTGGATTCAAATCCCAGGTTAACTACTGACTCTCTGCCTAACCCTATGTTTAAGCTTTCCTATGTGTAAAATAGGGGACATATTTCTTTGCCTGATGCTGTGTCATGGGGGTAAAATGCCTTAAAGATTATAGACTCACAGACTTTAAGGTCAGAAGGGACCATTGTTTCACAAATGGCACAGTTTCACAACTGTTTCACAAATGGCAACCCCAGTGTGTCTGCTGGGTTGGAGTGGGGATGGGAAATAATAGCCCTGGCTTTGTGAAAAACAAAGTTGACCCTTAATTTTTTCTTTTACAGCCATGCAAGTGGAAACCTGCTGAAGTAATTGTGCAACCGAACCACTTCCCTAGGGAACATCACCTCATGCCAAGGGTGTGGCTTTCCTTGGAGCACCCCACCCACCACCTGTCTCTAGCAGGCAGTAAGAGTAATATCCTATGTTAGGACAGAATTGTACTCCATCTCCCTGCAGGCACTGCCCACCTCAACAGAGATTGCTTTACAAATTGCTCTGTGCTAACCCCTGTGTCTATTTGCTCCCATATCTTTTGAATGTATTGTACATTGAAAGCACATCAATGCACATGTAATCCAGAGAATGCTGCAGAACTCCCATCATACCGGAATTCAGAAAGCATTTGCCCTGCTACGATGTTGCATGTGCAAATAACATGTTGCACATAAACCATGGGCTTTTTTCTTCTTTGGAAATTGCAATGCAAAACAAGAAGGCAGGACTTAGATGGAGAGAACATACTACAGAAAATCCTAGATGATGTGTAAAGAAGAAAACATCTCATGGTAGGTCTAGGGCGATACAGAGGGAGGGCTCAGGGTATATAGAAAGGAAAAAAAACACTGATCTGTCCAGAACATATAGCTGGATTGAGGGTAGCCGAGGGATAGTTTTACCACCAGTACAATAAGAATAATGTCACATATATACTGGTTGTATTCTGCCTTATGTTTTAGCAAGAGAACACACTCCCCCCCCCCCCCCCCGCACCTCAGAGATGAAAGTGGGAATTATGGGAGAGAGTAAAGGTGTAACAACATGTACGATAAAGTAGAGACCGGACAGACCCCTGATCTCTGAACTGTTCAAAATCTGGGTCAGAATTGCATGTCTTTGGCTCTTCTCTACCAGAAAGTGAAATGAAGAAACTGTGGCTTTTCGGTTACCTTAGGGGAATTCAGGCACCGTCAGCAACAACACCACCTTTTTAGCAGTGAGGATGTTGGCACACAAGAACAGAAATGAACCTGTACACTCCATAAAGCTCTCCAGAGCCTGCTGATGTAGCCCAAATGATTTCTAGAGACTGATGCACTGAGCTCCCTGCTCCCCACGCATGAACATATTGAGTAGTTTTCAAGCTGTCAGCAAGTTTCCAAACCTGGTTCTCCCAGCACCAGCATACAAGTGATGGTAGCTAAGCCAGGAAATGACAAGCAGAAACAATCACGCTAAAGGGTCTGGCTTGATCCCATGAGAGAAAGCACAAGTTAAAGGAGCTTACTGTGTATATGTATTTACCCTTGAAAATATACCAAGTACCCTTGTAGTACCAAGTACTCTTGAAAATATACCAAGTACAATTAATTAGTAAGCATAATGAAAAAGGATCAGTTCCATAACCTTGTAAAGAATCACTTGTATCCCAGAGAGCAGATTGGGCCCATATTTCCATGAGAACCATAATGTTTAAAATCTCTTTAAAATACACAGTTTTTATCTGTTTTTCTTCCTTGTCTTTTCTTTTTCCCCAGTTCCCATGTGGATAATGACGCATCCCTGTTATGACACAGGGAGGTTAAAATTTAAAAGTGCTGGTAGGAGTTAGGCACAGGGATCTTGTTAACAGATAACAGCGAGTGCGAGCTGGCGTCCCACACATTGCTTTGAAAACAGCCATGGCTGGCTCTTCAATCATATCTTCGTGAGAATGAAATGTCACTGGGTATAATGTATCACAGGCCAGCAACGATCTGTCACATCGAGACATTCAAGAAGTTGATTTCTGAGAATTCAGTATTGAATTTGGTAATTGGTTTTATTTAAGCTAGATAAAGAATTGCCACGGGGAACTGATTAACTTGAATTCTGTTTTGAAGAAACACATTCGGCACAAGCCAGTCTAAATTTGTGAGCTCTAATCTAGCTCTTACTTTATATTTTAGAACTTCTCTGAGCTACGGCTTCTGAATTCTGGATCTGATCACCCAAAGTGATGAGTACTCTGGTCCTGATCCAGTGAGTCACTAGATCATGTGCTTAACTTCAAGCACATGATCCAGTGAGTCACTAGATCATGTGCTTAACTTCAAGCACATAAGTAGCCCCACTGAAGTCAAGGAGATTACTCATGTACTTAAAAGGTTGATGGCTTGGGGGCAGAGCACCTTGCAAGATCAAGCTTTCTGTGACTATATGTTAACTCTTCCATGTCCCTAAAAGAACTAGGGTTATACTAGCATCAATGTACCCTAGTAATAGCCTGATGTAGAAACCTCTCATCAGAGTTAATGGGAGTTTTCCCTGAATGAGGACGGTATAAAGGCTTCAGGATTCGATCCACAGTGTTCTGTAGTAACAATACTCAACCTTTTTTTTTTCTTTGCTATTAAGCAGAAAAGCAAAGCAAACTTTCCCTCTGGTAAGTATACGAAGAAGCAGGTAGTAAATCTTGTTCATTTCAACTGCTAAGTGAATTGTTTCCTAGCTTTAGTAATTATTATATTTTATGCTTTATTATGAAGGAATGTAATCACTTTAGGGGGTGCAATTACTTTTTAAAGCTTCCTACTCAAATTCCAGGAATTGCACTCATGCAATGTGTCATGTATTTGTTTATTTACTCTGGTTCATTTCATTCAAGGGGATGAACTGTATGTGACTGGCTGACAATGGCATTTAAGAGAGGTTCTCTTAGACTCTAGAGAGAGTCTGGCATATGAAAAAGCAAGAAAGTCTTCTGTGGACCATCAAATGCTGAATAAAATATCACAAATGGTACTGTTATTACTAAAATGAGTTATTTTTAATTATTCCACCTATAAACTTGCCAACCCTCTGACACAGGAATAAGGAACAGCACTCAGAAAACATGAATAATAAAGAAAGCAGTTTAAAAGTAGGCTCATCTATTATCATACATTGGGACATGGATTTCTGCGGTTTAAATTTCAGTTCTAATAAGAAAAGACTGATGCATTAGAACTATCAAGGAAAAATCTTGGACATGCCTTGAAAATTATTGCTTTAATGTAATGATGCCAAAAAGACAGAAGTATTCAATAAATATTTCTGTTCTGTATTTGAAAAGAAGCAGGATGAAGTACTCACTTCACGTGAGGATGATGAAGTACTTCCATTCCATTAGTAACTGAGGAGGACGTTAGATGACATATTTATATCTCCAGACCTAGGTAATTTTCACCAAAGAGTCCTAAAAGAGTAGGCTGAGGAGATCTCTGGCCTGCTGAGGATAATTTTTAATGCATCTTGGAATACTAGGAAAATTCTGTAATACAGCTAATATGCTAATATTCAAAAAGAAAAAGCAGGATGACCTGGGTAACTATAAGCTGGTTAGCTTGACATGAATCCTAAGGAAAATAATGGAAAGGCAGATGCGAGATTCCAATGATAAATGATTCAAAGACAGGGATATAATTAATGCCATTCATCATGGTTTCAGGGAAACCAGTCCTGTCAAAGAAACCTGATTTCATTACTGGATAAAATTACAAGTTTGCTTGATAAAAGTAACTGTGCTGATGTAATATAGACTTAAGTAAGGCATTTGGCTTACCAGCACAAAACATTCTGATTAAAAATTATCACTATACAATATCAACTGTCTAAACTAACTAAAAATTATCACTACAGTTAAGAACTAGGTAACTGACAGATTTCAAAAATTGTTGACAATGGGAAATCATCATCAAATGGGGGCGTTTTTAGAAAGGTTTTGCAGGGATTGCTACTAAAACTGATGCTATTCAACATTTTCATAAATGATCTGGAAGTAAATATAAATTCACTGCTGTGAAAAATTAGGAGTGAACAATGAAAAACCTGAAGAGCTCCGTGAAAGCTCGAAAGCTTGTCTCTCGCCGACAAAAGTTGATCCAATGAAAGATATTACCTCGTCCCCCTTGTCTCTTTGGTATCCTGGGACCAACATGGCCACAACACTCAGATGACAGGGCAGTCATACATAGCAATATGGATCACTTGGTAACTTGGTCTTAGTTGAACAAAAGGCAATTTAATACAGCCACATACAAAGTTTTATATAACTGGAAACAAGGAATTCAGGCCACAGCTACTGAATGGCTGGCTGTATCCTGGAAACCAGGAAAAAGAATGTAGGGGCAATATCAGACAAACAACTCAACAAGCTTTCAGTGCTGGAGCAAGAGGGGCTAATCATCCTTGGATGTATAAGCAGCGGAGGAGTGAGTAACAGAGATCTGATTTTACGTCTTTGGTCAGACCAATACTGGGATACTGCATCCTGTTGTGGAGTTTGACTTGGCACCACATGATATTTTGATTAAAAAAACTGGAACGATAGTTTACATGGCACACATTAAATGGGTTCAAAGCTGGCTAGCTGATAGGTCTCAAAATGAAAATGGAAGTGGGGACTCATCGAATGACTGTTTCTCATGGTAATGGCCGTAATTGTTTCTTGGCTCTATGCTATTTAACCTTTTTTTTTTCTTATTAGTGACCTGGAAAAAACTGAAAATCACTGATGAGGTTTGCAGATGATACAAAAATTGGGGAAGTGGTAGACAATGAAGAGGACAACTACAGAGCAATTTGGATTGCTTAGTATGCTGCTCACAAGCAAACAATGTGCATTTTCATATGGCTAAATGTGTATATACCTAGAAATAAAGAATGTAGAATAAAGAATACCATGTCCAGTTCTTCTGTCCACAATTTAAGGAGTATGTTGATAAACTGGAGAGGGTTCAGAGAAGAACCATATGCATGATTAAAGCATTAGAAATCATGGCTTATAATGATAGACTGTTCTCCTCAAATCTACTTGGTTTAACAAATAGAAGGTTAGGGGGTAACTGGAGTCTAGTCTATATGGGAAGAAATATTTGATAGCAGGCTCTTCAATTTAGCAGAGAATAGTATAACGCGATCCAATGGCTGGAAGTTGAAGCTAGACAAATTCAGACTGGAAACAAAGCATAAATTTAATAACTCATGAAGACAATTAACCATTGGAACAATTTTCAAGGGTTATGTTGAAATCTCCATTACTGGCAATTTTAAAATTGAGATTGGATGTTTTTCTAAAGGATCTGCTCTAGGAATTATTTTGATAAAGTTCTGTGGACTGTGTTGCACAGGAGGTCAGACTGAAAAACAATGGTCTCTTCTGGCCTTGAAATCTATGAATTCAGGAAAGAGGATGCTGCAAAGTTGGAGAGGGGACAGAAAAGAGAGACAAAAATGATTCAAGAGTTGGAGAAAATGCCTTACACTAAGAGACTTAGAGCTCAATCTCATTTGTTTATAAAAAAAGAAAAAGAAAAAAAAAGTGACTTAAATACAGTGTCCAAGTACCTTCACCAGGAAAAAAATGCCATCTTCTAAAAAGCTCTTTAATGTAATCAAACAAGGCATCACAAGAACCAGTGGCTGCAAGCTGAAACCAGACATTCAATTTAGAAATTAGGCACAATCGTTTTAACAGATTACCAAGGGAAGTGGTGTATGATGTCCTCAAACCAAAGGCTGGATTGCTTTCTGGAATATATGTTTTAGCCATACACAAATTTTTGGACTCAATACAGGGTGAAATAATAGCCTGTGATATGCAGGAGGTCAGATGAGATGATCTAATAGTCCCTTCTCACTTTACACTCTAAGATCTATGAAAATTAGGTACTGTTCAGAGCATTACTTCTCAGCAGTGACCTAATACTGCAATCTCAAGTGCAATGGAAAGTAGGCATTGAGTTGCATGCTGTACTTCCTAAAAATACCAAGTCTGATTCTAATTTTACTTATGTGAGTTTTACATGCTGTATTATTTATTCTTACGTGTATTAGAGTAGCATCTTGGAATGCCGGTCGAGGACCATGTCCTCATTGAGCCAGGTGCTGCACAGATTAGGAAAAGTCTTTACCTTAGTGAGTTTACAATCTATGTCAGTCAGGATGCAACAGATCAACAAAATGGACAAGTAGGGTAGGATGGGTAAAAGAAAACAGAGCTTAGCAGAAAAGCAGGAGTCAAAGCTAGTTGTTTGGCTTCAGCAGAGTTACTGATGATTTATACTGTTGTAAGGCCAACATCAGGCCTACTATACCACAGGGAAATATTAGCCGAGTCCAGAAGACATTAATCAGACAAAAACCCCAGTGTGTCAAAAGCTGAGGTTCTTACTCAGGTCTCAGTCTGTGTTTTGCTAGGACAAAGTTCACTCAGGCAAAACTCCCATTTATGTCAGTGTAAGAATTAATACAAACTAAGGAAGGGCATCAAGACTTGTCCCATCAGCAGCTACACAGGTATTCTATCTCCTGTTCAAAATAAATATTCATGAAATACCACAATGAGCACAACAAAGGAGCTGAGAATTACACTCCAGTTGAGGCATTAAGCTGAAAAAGCAGGGATGCGTGTGGGTCATAACCCAATTTCCAGCTAAGAGAGTTAGGAAGAAATTCTCCTATGGGTATCCAAATTATCCACCTTGGAGTTCCTTGCACCTTCTTTGCAAGCATAACGTATTGGTTACTGTTGGAGACAAAATGTGAGCTGATATGACAGTGCCTATGTTTCACTATTCCCAAAGGCCTAACCCAGCACCGATGGCATTACATGGATATCAGGGTGTTTTATGACTCTAGAGAATGCTGTGATGGGTTGTTATTGATCGTAACATTTATTTTACAATAATTGTATAAAATATGTCAATTTCTTATCAAACAGGACTTAGTTTATTTCCTGATGGGAGGACAGTGTGTTACATCACTGATTCTTTGTCGTCGTTTAACACTGAATGCTTACTGAAAGGTGCGGTCATAGAGTGATCCTCAGGGGGACAGAAGGAAGATTGGGTTAGAAGGTCCTGGAGCTCTCCACCAAGAAAGCAAAGGTTAACCATGGCCAGGAAGCAGCTGGAACCTTGTTAGCCTTCTGGAGCGTTTTTTAAGGCAGAGGAAATGTGCTATAGGAGCAGATAAATGGACAAGCTGACACACAAAAGGAAATAGTGGAATTCCTGTTCGGTTTAAAGATGGATTCTCTCTCTCCTCTCTCAGGGAACAAAAAGGGGTTCAAATGTCTGCTTTCCTCCTGCAGCAGGGAGTCATTTTTCAATCATCCCTGTCTGAAGGCTTGAGTCTCCATCTAAGAGAGGACACAGGAGTGCGGTGATAGCAGGGAAGAGGGGGTAAACTTGGGAAGGCAGGAGAATTTGAGACCCATTCAGGCTACTGTGTTGGTGCCAGGCAAGCTACAGTTCCCATTTTTCCCTGGTACTGAAGAACCATGTCAAGCCAGCATTGTGACAGCTGCTATATGCCTGCCTCCACTGCCTTTTCTTTACGTAAGTTCATATTCCTTTACCTTTATTTTATGCACTATTTCAGTTTAGCCTACCCAAGTAGAAGAACCATATGTGAATCTGAAACTGTGTAAACAGGTCAAATCAGCCCTCTGATCCCCCAAGCTAATTTACCTTACCCATTTACTGCAATTATTACGGTTCCTTACAGAGAAGTAGCTTCCGTTGCCAGTAGTAGATTGTGAACTGCAGCTAACAACTCATGATTTACACACATGCTTGTGTTTTTTCCAGAACTCTGACCAAGACCTTGTCTCCATCCGCTGAAATTAGGGTAGATAATTTCCAAACCAGACATTCATGAATATAATCTTAATTTATGTGAGAACCTCCACAAGCCTAAACTCTTTACTACCAGTGCACTTGTAATGCCTTTAATGACTGTGGCTACATAATACATAGACCTTCAGAAGGACAGCCTCATCTATCAAATATAGCAATCCTTTCCCAGGCAGATGTTGAAGGATGCTTCATGGTACATACATCTTGAAATCTCGGAATTTGATTTTAAGGTACTTGCTAGGTAGTAATTAACTCAGAACCTGCCTGCACTTACAGTTCAAGGAAATGATATTTCAACTTTTCAGGTCTTAAATGGAAAATGAATTAGTTGTTGGCAATTACTGAGTTAAAAAAACCTAATTTATGACTTGAAATACTCCCATGTAATCATGTTTCCAAAGCTTTAATTTACTGAGCTAATAATTGCTGCCACAATTAAAGATGTGAAGGAAATAAAGAATTCAAGATCATAAAGCATATGCAGTTATTTAAAAAAATTCCCCATCATAATTTTGTATTGTTCAAGAAAGTCATGCTCTCCCTTGTTAGAAAGTGTCTGATCTCTCCTTTGTTGTCACATTAGTGTTTACGCTTCCGTGGAGGGCCAATTTCACCCCTGTGCAAAGTTCTGGCTTAAAGCTTATGCATCACTTAAATTCCACTGATGCCCTGAATGTTATTCTTTGCTCCAAATCCTGGTGGAGAAGATGTTCCTCTCAATGAATTACTATTTGTTTCTTGGGTGGATGGAGAGGAATTAATGAGACTAATGGTTTCCAGTCTTGTCCCTCATCAGCAGAGGTTAGAATTCTTTTCAGACTCTCCATTTTCAGCCCAACTTACTTAAAAGTATTCAGCATCTGTTAAAGAATGAACTAGATCACATGTTCAACCGATCAGTGCTGCAATACCTCACATAAGGAGTAGCCCAATAGCCTTTAAGACAAGCCATCCACCAATGAAAGGACCTGTTCTCAACCAGTACAAAAGGATGGGCGGGGGAAGGCGATGAAGAGCGTGAGGGCACATAAACTAGTGGAGGGGACACCACCCGGTGAAAAATGTGCTGACGCTGAGTAGCTTCAGAGCACTCTGTAAGTTGCCATGGCACAGGCAGCCTACCTAGTGGGTGGAGCAGAACCTTGCCTGGTGGGTGTGATGGCAATTTGGGTAATGCCAAGTGAACATCTAAGGATCAGGCACCATTCCAAGGGTGAAGCCAGAGTCAAGGTCAAGGGGCCAGGCCAAAGATCAGGACCTGAGTCAGAAGTCAAACTGTAAGGAGAAAGGTGAGCTGGAAACATCGCCAGGGACATAGCCAAGAGTTGGAGCCAGGCGTCAGAAACCAGAATGAAACAGGGAAGTGGGAGCAGGTAACAGCTGGGGCTGGGAGCAAGGACTGGGTGCAAGCATGGTACATACTGAGCAGCCACTGTGCTGCTGAAGCTGCAAGGCTCAAGTAGCAGGCCACTGGCTCCTGTTGACTAAGCAACCATTTGGATGGGGCTCACTGGGCCCGGCTGAGCTTGCTGAGCTTGCTGGGTTGCTTAGCAATCAGGCTGGGAGGGCGACACCCAGCGAGGGCTATGCTAACTGAGAAGTTAGTTCCATAGCCAAGGCCCACCAAATGAGATCTCCGGCCCTCTGCATAAATGTGACCTGTATAAAATGAGAGCTAGGCCTGTACTAATGTCTTTAACAATATCATTCCTGTAAAACAAAAAAAGAAACTCAGCAATGCCATTAGAAATCTTCCACCTCCTCATTCCTTCAACACTCAAGTTCCCACCACACAAGCACTTACGTGGACAGCTTATCCCCTGCTTCTGATCTTGACCTTCTGAAGCACATGCTATGGGGCCAAAGATTTTTTTTAAAAAAAATCTGTTAGTGTCCTGGGCTAGTTTTAAAGTCTGCTTTTAAAAACTGCCGCTTTCATGTGGACATTTCAAAGCCAGGGCAAGCCCATGGTACTCTTTACTGTGATTATAATTATTATTGGGCCCTCTCCTGAAATGTGCTGACCACTTGTATTGCTCATTGAAACCAGGAGCAGATGCACATACTCATTATGTTTCAGGCAGCCTGATCCCCGGATGGTGTAAATCAGCAGAGCTCCATTGACATGATTTGTTCCGCATTTCTCAGAGCACCTAGATGTTCAAGAGGTTTCAGTCAAATAAGACAAGGCTATTGCCACAATGGTTTTATAGTCTAATTCAGACAGATAATCATCAACCCACTGAGAGATGATTTTGATGCAGACAAGGGATGGCAGGAAGAAAACAGAACATGAAAAGTATGTATGGGAAATATACTCTCGGAGATGCATTATTTACAAGACAGTGTGCAGAAGTCCTGTGCTTTTTTATCCTTTTCATTCTAAGCATGTGTGTGTGTGTATATATATAATATAATATAAATATTTTATAAGATTCCAGCCATAGATGAGAGGAGCAGAGAACTCCAAAGGAGAGCTTAGTGGCAACAAAGATGAGTTTTTAGGAGAGATTTGAAGTAGAAGCAAGGTGCTTTTTGAAATCCTCCTTCTGCTTCTCAGCCAAGGTGAGCGCATGATAATGTTCTCTCAGAAGCCTTCCTTTCAGGTATGGGGATGGACTTGACCTAACAGGTCATTTTCATCTCTAAGTTCCAGTCTCCATGGAAGCCACTCTTAAGCCAGGCTACACTGAGGGAGAGTTGACCTAAGATACGCAACTTCAGCTACAGGAATAGTGTAGATGAAGTTGATATATCTTAGGTCAACTTACCTGGGCGTCCTCACGGCAGATTTCTGCTTCATCCCCAGACACATTAACAGACTTTTCCAGTATCTATACTGGCTGTGAATGCATCCCAAGTCTTCAGGGCAAATTAAACGTTAAACACACTTGCCCTGTATTATATTTACAAAGGTACACGCACCAGAGGTACTTTTTTCAGCTTCAGGGTCTGGGAGCCTGCCTTGGGAGGGTTGGGAGGGCACTTCCCTGCTGCACGGATTCTTCTCCCCATATAGCGATCAGATCCAGTACCTCCCATTCAGTCCATGCTGGAGCTCTTTTTGCGATTCTGGGACTCCATTGTCCATGAGCTCTGCATGGTCGCCTGTGCTGATGAGTTCACCACACTGGCCATATCGAAAATAAAATTCAAAAGTTCCCGGGGCTTTTCCTGTGTACCTGGCTAGTGCATCTATGTTGAGAATGCTATACAGAGCAGCCAAAAGGGAGCATTCTGGGATAGCTCCCGGAGGCCAATACTATCAATTTGCGTCCACAATAACTCAAATTTGGAACAGCAACGCTGATTTTGCATCTAATCCCCTTGCCAAGGAGGACTACAGAAACCGGTTTAGAGAGCCCTTTAAGTTGACAAAACCAGGTGGGTTGTGTGGACGGATCTAGTTTTATTTCGATATAACATGGCGAAATTCAGGAAAATTGTGTACTGTAGACCAGGCCTAAGATGTCTGTGTACTAATGCAAAAAGTATGGGGAATAAGCAGGAAATACTCAATATATTAGTAAATAAACACAACAATGACATAGTTGGCATCACAGAGACCTGATGGGATAATACACATGACTGGAATATTGGTATAGAAGGGTACAGATTACTCAGGAAGAACAGGCAAGGAAAAAATGGAGGGGGTGTTGCCAGATATATTAAAAACCTGTCTACTTGGACTGAGGTTGAGATCGAAATAGGAGACAGACTTGTTGAATGTCCCTAGGTAAGGATAAAAGGAAAAAAAACGAGGGTGATGTCATGGTAGGGGGTCTACTACAGACCACCAAACCAGGAAGAAGAGGTGTATTAGCCTTTTTTTAAATAGCTAACAAATCATCCAAAGCACAGGACTTTGTGGTGATGGAGGACTTCGACTTCCCAGACATCTACTGGGAAAATAACACAGCAGGGCACAGATCATCCAACATGTTTTTGGAATGTACTGGAGACAATTTTTTATTTCAGAAAGTAGAGATAGCTACCAGGGGAAAGGCTGTTCTAGATTTGATTTTGACAAAGAGGGAGGAACTGGTTGAGAATTTGAAAGTGGAAGACAGTTTGGGTGAAAGTGATCCCTTCTCTCAAAGGCAAAGTCAAGAGGTTATGTGCAGGAGAAATATGCAGGGACTGAACACCCACTTCCACTGATTGGGAGAAAAAGAGCTGCCCTGTAGTCGCTGCTTTCCCCTTTGTGTGGTGTGACAAAGTTCCGAGTCTGTGTCTGTGGGTCCTGCGCTTCCTGGCAGATTTAGGAGCCTCAGAAACTCATCCAGGCCCCAGAGTGACCTCCCTTTCTCAGTAAGTAATTAGGGGAGACAGAAAGGGGGGAGCCTGGGCCCGCCCTCTACTCCGGACTCCAGCCCAGGGACCCTAATAGTATCAGCTAAGATGGCTGACCTTTTAGGCACAAAACACAATACAATTCCCTGGGCTACTTCCCCACAGCAGTCTCCGCTTCTTCAAACTCCACTTCCCCCTTACCTCAGGGCCTCCTTCCTTCTGTACGATATGTTGTCCAACACTCAGTCTCACCAACAGCACAACCTCCTTCCACAGCTCCTGACACCCACAGCCCACCTGACTAACTGGGAGGTTTTTATCTGGATTCAGCCAGTCCCTGATTGGCTTCAGGTGTCCCAATCAGGCTAGCTGTTTCTACTCCTTTCTAGAGGCTTCCTGATTGGCCTGGAGTAGCCTTTGTTTGGCTATCCAGGGAACAGGGACCTACACATCCTGAGACTGATATACCTGCCTTCCAGCACTCTCTTATACCCTTCTGGTCTGACTCCGTCACAGTGGGAATAGAGGCCATAGCCCATGTACATGCTTATGCTGGGGAATGGTGGCCACTGGATTGACATGACCCCAAAAATGTGAGCCTTGTTGGGGCAGGAATTGGCTTCTTATTTCTTGTTTGTGCGGAGCCTAGCACAATGAGGCCCTGATCCTTGATCTTAGAGCTCCTAATAATAATGATTGTCTCTTCTTTTTCCTACTTCCTCACCTGTCCAAACCTTGCAAACCCCATCCTCTGTGATGGCCTAGATGGAAGCAGTGTAATAATTCTGCACTATGGCACCCAGGGAGCACTGAGTCCCCCTCTCCATAACCACCACTGCCTATGTGTAGTAGGATTACAACCCTGGGGGAGGGAGGGAGGCTTCCTGGACTCTTATTATCTAAGGCTGGGTGCGTTTTGTCCTCTGTGAGAGGTTATCTATCCTAACCCAACTTGCATTCATTATTCTGTAGTAATGAGCTATTAGGCAAATCAGAATCAAATTGGATTGCTGCCTTTCGCTTCTGAGATATAAATTGTCCTAAACCAGGATAATGTTATTTAAGAAGTCTTAATAATGTCTTAGAAGTGTTACACAAGTAGGTATCTGCAGAATCCCTGGCTAACCGGCCCAATTTCTGAGTGGAAATTCACTGGATGGTTACAGTGTGAGCAACAGTATTGTCCTTCTGCCTCTTCAGTAGGGGTAGGGTGCAGGCGTTTTGAGGGTTAGCTGAAGGCAGCATGACTTATAAAAAAGATCAGGAGAACAGTGCAGGTGGCTTGACCTATTTGGGGGTCCCTCTGACCCCTCTTCAAGCCCCTCCTTGCTTCAGAGCCCTTGGCAATTTTCCATAGACTTGTCTTAGGAGGCGGTAGCATTTGGATCATGATGTCCTTTGACTCGTTTCTCTTCAGAAGGGAACATATGAAGAAGGAATACCACAACCTTTTTCTGAATTAAATTTTAGATAATTTCCATTCATATAGAAACCTCTAAGATGCCATGTGGCCAGATTCTGATCTTCTCTACCCTAGCATAAATCCAGAGTAATTTTATTGGACAGGCGCCAGTGCAGTTACTCTGGATTTACCCTTTGATAAGAATCTGGTCCATTATCTATTGATCAACACATAATCTACAGTAATTTACCTTATTCTTTCTGCTACTTAATTGGCTCTTTTGCCTTTAGCAGCTCTAGAATTCTAAAGTCCCATTAAAGAAATGGCTGTAATCATAAAAGATTTAAGGGCATTCCTTTCTCATTTCATTTCTGCAGCAACATTACCGAAAACCTACCTGTTTCTATCGGCTAACAAGAGCAGCTGCTGAACCAATATCTAATACACTAATCAGTACTTAAAGTCCTTATAGAACCTGACAATATTGGAATGACACTATTGCCATGAAGCAGCTGCAGGCTTTCGAGCATGCATGAAACACTGCTAGAAAACATATATTCTTCATAGCCTTTCTCTTTAGGAGAGAGTTCACATTGTATACATTAGTGCACAGATTCTTAACAAGCTATAAAAATGTGTCAGCTCATTTATCTGGGTTAATGCTTAAATGCTGTGATGGAAGGTACAGTAGAAATTCTCAAAATAGATCTGCAGATATAGTCCCAGTTCCCAAAAGAGATCTTGAAACTGCATCTGCAAATGCGTGATTTCGTGCATGCAGATAATTGCCCAGGGGAATGAACTCCCCCAGGAACTAAGGACCATCACAAACCTCACTCCTTCGGCTCCAAGTGTAAGGCGCATTTCTATTACCTTACCTTCACTATCAGAGTCACATGTATATTTTAAAAAAACAACCACCTTCCCTCCTCATACTTTACCAAAAAAAGACATTCCTCTGCACAATGTTTTTACCCTGGGGAAAGAAGGTGAGAACAAAGCTTGACACACGTGTAGTCATGCTGCTTACTGCACTACTGGGAGGTACTCAGATACTATAGTGATGAGTGTGGCATAGGAACCGATGTAGAATAGTGCCTGCAAATGTTGTGTGCATAGTCATGAAAGTGTGACCACCAGGGTTGTATCTGAATGCAGTGCCACTTGTTAACAAGACTAGGCTAGTGAGTGAGTATAACTGTTCCTCATACTGAAAATTAACAGACCGGGGGTTTAATCCTGCGTGTGCTCTCCACATGGAAATTCCATTGAGTTCTGCACACACAGAGGGTTTGCAGGATTAAGCCCTTATATAGTGAAGGATTTTTGTTTTGTCTTCTAGTTTACTTAGCCAAACATAAGTTATTGGTCTCAATACAGGGTTAATCAGGTGAATTTTAAGGGCCTGTGATATGATGATCTTCCTGCCTCAGACTCTACAAATCTAATTAGTGATGAAGCCATATCGCTAGTAAGAACGTGATTTCTTGGAAGATGATTCTGCCATCCGGGCACCTGGACACACCAATCCTTTCAGAAAGATTAGAAAATAAATCTGGAGTAGAATAACATTTACCTTTGTCCCAACTCTGTGTGGCATTCGCATCTTTTAATCCAGTGGAAGGATCTATATGGGGCAGAGCTATGGAAACTCTACACTACATCGGATACAAGTGTTGCAGAATTTCATTGATCAAGCTGGTGGCCACAGCAGAGCAATAACAAACGCTTTCAAACTTCTGCTTAACGAACAAGTCCATGTGCATTTACTGATAAGTATGTTGTGGGGCTTCACCTAAATTGTCTGCCTGGAACAGCCATTTTCTGGTGAGTTTTCTGGATACTCAGCATTCTCTTTGGAGTAGATACCTGGGAAGAATTTGGCTCCTCAGAGAGATGAGTAGGAGTTACAAAAATCAGATCCTGATTGAACTTTCCTAAAGTTTGGTGATGTTTGAATCCAACATTCAGAACTAATGCACTATAGAGATAGTAACCAGGGTGCATGTTTGGTCTGAATTTCCCTGCATAATTACAGGTATTAACTGTACCACTTACAGGTTCCACAGATCAGAGATCAACTTAGTAAGGGAGAAAGATCTCATAAGCAATCGAGCCAGGGCAGATGAAAAGGAGCACTCTATTTTACAGATGGAGAACTGAGGCATAAAAGGATTAAATGACTATTCCCGAGTTATATGCAGAAGAGCTAGGAACTCAATCCAGGTTTCCACATTCCTGGTCAACCGCCTTAACCATGAGACTATCCTAGGGTGACCAGACACCAACTGTGAAAAATCGGGATGGGCGTGGGGGTAATAAGAGCCTAGGAAAGAGATACAAAGATCAGGACTGTCCCTATGCAATCAGGACATCTGGTCACCCTAGACTATCCTTCTTCCAAACTTTGAGGTTTTGGCTCAGACCTGTCTCTGATCCAGCGTATTTAAGTGGGCTGTGCACTCACCAACCTGTCTGACGAAAGAGACTGTACTCTTTACATTTTGCAAAGCTCTCTTTTTTTGAAAAAAAAACATTTTTGTCTGAAGGCAGTGAAGAAAGTAATGGGCATTTGCCTAAGTTAATGTAAGCAGTGAAAAATTGGATAGTTGCCAACTTAAATTTTTAAATAAATGTCAATGCTAATTTTTAAAGTTTAAATACATATTTTGCATTTTTACTGTAATTTCCGCTTAGTATTACAGAGACTTTCCAAAGAGCTGGAACTTATTTGATCATCATGAAAGGTGCAGAGCCATGCAGGAGGCTTCTTAACTGAAATGGCATGGAGTGGGTGCTGAAAAGACTCCAATTCACTTAACATTTGCTACGTAGGTGTAATTCCTTTCTCGGCGAGAAGCCCCTACCTGCGACTTAATTCACATCAGGAAAATGGAAACGACTTTCACCTTTTCAATAACACTGCTTGTTTCCTTCAAGCGATGCCAGATTGAACCCAAGAGGAGCACATGCATCATATATTGTCAACACAAAGGTGATTTGTATTAATAAGATCACTGTTGCTGGATCAGAGCTTTGTGTGGAAAAGAGATTTAATTTCATCAAGGTATTTCTTACTCTCTATGACCACCTGGTTAAAACTAGCTCTTCAGGCTTTCTTTCAAATCATTTAGGTCCTGGGCTCTGCTCACTTACAGGACCTTGTTGGGCTAGTGAAATCCAAATCCAATAATAATGATAAACCTTTTAAGGATGTGATGCTCTTTGGTAGGGTCAGAGAGTTATTAAAAAGTGAATAAAACGAGGAATAATTGTGGCACCTTAGAGACTAACCAGTTTATGTCACATAAAAAATGAGTTTCCTGGTTCCATGGAAAGGGCACAGAGGAATTTGGCAAGAAGGAAGACTGCAGATGATAACATGAGAGAAAGGTGTAAATAAGCTGTTACTTGCTACTGAATAGAGCGGAATGATGTGGCCCCAAATGAGGTGGATACTCCAACAGAGTGGACACCGTGGTCTAAATGTACTTTTCATGAGGTGCTTTTTCAGTTAAACAATGCTGTAACATCTCTTGATAATGCTCCACTAGGCATGTCAGCTTCCCCCAGTGCGAAATCCAAACACTACCAGCTGCCTTCCAAAGTCCACACTTTTATGAGTCTCTCTCGCATAACACAACATCAGTCCTCCCCAGGCCTATCAAGTCCCCCAACCTTGACCTACACCCCAAGGGTGAGGAAACCAAAACACTTCCAGCCAATCCTTTGGTTAAAATTAAACCAAGAACAGAAAACAAACCTTCATGCAGATTCTTTCCCCATCTCTCTCTCATTAAATTTGGTTCCTTTCAACATAACATCAGAATTTAAAGGCACATCTTGCAATAAAAGGAAATACACCTTAGCAAAAAGAGCCCCTTTAATTTATAACTGAAATATTCAGAGTAAGTAATACTCTTGATTTATGGAATCATATCATTCCTGTTCAGTAATCTCTGGTCCATGAATAGACAAGCAAAACTAAAAAGAAAGCCAATCGCAATATGAGACAAAAGTTCTCTCCAGTCTGGGGTCCTCTGAATGTTCCATTGTGAATGTCCCTTTTCATATTCAAAATCACTGTAAAGCCATCTGAGAGGGAAGGGGGCAAAAACATGTGATATTGCTTCAGCATCCAATCAGTCCTTGCTGCTAGTAGATCAGCAGTGTATTGGCACTTAGATGCTACCCATGATTGTCAACACCATAGACTGACAGTCTGCAGCTTCCTTGCAGTCCATTTACATTAGCTGAGGATCATCTCAGTTCAAATTTTGTCCATTATCAATTGAACAGTCATAAAAACAGCTATGTCTGAGGTAATGGATAGGACTGGCTGGAAGATGATTTCTCCACTTTGTGCCAACTTCTGGGATTTCACAATTTGTTTCTGTTCCACATTGGAACTAGAGCAAAATATTTCCAAAATTTTTGGACAACTGGATTTTGTGTCAAAATGGCTGTTTTCAGATCCAAAACCTGAGCTTTTCGATTTGGGTCTCCTCTCTGGTCAAAACTGTTCCCAGTGACATCACCAAATCCAGTAGGCCTCCACAAAACGTTTTGGGTCTGAGGTAACTTCTGAACAGCTGGGGTCAGGAATTGTAATCCAGATAGAACAAAATTCTTAAATCCTGACTCGCTGTTGCATATGTTAGTTTCAAATTCCAAGTGAGGGCTGTTTCCTGATTCTGCTTCCCATGGATATGATACCTCATATCACATTTCAGATGGAGGTTGAAATTATCCATCCATCAGGACTCTTACAGTTTACTGAAAGAAAATTAGAACGTACTGCACGTAGCCACACATGTAGTGCCTGTTCTGTAGACGCTGCTGTAAGTGCAGACTTAGCCTTCGAAGCATACTTTTTTCATGCCCCAGGCATGAAATGGGCAGATCTTAATGTCTTAAACCTTAACTTTTCATTGGGAGAGCAATAAACATACTGGGGGACTACAGCACATTAAAATATTTTAATATCCTTATTGCTTTTTCTGATTTCAGGCCTTGGGTTCCCAATCCTGCATTGGTTGGCATCCCACATTAGTACTGAATCTTGTCCCAGGTATTTTTAACAGGCAGTCCACCAACAGGGTCTCATCACAAGGAGTGTTTTGTGAAGATCCTTCCCAAAAGTGCTCTAATTCTGCTCCTTGAGGTGGACCCAAAGTAATCTCTTTTTTGTAATGTTGGTCTCTCATGTCATTTAGACTGGCAGTCAGTTTCTCCAAAATAAGTTTCCTTAAATTGTGTCATCCATTTCACAAGCACTGGTCTGTGCTTCTTCTGATTTTTTAAATACAGCACAACAGAGTAACTACCTGAGTGAAGCAGCCCTCTGTTTAACATAGGCCTCCAGCCTAGCAGGAAAATCCTACTATCCAGTAATATTCATTCACTGGATCATTACTTCATATATGGTTTTAATAATTAGGTTCCCAGAGCTCTCAAATTGCATTCCCGCTTGTCCAGCAATCAGAGGAATTACTGGAGTTAGATTTAATGCAGCACACTGGAACAAGAATATGTGGTGCAAGAACTTAATTAATCAATCTTTTTTTTTTACAACATATTGAACTTTTCTAGGCATCAAGCCATAATCTTTCATAGTCCTTTTCTCTCTCTCTCTCTCTCTCTCTCTCTCTCTCTCTCTCTCTCTCTTTTTGTAGCTTTTAATTTTTTATTAAGGGGTAACTGTAATATTGACAGTTCAAGACACTTTCTTACAATGCAGTAAGCAGTAAAAAAGGAGAGAATCACATATACATGACAGGTTTAAGAATAGCAGCCGTGTTAGTCTGTATCCATAAATAAAACGAGGAATACTTGTAGCACCTTAGAGACTAACCAGTTTATTTCAGCATAAGGTTTCGTGGGCTATAGCCCACTTCATCAGATGCATAGAATGGAACAAACAGAAGTAAGATGCATTTATACACACAGAAAGCAAAAAAAGTTGTAAATTACCATACCATACAGCCTCTTAGAATTGGTATGGTAATTTACAATTTTTTTTTGCTTTCTGTGTGTATAAATGCATCTTACTTCTTCTGTTTGTTCCATTCTATGCATCAGATGAAGTGGGCTATAGCTCAGGACAGCTTATGCTGAAATAACCTGGTTAGTCTCTAAGGTGCTACAAGTATTCCTCATTTTATTTGCATATACATGAGAAGAGCAGAACTGAGGTACTATATATGGTATAATTATAGTAACTATACAAACTGCTGAAATAAAAGTTACAACAGTAATTTGCCTTTAGTCAGTTCACCTCAGTGTCCATTGTTCCTCAAAGACTTTCAGCTGTTTGACCAATATCGATAGTAAATCCTTCTATTTTTCTGGTTGAGAGCCACTTTTTTGTAGCAGAGGTCTGTTTCCACAACCACTTTGACAGAGATTCTAAATGAATGTATTGATTTAAGAACAGAAGAGACCACTATGATCATCGGGGGGGGGGGGGGGGAGAGGGGGACATTTTTCAAAGGCACAAATGGCATCCAACTCTCACTGATGCCTATGAAAATATTCCTCCTAGCCTCTCGTCCAGAATACCGGCATTTCTTCCTATTTTGTTGTTCAGACTACTCACAAGAATTTGGGACCAGGTCAGTCTCACTCCACATTCTTGTAAAATTGATTTTGGTCTTTGATAGTTTTGTCAGCCACAGTTTAGACTATGGGTCTATAGAATCAGCCCCAATTAATTAGCCATTAGAACTGGTCAAACGATGAACAAAACAATTATATGTGAATTCTTGAATGCTATTTGATGCATTAGTTTTCCCCATCACTTATTTGACAAACATTATTCAACCTTCTCTAGAGGTGACTGAACACTAAGGAATATATTTGTGACTAATGTATTATTTATCAGTTGCCAGGAAAAGTTTGCTATCAACACTGTTCATGAATCTATCCAAACAGTTCTGACAGTGGGAGGGATGAAAGAGGGGGGGGAAACTGTGTTTCTTCCATTGCTCCCACCCTTGGGGCGAATGTGGATTTTGGGGAACCATGTCTCCTTTGATCCCTGTAGATCTTGAGAATCTGTTGGGAAAGTGCTTCCACTCAAAAGAGGAGTTACCACCTTCTATACCTGGTGAAATAATGAGAAACAAAATTTGCCAATAATCTTAAAAATCTTGCGTGTTTTTGAAACAAACTGATTTAGAAAATGTTTCTGATTTTTTTTAACTAAATATTTTTGGATTTGGATTTTTCCTTATTTCCCTATCATCTCCACCTCCCTCTTATACTCCCCTCACTGAAAGAGGGGAAGGGATGAAAAAAATGAACTTTTTTTTCCAGTTTTCAATTTTGGGGGGAAGAGCCAGAACATTTTTGAAAAATGAAATGTTATAAAATTTTCATTTTTGCAAAAAAAGCCATTTTTGAATGGGGAAAAAAAGTTAAAACATTTGAACATATATTCCCTTCTTCAGGGATGGCGGCTGCTCCATTCACACACCGGGGAGAGTTGTGATATCCTTAGCAAAGAATCACACCTTTCGCTTCCCGTTACTCTTCACTCACTTGCAAATGTTGGGGCTACTTTTGTTTTGAATAGAAGGAGGCCTGGGGGCATGGAGTTGGAGGTCTGGGTAAAAGAGAGGGCACATAGTCTAACATGAAGAGATAGATATGGGCAGGCCTGGGTCTCTGTCCTAAACCTACGTCGCCTTTTCCTTTTGTCTCAGCTATCTACCCCAGCTGGGATTCATCTGTCCTGATCCTTGTAAAGCCTGAGACACATGAGGTTTAGTTCAAGCTGACATCCCATCCCCTGGGAATGCACTGCTCTGTGGGAATGAATTGATGCTCCATTTGGATTTTTGCAAACCCAGAGACTTGTTCCATTTGGCTTAAACTGTTCAGCCAGAAAATTCATATTGGGCTCAAAGATCAAACAGGGAAAATATTTGATTTAATAAAGAGAAAACTACCATGCTACCTTTTTTTTTTTTTTTTTTTGACTGAAAGGTGAATGCTGAGGGCTTGATTCTGATCTCATATATAGCAATATCAATTAGGAGTTATCCTTTTGGAGTCACCAGAGTTAAACTGGTGTCAAATCGGTGTTAGTGAAAACAGAATCAGGACCTACATTTGCTGACTGAATTCGATAGCAATATTCCCATTACAAAAGCTGACTGTCAGCTCCCTGCAGGAAAGTCAAAGCTAACTCCAGCAGCGATGGCTTTGCTCACTAGACAAGCAGAGAATATAGAATTAGAAATGGTATTCCTTTTACATGGGAAAAAGATGGTATTGGTTAAGAGACTGACACTTTTTCCAAATAGATTATTCTTAGAAACATTATTAGCATTATTTACATGAGGCTCTAAAAAATTGTAGTGTCACAGAACTAAGATCCATCACCAAGGTAAAATATTTCATGATGCTTTATAATCTCCGAGATCAATTCCCCAAGCAACATATGAACTAAAGGATTTTACCCAGTCTTTCTGAGAAACCTCTTTAAGATGTACGTAGCTTATAACAAATGGCCAGCAATGTTGCAAGCTGCCATTAATTTATTCCTAACTAATTAAAGTCTACGTTAACACATCCACTAATATGCATGTACTTGTACCTGATTTTTCTTTTGCAGTTAAGCCTGGGTATCTCCTAGATCTAAAAAGAATTCTAGGACATTTCCATGCTTTCCTTTTATAGATGCAAGGGAAAATGTGTCAAAAGGGTAATCTTTTTTAAAGTCTTTACATTTTCTCCACTATGAGCTGGCCTCACTGGGAGCCTTAGTTTTGCATTCACAACACTTTCCCATTGGTGACTCCTTTGCATTCAGTGGTTTTACTCTCAATTTACTGTAAGCGAGAACTAGTGTAAGTGAGAAGAGAATTAGCCAGTTGTGGCTTAAAGCAGACTAGAAGCAAGCAGTCTTTGAGATCAAAGGAAAGCCTATATAGAAAAGCTAGATAGATTTGCAAACTGTAGAATATTAATTATCACACACAAGGCCCTCTGTTAGCTTTTGAGTTCAATAGCTCAAGCAATTTTAATAGCGAAGTCTAGAAGAAAGAATGTAACAATAGGACAATCAGCTCTTGCCAGGAGAGTGAATCCTAACAACTCACTGAGATCTAAGTCTGGCTGTCAGAAATACTAGTGTGAGACCCTGTGAGAGACCTGACTTCTGAGTATCCGTTATTTGTGTAGTATATTGAAAAATGTGTTAAAATTATAAGGTATCACTTTAAATGCTCAGGAGTGTTCTTGGTCCTGCTTGAAGGTTAGTAGGCTGTGTAGGGAAGCATATGTTCAGGGTCTTTCAGCAGTCTGCAAAGAGCCAATTCAGAGCAAGATGAGTTGTTGTGCCTCGCTGCCTTTGGGAGCAGCCTGTTTTGTCTCTCTCAGGTTTTGGTTCTTGTGTGTTAGGGTTCTGGAATTTAAGAAATAAGATACCGCCAAAACAAGTAACCTAAACATTTATCTAACTTCTGGGTTTGTGTGCCATAAACATAACAATTGGCTCCATGTGTTAGCAAGGACAGGGAATGCTGTAAATGGGGCACACTCAATTCTTAGGTGGAGTTGCCCCATCCCTTCATTGAATAGTGACCCCTCTTTCCTAGTTCAATAAAGCATGCATAAAGTGCTTTTCAGGGCTCTAAGCGAGTTTCTTTTTTCTTGACTGGAAAGGTGAAAGGGGTGGGATGAAGGACCTTATGGCCAAAAGGATTCAAATGATGGCAAATCCTCATTGCTTCATACCTATATATATGTAGGTATACAGACCTATATGGAGTACCGATCCCCAGTGGAAAGGTCTCTCTGGTAACTGCTGAAAACATTTATTTGCCTCTTTCTTCCCCCCTGTTAGCCCATCCTGTACAGTGGAAGGTTCCTGAGAACCCACAGCATAGCCTGGGTGCTAATTTCTGGAAGGGAGATATAATGGTACTTAACAATCCCTCATAAAAGTATATGTGAGTCAGGAGCTAAGTGATTCAGTAGGTGAGTGCATTAAACTTTTATCTGCAGAGATCAGAGGCAGCCCTAGGGTTTGTACGGCCGTGTGTATGTACAAAGGGAGAAGTGCAGAGGTTCAGAGAGACTCTTATTCTTTGCATATCTGAGGTGGGTGGGTTTGACAGCTGGGTGTGGGAGGAGAGAAATACAGAGACTTCCTTTAAGCAGCAGCTGGAGAATCAGGAAGTTCATTTTTTATGAAGCTCCCCTGACAACACATCCTGATCCTCCCTGGTAAATCTGGAGGAACAGGAACTCTATAGCCATTCCACAGCTGTCTGTCAATACAGGGAAGGACAATAGTTTTAGATGGAAGACGGGGAGCTAGGTGTGTGGGAGGGTAGAGGAGGGGAAGTGGATTGTATTGGCTAAAAAAACCTGGGGGGATGGATAATGATTTCAGCACCTGGGAAGGTGTTTGTGCTCCCATGGCTTATCACTCTTGGTAGCAATGCAGTAGAGTCAATGGTAGGAAGGTATAACTGCATTGCTCAGGGATTTTCCAATCTTCTGAGTGATGTAGTTATATCACCATAAACTGTTTTTTAAAAAGTGTTTGCGAGCTGGTGTGATGATATGGGACCTTGCTTCTGACTGATGCTGTGTACCCCAAATAAAAACCATTAGGAAAGTCATTCTGAAAAACTGTGCTCACTCTCCATTGATATCCCACTAAAGCAGGGATCGGCAACCTTTCAGAAGCGGTGTGCCGAGTCTTCATTTATTCACTCTAATTTAAGGTTTTGTGTGCTAGTAATACATTTTAACATTTTTAGAAGGTCTCTTTCTATAAGTCTATAATATAGAACTAAACTATTGTTGTATGTAAAGTAAATACAGTTTTTAAAATGTTTAAGAAAGTTTATTTAAAATTAAATTACAATGCAGAGCCCCCAAGACCAGTGGCCAGGACCCGGGCAGTGTGAGTGCCACTAAAAATCAGCTCGCGTGCCGCCTTCGGCACCCGTGCCATAGGTTGCTTACCCCTGCACTAAAGTGATACAGCTGAGTTCCACCAGGCAAGAAAGTTGATTGGCAATTTGCACAAATATTAGTTAAAACAAATAAGCAAACATAAAAAAAAAACCATGAGAATTTAAACAATTCTGCTCTGCAGTTTTAAAAACCAAGTTTCAGCGTAGCCTGAAATACGATCAGGGTAAAAAAGTCTTGAATTGGGATTTATAATAGAAATGCTGACATATTTCAAGCTACAGATGACCGCACACAGTTTCAGTACATAACACACATTTCTTAGGAAATTAACCAAGATTATTTTTTACTTTGATCACAGCAAAGCTTACTGCCTTGTGTGTATTAGTGTGTTAACACTTGCAGTAGGAAAAAATGATCAATTCCAATTTAACATCATTTGTAATGGTTGTTCTAACTCTTTTAATGGATCCAAACAAAAGACTTTCGTTTAATGTGTGTATATTTTGAGCTATGCCCTCTCCCGACCCTCCAGTTTAATTTCCGTCTTTCACAGGAGATGAATGGAGCGTGAAGCGGGTCATATCTCAAGCACTGACACATGGGTTACAGATAGAACTCACAGGCAAGAGAGGCAGCCAGTCTGTAGATTAAATCAAAGCAGTTCTGAATAGATGGGAGGTCAGCAAGGGCCAGTTTTGACATTTGATAGGACTTGTGATCAATCAGCTCTTTCTTGGGTTTTTCCAGGTTTCCTGATGTCAATGATTCTAAAAATAAAACCCAGATGGTGCTTGTTGAAAAGTGCCAGAGCAGCACTCGATTGTGTAAGAAGATAGATATTAAATATTACCAAAAGTGCCAGAGCTGTTTAAAGCAGCCAGCAAATCCCAATACCCTGCTTCAATCTGACTGGCATTTTCCAAGTTTGCCTTTGCCCCTATGGTAGTTAGCATTCGATAATAGCGGGCATTTTATTTGCATGCAGCTGCAATCATTTCTTCTCTTCTTCTTCTTATATCACTGAGCTTTGGGAAGTGTCCAAAAGCATGATAGCGAATCCCGGTTGTGTATGGCACTGAAGTGCTGGACAGTAACTGGGGGAACCTAATTAAAATACTACTAGTAACCAGAAAGGAAGGTTGGGATGATTTCCCTGGCTGCGTGGAAAATTGCTCCCTACTCAGTAATCTCCTTCAGATGTGACTTATCCACAGAGGGCATAAAAAACACTTCTGGGGTGCAAATGCTGTGCTTTTGCTCTGGGCCGAATTTCATCAAATGGAAAAATTACCCAGAGCAAGAACCTTCAACTGCCTAGAAGGTCACTATCTCCCACTTTTGGGGAACATTGGGCTCTACTAGTAATACGGGGAGAGGAGGGATTTTCAAAAGCACCCAGTGTTGACCAAACCACAATGGGAACAATGTTAGGCTAGGCCAGTACTATGCACTTTTGAAAATCACACCCTACGCAGTGTGTATATTTTCAGGCACAAATGAGAACTGTTCCTGGGAAAGAGTGCACCTGAAGGGGATTTTTTTGCCAAATGGGGCAACCTCTGTTCTTGGTAAAGGTATGAGAGAGCTGGTGGTGTTCTTCTTTTCATGGGAAAACAAACAAACAGATCCCCCAGTTTCTCATTTTCCTCTGTGCAAACATGAGCATCCTGGGGGGTTTCACATGTTAAGGGGAAAGGAACAGGAGGGCCGGAGCTAGCTAATCCTAATGACAGAATGAGCCACACCTGGGAGAAATCAGAGTGATTGCCCTAAAAAGAGCAGTAAGAAGCTCCAATGAAGCTGTGGGGACTCGGGAAAGAGTAGAGAGATTGTGAAGGATGCCTGCTGGGGGGAAACCTTGAGATTAAGGAGTTATACTGAGGAACCCTGGAAGCAGGAGGGTCCTCTGGGAAAACCTGGATGGAGGCTGGGCCTAGAAACTTGGGGACCTAGAAGTTAGTGTCAGGATGCTAAGCTCTAGCTAGGAAGAGCTGGGAGGCTGGGCTGTAAGAAGGGAGTGGGACAGAAGAAGAGCTAAGACACCAGAGCTAAGCGTGGCCTGTTGTGTAGTGATGGACTTTATCTTGGGACCCTGGGGACTGGTAAGAATTGTTTCTGTGATTAAGCCAGCCCCACGCACGGGGTGGTGCGATGCCTGTGAAAGCTTGTGTATTGTTTTTCCAGGGCCCAAAAAAGGGGGCTAAAAGGGGCAGTGCCTACAAAGCAACCCCTGGGCATACGGGGGTGCTCAGTCAATGGCTACCCTGCTACAGGGAGACATTTTTTTGTTGAAGACTCTGAGGCAAATATTAGCAGGGGCCACTGGTTTATGGGAAGCTGCATGAAAGTGCTTCTTTTCAGAGCCTGAAAGAAAGGAAAAATAGATGCCAAGAACCATGTTGATGAGCTGGGGACATGATGTGGCTAAACACTCAATATAGAGATAGGAAGGACGGTAGAGTGGTTAGCGCACTGGACTAGGACTTCTTTAAGTTCCTGGCCACAGACTCTCCTTTGTGGTTGTGTGCAAGTCACTTATCTCCCTTGTGCCTCCCAGAATGGGAATAGCAGTTTCCTACTTCACAGTGGTGTTTGAGGATAAAAATCCACTAATGAGACAATTGGATAGTGCAATGACAAGGCGCCACATAAGCCCCTAGATAGAACAATACCATCCTTTGAGGCCCCCATTCATCTGAGCACTCAAATACAGGCATAAGCCTAATCACATATTAAAGCCCTAGGCTTATTCAGCAAATGTCGGGAAATCCCAGCCATGTAGCCAGGGGGTGAAGGGAAAATAAATGGCAACATTGAGTGAAGTTGTGATTGCGCACTTTAGCAAGCGGGGATGAGGCACCTCTAGGGTTAAGAATTGAGGTCTGGAACCTCAGTGGAATTTAGGCACCTACCTCCCATTGAAATCAGTTGAGATCCTTGTGAGGATCTGGGCCTGAAGGACTGTGTACTGTGTTAGCCATCGCCGCTACTTGCTGTTCAGGGGTGTTTTAGGAAAGCTCTTCACAGTGCAGACATGGCACATGATATTTCCCGGCCTGAGCCAGCATTGCAATCTTTTGTATGCACAGCCTCTCAGAGAGCTGCAGTTTGAGCCTCCGTGACAAATGGTGGCAACCAGAGCTATTAACTTTCACAAACTATGTTGATAATGAGAGGGTAGAAGGGTGTAACGTACTGGGAGCTTGGGTTCCTGGTCTCTTTTCCCAGCTGTGACAATCAGTCACTGTTTGACCTTGGACAAGTCACTTCGGCCTAAATTTCTCAGAGGGTCCAGTCATTTTGAGTGCCTCCGATTCTGGGTGCAAAACATGAGATCCCTGAAGTGTGATTTTTTTCCCCCAGAGGCACTAAGCATCCACAACTCCAGCTGAAGTACCTGGGAAGTGCTAGTGCTCAGCATCCGGGTCTTAGCCACCCACAAACAGAGGAACTACCATCCCGAGGAGTCTTTTAAAAAGGAAGGCCTTTGTTCCTCTTCGTTTCAATGTACCCATCTGTAATATGAGGATAATAACAAATACTTACCTCAAAAGGCCATTGTGATGTTACTCATTTCAGATCTGTAAAGACTGGCATTTTCAAGGTAGCCTAAGAGATTTAGGAGCTCCACTCCTAGTGAATGTCCATGAGAGTTGAGTTAATTTCCTTAAATTGACTTGAAACTCCCAGCTGAAGTGCACAGAGATTGCTGGGCAAAAGGCAGCCAATAAGAGCAAGCAGTCATTTTGATATTACTCTCCAGTGTTACAAGGTGCTGTACACAGCCAGTGTCTGTATTTTGTGAACTGCTCTAGATGAATCAGGTTACTCAGCTGCTTGCAAATCTCTGAAACCCATCCTGACTCTTCAGGTTCCTTTGATTTTAGCCCCTTGACCTACTCTCCATTATGTCACTTTTCTGTTTCACTGTGTTTCCCCCAAATCTCTAAGATGGTTCTCCTTCATGATTGAACTTTCCCTTTCTCTTCCCGTCAGTCTCTTCTGTGCGCTGTTACACTGTTTTTGGCTTTGCTGAGTCTGGCTTTCTTCATGATCTTTAGCAAGAATCATTCACTTTGCCAGTCTGTCTTCTCAACTGCAGCATCTGTGTTTCACCTCTTTGACTACTTTCAGTCCACAGTTCCTGACTTCTGAGGCCCTACATGTGTTTAGCACCTTGACTACCAAAGGCGTTCAGTTTCCTGTCTTCACTCTTCAAGGAAACCAGTTCTCTAATGTTTATAACAACATCAGCAGTTTTCAGTTCTCCTGGAATGTCTTCTTGTTCCATAAGACACTCAGTCCACCTTCAAAGATACTGCTAAGGCTTTTTCTATTTTTAGAGATCTGTGGATGGTAAATTATTCTAACAACATTTCCTATTCTGTTCCTAGTCCAAGGATTGGCTCTGCTATCAAAAGGACAACAACAAGGAAGTAGGTTGAATTGCTTCCTGTGGGACTGTCTGTCTGTGTGTGTTGCTGAGCTATTTTTAAAGAAACTTTATGGAAGTGTTTAAAAAGAAAATCCAGCCATTAAAAATGCGGTAGCACTGACAAATGCAGCAAGACAAGAGGCAGGAGAAAAAAGAGTCATTTTGTGGAGTTGATTTTTATTGCTACAATTTAGCAAAATATGTCTGAGGGAAGCAAGAATGGCCCTTTTGAATTATATCTTGCATTTATTATACAGCCTTTGGGACAGAGGAATGCTTTAGGCAAGCTAGCTGCAGAATTCTATACAATAGTCACTGCTTTGTTTGCTGGAATGCTGAAGAGATTTTTCTCTAGGAGAGTCCAATGTGATTAGAACCATTTCTTTCCTCTGAGATTTGTCCTTCTCAAAGCACCTTCTGACCTGAACACCTGGTCTAAGATAAACCAATTTGTCACTGCTATGTCCCATCACCCACTACGTGATATAAGGAACAACAGAAAAACATGATGAACTTCATATGGAAGTATAGGTATTTGCTAATAATGCATGATATAATCCTTGAAATACTGGCATTTTTTCAGTAGGTGATTTAAAATATTGCTGAGAGCCAGATTTTCAAGAGAGTCCACCCTGCATATAGAATTTCTCATTGTTCTCAGTAGGAGCTGTTAGGTCCTGAGAACTCTTGAAAATCTGGGGATTTCATTTAGGTCCTTAAATGGGAACTGAGTTGCTTTAAAAATTTAGACAAGTATGTTTGTTTCTCAGTTAGTGCATGGTTTGTTATTTTGAGTTAACATAAAGAAATATAGTAGAAACTTGCTAATATACTAAGCTGTCCATATGTCCCCACTTCTTCACAACATTGTGTATGCAAAGGCATCATGTCACTGGAGGAGATAATAGTCCCTTCTCTCTATGGCTCTCATGACCACACTTAGAACACTGTCTTCAGACCTAGACGCTATGTTACCACAAAGGTATTGATGCTGAAGGGAACTCAAAGAGGAGAACAAAATTATCAAGGAGCTGGAGGGACTGGTTTATAAAGAATCATTTAAAAGAGCAAGGAGGATCAGCAGGTAGTGATCGATCTTTCAGGGGTTGATTTATTGCGTCCAGTCTAGACACAATAAATTAATCCCCGAGCGCTCTTCTGTTGACTCTGGTACTCCACCATCACAAGAGATGCAGGCGGCATTGACAGGGGAGCGGCAGCAGTTGACTCAGTGCCGTGAAGACGCTGTGGTAAGTCGACCTAAATATGTTGACTTCAGCTTCGCTATTCTGCAGCTGAAGTTGCGTATCTTAGGTTGATTCGCCCCCTTCCCCCTGCAGTGTAGATCAGGGCTAAGAAAGGGAAATTGAAAGTTATGTTGGGAAAACATTCCGAATATTTGAAATAGTCTCCCAGAGTAAAATGTGGGAACCTCATTGCTTTGTACTTTTAAAGCTGGACTGGAGAAGGTCCTAGAAAATGTACTTTCAGAAACAAATTATATGGCCAATAGTGAGAGAGAGATTTTCCATCTCTAACTTCTATGATTCAGCCGTTCGTGTTTAATATACATGGCTTGGCAGTAATTTCAGTGTGTTCCTGTTAATGATGAGTACATCTTCATTTTGTATGTGGATAACGTGATCCATATCATATTGCATCAAAAGAAACAAAGGAAGCCAACCTGGGAGAAGTGAATATTTATTTCACACTTGTCCTTGGGTAGAAACTGATGGCAAATGTTCTAGAAGCAGCATACTAGATACCATCTGGTCTTTTATATAAGTGTACTGATTTATTTCCCAAGGGAGGTGGTAGAAGCCCCATCATCACTGGAGTCATATAAAACTAGACTGAACAAAATACTCATGAATATACTCTCGGGCACAATAATGCATTGTGAGGGGATGGACAAGATTAAACAACAGGTTTTATCCAGTTCTAATTCTGTGTATCTACAGTTGTAATCACAGTGGTTAGATCAGGGAAATTGGAGATGAGAGGCATTGTCTTTCTCCTACTGGCTCCCTGTGTGATCTTCATCAATTGGCTTAAGCTATTATGATCAACCATGAATGCCTGAAGTTCAGTCGCTCTGAAAATCAGGCCACTAATTTAAGAGCAGCACTCAGTTCTAGGCACCTACAATTGAGTATTTTAACCTTATTCTCTGTAGGTCTGTTTCCCCTCCCTTCTCACACAGAGACAAGAACCATCTGTCTGCAGTGTTTAAAATATAAATCTTTTAAATACATATATTTGAAATACTTAACTATATATAGTTTTATAGTATTGCTGTATTACTCAGAAAAATCCAAGGGCCAAATTCTGATTTTTTCCCTATTTTTCTGTCTTTACTTAGACAAAATTCAAATCAATGGGAGTATTGGCTGTGTAAGAATTGTGCAAAAATTGTAGAAGATTGTAGCATTTTCTCAGTGCAAAATATTTTTGCAATAGTAAAGTATATAGTTAACTGTTAAGGAGGCAAGATAATAATTTAGTTGATAAACCGGCATAATTGAAGCAGATTTGGCCTGAAATTGTATTTTATCAATTGGTGTATGTTGTAATTTGAATCTTTTTAATATGTATTTTAAAAAGATTTGTTTTCTTGTGGAAATCACTATTTATCATTCTAAGCAAAAGTACTGAATTCTGAGCTGTAAATCATTTTTTAAGATCTCATGATAAAATATTACAATAATACTACTGAGTAAAAAATCACTATAGTTTAATCATGGTAAATTAAAGAATTGTTGTATGTGGAATTTCTTTTTGACTGAAATAGCACATGGCTGATTTAGATGTGGATACTTTTGTAGGGATGGGATTAATGTAATGTTGTGGAAATGTATCTTGTTAAATAATTAGTTATTATGTGTTTATATGGATGTATTATTTAGATGGTTGTAAATAAATCTCAGATGGTACTTGCAGGTACTAGCAAATTACCTGCAAGGATGGTACTTGCAGGTAATTTGCTAGTTAATTTAGCAAGGATTAAATGGATGGTACTTGCAAATTACCTGCAAGTACCATCCTTGCAGGTAATTTGCTAGTTAATTTAGAGTAAAATTAACACCAGTCCATCCTGGTGTTAATTTTACCCTAAAACACTGAGCTGCATAAAAACCATTTGTGTATTTAAAAAAAATTTTCTAACAGGACATAATCTCTAGTTAGAAACTTGGGCTGTTGATTAATCACACTTAACTCATGTGATTAACTCAAAAAAAATCATGATTAAAAAAATTAATAGAGATTAATCACAATTTGAATCACACTATTAAACAATAGAATGCCAATTAAAATGTATTACATATTTTGGATATTTTTCTACATTTTCATACATATTGTATTCTGTGTTATAATTTAAATCAGAATATATTATTTTGGATTACAAATATTTGCACTGTAAAAATGATAAAAGAAATTTTAATGTTTCAATTCACCTCATACAAAACTGTAGCGCAATCTCTTTGGCGTGAGAGTGCAATTGACAAATGTATATTTTTTGTTACATAACTGCACTCAAAAACAAAACAATGAAACATTTAGAGCCTACAAGTCCACTCAGTCCTACTTCTTGTTCAGCCAACCGCTAAGACAAACAAGTTTGTTTACATTTACATGCTGCCCTCTTCTTATTTACAGTGTTACCAGGAAGTGAGAACAGGTGTTTGCATGGGACTTTTGTAGCTGGCACTGCAAGGTATTTACGTGTCAGATATGCTTAAACATTCGTATGCCTCTTCATGCTTTGGCCACCATTCCAGAGGACATGCTTCCATGCTGATGATGCTTGTTTAAAAAAATAATGCGTTAATTACATTTGTGACTGAACTTCTTTGGAGAGAATTGTATATCCCCTGCTCTGTTTTACCTGCATTCTGCATATATGGTGTGTTGTAGCAGTCTCAGATGATGACCAAGCACATGTTCATTTTAAGAACACTTTCACTGCAGATTTCACAAAACGCAAAAAAAGTATCAGTGTGAGATTTCTAAACATACCTATATCACTCAACCCAAAGTTTAAGAATCTGAAGTGTCTTCCAGAATTTGAGAGGGACAAGGTTGGAGCATGCTTTCAGAAGTCTTAAAAGAGCAACCAAAAAAGAAAATCAACCTTCTGCTGGTGGCACCTGACTCTGATAATGGAAATGAACATGCATCAGTCTGCACTGCTCTGGATTAGAAGAGAACCCGTCATCGGCATGGATGCATGTCCTCTGGAATGGTGGTTGAAACATGAAGGGACATGTGAATCTTTAGCGTATGTAAATGTATGTAAATATCTTGCTACATCAGCTACAACAATGCCATGTGAATGCCTGTTATCACTGTCAGGTGACATCGTAACCAAGAAGCAGACAGCATTGTCTCCTGCAACTGTAAAGTTTGTCTGAGCAATTGGCTGAATACAAAGTAGGACTTGCAGGCTCTAAAATTTTATATTGTTTTATTTTTGCAATTATTTTTGTACATAATTCTACTTTTTGAAATTCAGCTTTCATGAAAAAGAGATTTCACAGCAGTACTTGTATTAGGTTTATTGAAAAATACTATGTTTTTTTCAGTGCAAATACTTGTAATCAAACATACATATAAAGTAAGCACAGTACACTTTGTATTCTGTGTTGTAATTGAAATCAATATATTTGAAAATGTAGAAAACATCCAAAAATATTTAAATAAATGGTATTCTATTATTGTTGAACAGTGTGATTAATCATGGGTAATTGTTTTAATTGCTTGACAACCCTATTAGAAACATGGCTTTTTTACTCACTGTTGAGTATCACTACAAAACCAATGGGCCAGACCCTCATCTGAAATAAATCAATGTGTGATTGAAATCAATGGAGTAATGCCAGTTTACACCATCTGAGGAGGTGAGCCAGTGGCTCACCATTGAGTCACTTGTTTCCTGTGTTATGTAGGATGTCAGACTAGATCATCACAATAGTCTTTCCTGGAGGTAGATCTATGAAAATATGAAATTCTGCCCTGAGCCAGGAGAGTGCCGCTTTGAGTGAAGGAAATGAAAGCTTACACCTTTCTGAGGCAGGGACCATCTTTTTTGTTGTTTGTTTTGTACAGCACCTGACACAATAAGTTCCTCCTCCATGACTTGAGTGCCTGGGCACTACCTCAGTAGACATGAGAATGTATCTGTGCACCTGAGGGTGGAATTGGGCCCATTGTGTGAACAAATCACTGGATTCTAACATGTTTTGTGAAACATTTGTTTGGAACTGAAAGTATTTCTCCATCTACCCTCTGCCCCCAGTGGAGCTCATGCCTTCAGATGTGCAGGGGAAGTAAATGTGAAATGGTCTCCAGTCTAGGCAAATTGAAAACCACGTCTGAGTTTAAACGAATATTCATAGAAACTTTCCCTACTGTGCATTTTGCTCCAGTAACAGCTCTGAGACACTGCCATCCCAAACTGGATTTAGACTGGCAACTAACAAGTTATACGCTTTATAGCCCATTATCAGTCTCTTTGATCCATTCACTCCTCTGCCCAGTTTCTGTATGTGAAAATTGTTATTCGTTGTTTGCGTAAGAGCTGAATGTGATCTGCATCTGGGCTTGGCTACAAAACAGCTAGAGAGGAGTCTAAAGAAAAACTCTAGATTTGAATGCACCTCGATCAGGACTTGGTGGAAGTTTGCCACTGGATCTGAAATTTGCAGCTCAGGCTCCTTGCTGTTAAAAATAAATCTTGGGGCTACATCTTGTTCTTTCTAGTGCTGTTAGGAGGAGAATGACTAATGGCAGATGTAACCTTTGGTCTAGGAATCCTGCCAGCTAGGGTAAGGGAGAAGGAGTGGGATTACTCACTTTATCTTAGCCCTAGATATAGAGGTCTAAGCCAGTTTACCCCACCCACTGCGAGGCACAGTGCCAAAGAAGTAGCTAATATGAACATACACACACAAAGGAAATGGTTTCCCTGGCAATAAGAGCTACATAAACTCTAAGAGAACAATTCCACACCCAAGTCAAGTTTCCTTTCACATTGGTGGTTGTATATACACATCACAGTCATGTACAGATAATGAAATATCTAGCCGCTAGTGAGGACAAACTATACCACTGGGAAATCACAACAGTCCATAAACCAGCTCCTGAAGAGAAAGCACAGAGCCAGATTCTGTCTTCAGATCCCAGTGGGGCTGCACTGCGGTACGTGAGGCCCAAATCTGCCCCATCAGGCAGGCATTCCCTCACTCCACAGCTGCCATACAGTTCATATTTTTTCCCTCGCTAATGGTTACATGGGTCTGCAAAGCTAGCATATGTTGCGACAAATCATTACCTTGGTCCAAATGATTGGCCACTCTGGGCTAGATTCTGGGCTGTATCTCCAGAGAAGTGCAGCACAGAAAATGCAGCCCCAAGGAAGAGCAGCAAAGGGGACTTGGACAACTTTGCACTCTCTGGATTCCAAACTGTTGTGAAGGCCACAATGAGTCAGTTACTGCAGCCCTGGGGCTTGCGCTAACTTATGGAAGCCTCTGATGGGCTGTGTCTGGGCTGCACTGTGCTACAAACAAGTCCTCTCCCGCTCCCAGTCCATCCCTTCATGCCCCCAATCGCATCTTGAGGCTTGCAAAGGGCAGCATGGGGCCTCCTACATTTGCTTTACACTGATCCTGCAGCAAGGAAGTTCTTCCCTGGCCTTGTAGCATATAGGGGCCATAGCAGGGGTCAGAACTGGCGGCATTGTCTGTCTGTGGAAGGAAACCTTTATCATAAATACAGCTAGGGGGACCAGATAGCAAGTGTGAAAAAGCAGACGGGGGTGAGAGGTAATAGGTGCCTATATAAGAAAAAGCCCCAAATATCGGGACTGTCCCTGTAAAATCGGGACATCTGGTCACCCTAAATACAGCATAGCACAAAAGATCTGGTTTCTGCTCAGATGAAAAACTGCTTCACTTTCCTGACAATCTACAATTTCTCCTGATGGCGATGATGCCTTGCACAATGACAACCTTCATTCATCTTTTCAGCAAGCAGAGCGAAGAGTTCATTTTTTAATCCCCTTGGCTGTATTGAAGGCACATTAAAGCCCTTCAATGCTGTTTCAACACAGTCCTCCATTAGGAGCTATTTAAACAGTGTTTGCTTTCCCTCCTCCAAACCTTCCTTGTGCAGAATCTTTCCAACACGTTGTGTGACATGAGTCGGTTCCTGGTCTTAGCCATACTGCCCTGTCCATATCCACAAACAGAAAGCTATTAGCTAACCCATCGGTCGGACTGCTTCCAACATGATATTGACGATTTAAAGGTTTAAATGTCACCTTTCTGCCTTTCCAGGTCACTAAAGCTTTGTGTCATTGTCATGTACCAAAAAAAAATCTGTCCAGAGAGCCCTTTGGAATACTACAATTTTTCTTTACATTCTCTCATTTACTTTATCATGAGATAAATATGATTTTAATGTATTTTAAATGTCACAGCATCCAATCCTTCCATTATGTGCCCAGCCAGAGTGAATGAGCTTTGGAATGAGCACTTGGAACCAGTTTTCAGTGGGAAAATGCAAGCATTGCAACAAATGATTTTTTTTAGTTGCAGAGAAATGTATGTCCAGCTTGTCTATACCCCATAACTATAGCTTGTGCCATCTGCATGCTGTCAAGTACCTCTCAGATATGTACATTCCCCTATGTGAAAAAAACCCTAGATAAACATACTTTGGGCTAGACCCTCAAAGCAGAGTAGCTCCATTAGTCTCACAGATTTTAAGGTGAGAAGAAACCATCATTACCACCTAGTCTGGCCTCCTGCACATTGCAGGCCACATAACCTCACCCTCCCACTTCTCTCCCTTTGGAGGGATGCAAATTTACAACTGCTGAGGATCTAGCCTTCTGATCTGATGTCTGCAAGACTGTGTGTGTTTGCTGCCAAAGTTGCTGACCGCAGATGCTGCAGAGACATACAGTAGTTAAATGCAGTGATTCAGCAAATATCTGCTAGGCTTGAGGGAGAATTTTCTTGCTCAAAAGATTTATGTTCAACTTGAGATAAAGCTCTAGCTAGCGCTACAGTAAACCATCAGTGTATATTTTACAGGAGAAAAATATCATTTTCCCCCAGGTTTGGGATAATTTGCTGATCAGATCAATGGTGACATGCTGTCTTTTACCCAAAGGACCAACCTTGTGTGTTTGTGATAGACAGACACAAAAATCTAAAAGGTTCTAGCCATGGGATTGATTTCAAAATGTTTAAAACAACATAGTCGTCTCAAACACCTTCTAACAGAGTGTTGGTAAAAGACAGATAAAGGGCTGGCCGAAGGGGAGTAAGTGTACCCAACCAGTACCGGGAGATGCTTAAGATTTACATCAGCGTAAGAGATTCATATTCAGCTCTCCAGGAGGGTGGCTGGCAACTTGCAGGGAGGTTTAAACTCTTCCAGAAGACCTTTGAATAAGGGTTAAAAAAGTGACTCTCAAGTAAATCTTGGTCCTGACCAAAAATAACTCAGAAGTTTGTGAGAGAGGGAAAATGCTGTGAAGGTGGGATCTTTCCTGAGAAATTCAGCCTTGAAAGACAATATGACGTTCCTGAAAAGGTTATTATCTTTAGCAGACAAATCCTTCAGTGGGGTTTTTTATACCTCAGACAAAGAACAAGCACAATAAAAGGACTGTAAGATCTTTTTTTGCTGCTTCTATGCTGTTCCCTTTTACATTTGCCATCCACAGAAACTACCACAGCTCCCCTGTATCTGCTGTGGAAGATACATCAAATAGAAGGCAAAGGATTGGCAATCTTCACATGAAGAGTGAGGGAGAGAGAGGTTTCTGAGTGCTACATTTTTGCATTAATATTCTGTTCATGCAATAATTTCAATAATAAATGTAGGTGACCCAGAGAAGACCTGAAAATTTTGGTGTCCTATGGAGGGCTTGAGAGAGATATAATGACATGAACTTTGATCTACCCCAGGGGTTTTTAACCTGTGGTCCACAAATGAAAGAAGGTTGTAAGCCACCAGTCTACCCTATCACTCACTCAAACATCTATCTATCTTGGGCAAGGTTCTGTCATGCATAGTGCAGGTGCACTAGTGCAGAAGGGTTATGTTGCCTTCAGGGTCCCAGGAAATATTCTTTCAGACAGAATTCCTTCAGGACTGCTCAAGTGCTCATTAACAGAGTGATAGCTATGCCATCTTTAGAGAAGGTGCAGTGGGCTCTTTCCTACATGTCCCAGTAGCTTCCCTTACCTTCTTGTCCTCAGTGCAGGGATACAAGATGCTGAGTCAGGAGGCCTGACATCCTTGGAAGCACCCATCAGAATCTGACTCCTTTCTGCTAGAAAGCTGTGCCCAGAAAGTACACATTGTGAGGTCTAGTGCTTAGGAAATGGAGGGTCTTGGTTGTAACTGAGGCATTAACTAATTTTGGGACATTGGGCATGTTCATTTTGTGTCTCTGTCAACCCTGCTGGAAAACTAGGGGACAATAGTGGTTCTTTGGAAATCATATGTAGCCTCTCTTTGGTGCTGTTTTGGGTACACATATTCCTAATTTCTCACTCCCCCATCATGTCAAACTCCCCCGCCCCTGCCCCGCACCTCTCACCGAAAATGGCCCTGCAGATTTTTCTGCCTCTGCCTATTTTCCTTTGGTATAACTTGTAAAGTGAAATATATTTACTCAAATAACCACACTTCCTCTCTTTCCTATGTGTACTACATACAGTAACGTCAATGAGCATTACCTTGGTCTACCAAGAAGAATCAATATCAACCTGGTGGTCAGTTCAATTTATTCAGCATGAATTAATACTGGAAATATTATTTCAGACTCTGATACTGTTTTTAAAATGTGCATTTGCTTTGTGATGCATTTACACGAAGGGGCTATTTCTAGAATCCAGAGACTGCTTTTCTTCCTGCTGGCAAACAGAATTCACTCATACCTAGTGGTAGATGGCATATTTTTGTAACGAGAAGTCAGCTGCACAGACAAGTACAGTGGCTATCAAATGAAAAATGACAGAATAATATCTGTTGTGTTCACTGGGCAGGCTAAGACAACACAACTGATGGCTTTGTGATGCTTTGGACTATCACAGCGGAGTGGTTTATGAAAGTCAGCAGCACAGCAAAGCTTTTTGTACATTAGCAGTTTGCACTGTTAAAGAGGCTTGTTTGTGCAGATTTTATAACCAAGCCTTGATGCGACTGGTGGGCCAAAGTCTGCTCTCTGTTGTTCAAGATGTTTGAAGGTATAATTGAGAGCACATTTTAGCTCAGTCAGATGCCAGCTGACTTTTCTCTTGTGCTTTTAAATTAATCTTTTGATACCTTCCCTGGAATAGCTGGTCTTACTGGAAGTTTGAAGCCTTTTGGCTTTAGGGATACCAAATGATTTGGGGTCCTGTCTGGTTTTTATTTCTGTGCAGCTGGGGGTAACAGCATGGAATCTACTTGGTGAAACTCACTTGATTTCAGGCTTTTTATGAACTCAGATCAAGTTCTCAAATTCCTATCACGCTTGGGCTTATTTATTGTTTAAGATCAAAACCAGGTGAAATTTCACAGGCTTCACCAAGCTTTGCTTTGAGTTTTGGGGTTCATTAAAGGCCAAGACCTCAAGGAAGATTGGGATGCATGAGAAGTGAACCGGAACAAATCAAATCTTCAGCTGATCCTATTCTCAAGGGACATAGCTAAGTGTCACCCAGCTCAACTGTAGCTGTGGAAATCTGCAAGTGGAATTGATTTTGCTTTTCTTGGGTTTACGTTGCTCTCCAGCTTAACATAACGAGCTTGATCTTGCTTACTCTCCTTCTGATTAATGGCTGCAAGTTGATAGAAACATTTGTCAGAATGTAGCGTCCTATAAACCATTACTGTAATTCATGATGAGTTGACAAATCCATTATACTTCATAGCGCTGACTGAAATAGGAACATGCTGCTAAGTCTCTGAGTTGAAATGCATAATGGTTCAATGTTGTAGCAGCACAATCCATGGACAGATTTTTTTTTTTTGGCCTGCAGCCTACAAATCATAAATGGGATGGCTTTAACATAAGCTTCTTTGAAAATGACTAGAAAGGTCAGCAGATAGCTTAATAGATGATTATGGTACAGTTAGAAATTTAGAAATGCTTATGTTTCATGGTGGCATGAGAAGGGTTGATCTGCTGATACAGATATGATACTCCGTTTAAAACACCCAGAAACAACTTGATTCATATCAAATGATAAGAGATACTGTATATGAAAGAGTAGCTCTCTATCTTTTTGTGGGGGAGGAGGGTGCGCGGAAGATAGTGTCTACGTATAGCATCTTTCACTTAAAATAATCTATTGATCTCAAATACCAAAGGTTTATAGATGTCAAGGTATTGTACAGTAACATTGGAATGCAGTAGACATTTTTCCATGTATCACTGATAGTTTCCTTTGTGTTGATGTCTATTTTATTTTTAAACACCGGACAGGTCTTAAATATGCCCATAGGCATTGTCATTTCATTCTGTTAAATTATTTCTTATTAAAAAGATATATCCAAATACACCCAACAGTACTAATCTTCCTGTGAGGTAAAGACATCTTGCACCATATTGAACATATCTGTGCATTGCTCACTGGGATTCCTAGTGTCAGAAACCTCTTGCTCTAAGGAGTGCCCATCACCTAGGTATAGTGTTGCCATCAGGAAAGTTGCCAGTATTGGATAGCTCTGCAGCCATTAATTTTTGTTCTCTTGGCCAACAAGAAAAACCATTTACTGATCTCCCATCTGAAAATGTCAATAACTCTTATATATTTGATGAAAAGATGTTGGGAAATGCTGTTCAGAGAGGGAATATTTTTGAATAAAGACGATACAGTTCAGCCTCAGTTATGTGCCTCTATTATCTAAAATTCCCTCCAGTATCTCATTATCTCTTTCTCTCTATGCCACACCCAGGAGCAACAATTTTGCTTTCACCTCCGAGTCACTGACTTCACACCAATGTATGTCCCTCCTGAAGAATGTGTCTCACCCTCTAGTTGTACTTCCACACTACAAACAGAATGGCATGCCAGGACACACAGAGCTGCTTGTGAGAGGAGGAGACAAGGGAAACATCAATACCATCAGGATGCAAGTTGGACAATAGAGGAGATGAAGACAGGGATGTTGCTATGATGGGCTATATTTTGTTAGTAATAAGTAGTGCAACAGGCAGGCACAAATATAGGAAAGATCTTCCTTGAGCATGCATAGGGGCCAGTTTTACATGTTGAAAGGCCTGAATTATCCAGTCATAACAGGCTCAACACGTCAACAAATTAAGTTCTTTCTGAAACCTGATCATCTTTCTCGAGTCTCTCCTATCATACTTTAGGCTTTGGAAGTGAGGAAACTTTCTCAGCTTACCTGAATTGACTCTGCCTATGGAAAATTTGACCCTCCCTATCTGTTTAAAGATCCATAATAACGGTTACTGTATGTGACCCTACTGTGTAGTTATCCAGGAGTTAATAACTGTGCATGTTAGGTTGGTCACGTAGCTTGTTCTCCTTCCCCTCCCCCTATTGCGCTGAATATATTAGAAATAGATAACTGAGTAGGAGAATAATATTGTGCATTTAAATGAAAATTACTGGGGAATTGACAGTTGCTTTGTTTGAACTGTAATGATTCAGAATAATATGTATTTTTTTCTTAAAAGGTATCTTACCTAGTGTTGACACCATATTCTTGCCAACACTTAATCTTTAGGTGTTCTTAAACTTTGAATTGTTACATTTTCATTAGGAGGCTAATTCTATGACCTCTCCAGGAAATGTGGTCTGACTTTTTTTTTTCATTTTTGGAAGATTATAACTGGGGAAAGGAAAATCTCCTTATGTCCAATAAGGTTTTTTCCCCCTCTCATTATGTAATGAATGTGCAATGGTAGTTATTCTGCTTTGTGCCTTTTCCCCTCTCTGTCCATAAATCAATTCATCCACTCAGCAGCCAGTGGAAGGTTCTGCTGTTTAAAAAAGCAGCTAAGTAAAGCAGAGTTTAGTAGTCAACACTGGTAACAATGAGTCCTGTGGCACCTTAAAGATTAACTAAAGTATTGAAGCATAAGTTTTCGTGGGCTAATACCCACTTTGTCGGATGCACTGCATGCATCCGACGAAGTGGTTATTAGCCCACGAAAGCTTATGCTTCAATACTTTAGTTAGCCTTTAAGGTGCCACAGGACTCTTTGTCACTTCTGCAATTCCAGACTAACATGGCTACCCCTCTGATTACTTGTAACAATAACAGCCCTCACGGAAAATTAACTCTGTGTTCCTCAAAAGTAGCTCAGTGCAGTAGTACATGTTGCACTGTCAGGCTCAGCTTCCAGTGTAACCCCCAGCCAGGAGGGAGTCTGACTTTATCTAGGTGTTGATGATCGGACATAGGGTTTGCTTTTGATGCTGGCCAGATCACTTGTGTATTACCTAATTTGCTTTCTTGCTCAGTGCTCCTGAAAGTGAGGCTGTGTGGCCAATTGCTTCCAGGTGGCAGGGGGTAATCTGTGTATGTGAAGGATCCCATTCGTCAGAAAGGGCCCAGTTTTCTCAGGCACGTGGATGTTTTTTGCAAGGTGCTGAGGGTCTTCAGCTCAAGTCGACGGGAGAAGAAGCCACATGTCACCTCAGGAAGGCTGCTCAGCTCCCTACAGAGTCAGACTCAAAGGCTCTGGCTCTTAGAAGGTATATATGGAGTTCATGAAGTATGGTTAGTATCAGGGAAGCCAGGGATTAATCACCTCTGTCTCACCATCAAGCGTAACAGTGTGGTTGGAAATGGTTTTATTTCATCTACGTTTTGCCAGGCAGAAATTAGTAAATACCATCATTCAAAGAGTTTTGCTGAGGTGCGGCCAATTTCTAGGAAAGCCGAGGCTCGGTCCAAGCAAAACCTTCATGTTTCTCTTCGGCCCAGCCTTGTCTTCTGAGACAGCCTCAGTGATTGATACAAGAGTTATACAGAAATTGAAATAATGCATGCCTGGAAATGCAAATAAAACACCATCATTGGAGAGAGGCAGTTGCAAAACCAGCTGCTTGTGGGGCTCAAATGCAGCCATCCATTCTCTGAAGCCAACTATTTAAAATATATATATAAGCCACGTTAGATAAGCTTGTGACCTTAATTGTACAATTATATATGTGGAATCCAGGACCAAGTTCTGTTATCACATCCGCCAGGATAACTCCAGTGGCGTATTGCCAGACTTTGGCCTCATCCCTGTACAGTTTAAATACATGGAGAGCCAGAAATCCTCATCAGTCCTTATTTCCTTTCAAAGAAAACCAGCAACTTCACCCAACCCCCAGGAATTCTATCCTCATCTCCCGAGTTTACTTGACTTCCAGCACAGGTGTCTGGAGCAGGAGTCGTTCCACTTGCCTCATGATCTGAATAGAGCAGTAGGTGAAGCTCACACAGATAAGCATTGTCTCACCAGTGCATGTCGCATTCATTGGTGGGAATGACTCTAGGGGAGTTTCAGATAGTCTGGGGATAGTTTGCTTAGGCACAAGACCATCACTTTAATGGGTTTGGTGCAGTTGTTGTGCAACTAATCACATCATAAAAATAATCCTTGGGGGTACTTAGCATTTATCTCACATTCATCATCATCAGATCCAAAAAGCATCTTACAATATAGGATAAATTGAGAGGAAGGACAATTCCACACTTATCACATTGAGCTGTGATTCTGGAGAGCTGAGTTCAATTCCCAGCTTTGCTACACACTGCCTGTAGCACCTTGGGTGAGTCACCTAATTTCTTTAGCCTCCATTCTCCATCTGTAAACTGGGTATAGGATATCGTTTTTCCTACCCTTTGTCTGTCTTGCCTATTTAGAATGTAAGCTTGGAAAGGGAAAAGTCTGTCTCTCATTAAATGCCTAGAGCAATGGGGCCCTGATTTCAGTTGGGGATCCTCTGGGCTCCCATAATACAAAAAATAACTAGTATCATTATCCTCGTTTTACATATGAGGAATGTGAGAGGAGAAGAGACAAATTGTCTGAATAGGGCTATATGTAGAACAGTTTTTCGGATTGGAGCTTAAACCAGAGCTGGAGCTCTGGGCCGTGATGATGGTTACCTGCTGGGCATAGATTTCAGGATTTGGCCACATAACAGCAAGAGTTACTTCCTGCAAGAGCCAGATGCAAAGTATCCTCTGGATACATTGTTATTTAGTTTCAAAATCTTAGATCTCATTTTTTTTTCTTTTTTTTTTCCTGCAGTTATCCTGCAAATCACTGGTCTAAGAAAAAAATCACATTTAATTACTCCTAACAGGGGAACTTAAAAATGCAGAACACTTATTAAGGCAATATTTTTTTTTGGTAGCTTTGAACTGATCTCTAATAGCTTTTAGTAAAGTCCTGGCATAACCTTGGAATGTGTTTCATTATCACTCAGATGGAAACGGCTATCTTATGAATGCAGGTTTAAATTACAGTACATTTTTGTAATTTATAAGTAAGCAACCAGCTGGACACAGACACATGAAATTATATTAAGTGCCTGAGCCAAATTCTGCCCTTAGTTGTGTGCATGAAACTCTATGGATACCAATGAGGTTCCATGAGTATAATTGAGGGCTGGATTTCAACCCCTAATTCACTATAATCCTGCATTCTTTGCCCACCTAAAAATAACCCTTAGCACTTTTCATGTTCAAAGCACTTTACAGACATTGGGCCAGATTCAGCTCCCTGTGCTGGCACAAAGCAGCCAGAAAAGCAGTCTAAGGGTCTGTCTACACTGCAATTAAACACCCACAGCTGACCCACATCAGCTGTAAAATTGCAGTGTAGACATTTGGGTTCAGGCTGGAGCCCGAGCTCTGAGCCCCTCCTGCTTTTTGGGTGCCCGAAGCTCTAGCTCCAGCCCAAGCTCGAACATCTACACTGCAATTTTCCAGCCCTGCAGCCCCTGAGCATTGAGTCAGCTGACGTGAGCCAGCCATGCATGTTTAATGATAGTGTTGTTATATCCTCAGTGACTACCTGGGGATTGCCCTTGTGTAAGAGGAAGCTACAGATAACATGGAGCTGACAAAATCGCTCCACATCATACCCCTCTTGGCCTCAGACTATGGGGGGCAGTGGGAAATTGACTCAGAATGTACCACAGCACCTGAAATGGGGAGGAAAAGCAGGGATGAGATCTTTATAGTTGATCTCACCTCATGTTCTCTCATGGAAGATAAGGGGATGTCATTCTGCAGGAACTACGGTTACATTAATATGACAAAGTGTAGGTGAAATACATTTTACCGTACCAGGCCCCACTCTTGCATTTCTTGAAGACCCCAATCTCCCAGAGTAATGGATTAGCAGCAGAGAGCAGATAGTTTAAAAAACCCGACAGGCTTTTCAGCTCATGAGGCAAAGTCTCTCAGAGCAAGATCCCTCTTATTTTTTAAAGCCAGGTATGTGCGTGTAGGCCAAAGGTACTCTCACTGCCTTAAAGCAGACGGTTAGTCATTCTATAACTTAGATCCATCTGTGTGGTGTCCCAAGGATTCCACCTCATTCAGTCCTATGTATTCTCACCTTCAGTGAGTGGTTCTTTATTTGAAGAAAACAATATATGAGTTAGTCCACAGAACTGCAGTTCAACTGAAAGCTTCAACTACTACTACGCATTATTATGACTAAACCTACAGTGCTAATGTCTTAAACTTTTGGGTTTACTTTACATCTACAGAGCAACTGTTTTAATATCCAATCCATTCTCTCAGCTAACTAACAGAGGACCAAGACAAAGCTGATCATGACTTGATTGCTGGTACTATGTCATCATGATATTAACAATTAAACCACATTTCTTGAAGAATAGCATGCTGCTCTCAGTGGTAGTCTCATATTCACCTCCATTCCCCAAGTTTACTATACCCTTTTCCTGCCTACTCACAGATGTTCCTTCCTTGAGGGCTCCTCAGATCTCTAGATTTTAATGGCAGAAGGGACAGCAGTGTGCATGTTGAATGGCCTGGCAGAACGCAATAGGACTGCTGGGGGCCTGGCTCATGAGTAGAGTTGGAAGATGTTTCAGTCAGTAAATGGTGGGGATCACTGATGTCTCCTCCCACTGAAAAACTGATGAGAACATGCCCATCGACGATCACTTTACAGAGAGGGGGGAAATTAAGACCTGAGATGCTGCAGTTATAGGAAACTGGTGCCCCCTATCAGCTCTATTTTGCAATCAGTGAAAAGCAAATTAACATTACAAAATCTGATCCTTATCAAATAGGCCCAGACTCATTGCTAAGTTTCCACTTGACTCAGAGAAGGGTGAGGGGGGTCTCAGAGAGCCTATTACTGGACCCTGACTCTCTTGGTCAGCCTGGGCCTGCTGTAACCTCCATCAGCAGGCAATAGTCCTTAAGGGACCATTCACCAGCTAGGGATAGTACTCTGGTCACGCCTTCACCATACCGGAGCTAGGAACGTATAATGTTGGTTCTGTGACAGCTGACCACTCCCAGCATGGTAGGGGAAATCTCATTTAGCCATGTCTGGCTGTTTTCCAGCACCATGGCAGTGCCAGAATTAGCCAAAGAGGCCAGAACACACCAAGGGATTTGTCCAATCATTTTATGTCTGAATGTGTTAGGAATCTCAATGACTATAGTCATTAAGGTATGAATAAATAACTGTTAGAACTGGAGTTGTTTGTATTTTCTGCTAGTACAAAAATAAGGGGAGTAATAACTCAGTGTTTTGAGCATTGGCCTGCTAAACTCAGGGTTGTGAGTTCAATTCTTGAGGGGGCCACTTAGGGATGGGGGCAAAAATCAGCTGGATGATTTAATTAGGGATTGGTCCTGCTTTGAGCAGGGGGTTGGACTAAATGATCTCCTGAGGTGCCTTTCAACTCTATGATTCTATGAAATGGATATTGTGAGGCACTCAGATGCTACAATCATGAACACCATAGAAATATAGCAGTTTTTATATGTGTCACTGGTCCTTAGTCTTCCTTCTATTTTGGATACTTATATGTTTTACATTATTTGAGTACTTGACAATCGTTAATGTACTTTTTCCCATAATGCTCAGATTGAGGTAGGGTACTATTATCCACAGTTTATGGATGAGCAACTGAGGCACAGAAAATCGAAGGGCCCAATTTTTAAAGCTATTTGACAATCTCCATATGTGCCCATCTGCATCTTTAGCTACCTAAATACCTTTAAAAATCTAGCCCTATACGACCTGCCCAAGGTCAACAGGCAGTCTGTGGCAAAGCAGGAATTGAACCTGTATTTCTTAGGCTAGCACCTTAATCACTAGACCATACTGCCTCTTTGACTTTCCACCTGGTAACACAGTAGCTTCTCTGCACCAGCCAGACACCCACAAATCCAAAAGTGACAGAGCTTCTACATGAAGTTCATCCACTTCATTAGAACAAAATCAATGCACATCACCTACCAAAGAGGATTCCTTGGATTACTTGTACTAATTTAATGAAGAAATGCCCGATAGCCATTTTCATTATTTACCACAGAAGCTTTTGAAAATGCCATTTACATTGTTGAGCATAATACATCAAAAGCAAAGGGGAGGTCACTATTTGCACTTCTTTCAGAATAAACCCAATGGGAGGAGGGGGGAAATGTTAATTGTCAGGGAGAGCTTTCCAAATCAGCTGGGTCTCTAGTATTATTTATTTAATCTAGGGAAAATTTCCATGAGTCAGTGTCAGCACTGCAGGTGGATAGGGTACCATTTACCAAAAGAGAGAGTCTTTGTGGAAGAGAATGCCTTCGTTTGTTAGATTGTCCTCAAAAGTTTCCCTTGGCATTGTCTCAAATATGTTCCACAAAAGAGAGATTATTCTTGCTCATGTCTTTGGTGTCCAGATGTCTTTGAATCAGGCTGTCAGCTTTGCAATGTATCCCTGCTAGAGTGCTTGTGTTTTTCTCTCCAGCCCTTACCTGTGCTTTCACAAACATTGTCTTCCAGAAATCCATTTAGAGGTTTCATTTTTTGTTTCTTTGATTTAATTTTAATAACTTTTTTCATCATAAATTTAGTGCTGGTGAACGGTGCCAAGATGGCAATTTCTCATTGAGCTTGTAAAATAAATATGGGAGTGTTATAGGCTGGTAGGATTTTCCTGAAACAGCCCACTCCTGTTACTAATGTTAAGTGGGCTCTTCTGATTCATTAAGACAGATTTATTTGAGGGAGATAAAGTGGATCTCTCGGTAGAGAAGATCTGTGGTGTGGACTGAGAAATCCTGGGAGAGGAAACTGAGGCGCAGCCAAGCCAGGAAAAACGTTTGAGCTAGTCCTTGTTACCTTATTGGGTTTTTAATAATTCCAAATGCCAGGGACTGCGATGCTGCAGGCAAACATACTGTCCTGTCTCACCAGCGGATTTCCCTGATGTGCCATGTGCCAAAGCTTGCCAATCCCTGATGTAGTGTCTTCAAGTTTCTTTAAAGAGACCTGAAATGTCCTGATTTTTCATTTTATCTGTCAAAATGTTTAGTTTTTTATTTTTAAATAACTACTACATGCTTGGTGAAAATTCGCCTGCTCTCAGGCTTCTAGCTTCCCTGGCCATCAACTCTCTTGGATGGAGACTCATGTCTCTCTCCCTCCTGCCTGAGGTATTTCCAGGCTGAACAGTTGCCTGCCTTTGGTGCTTTATTCCCATCAAAAGACAGACTGCCTGAGTCGATCTGCTTGCTTTCTCTTCAGAGACTAACAATAGTGTAATTGCCCACAGTTATAAATGAAACTAAGGGCTAGGAGAAAGCTGACAAATGCAGATGAGCACACGGTTCAGCCAGAGACCTCCCTTAGGGATGAACTCTATATCTGAGTATAGAGGATAGGGAAGAAATAGTCTCGTTTAAACATACATAACACATAAAGGGAAGGTGTGGCAAATAAATACTGTCAAAATGTATACACGCTTATATACAAATGCCTAGACACTCAGGTAGGTGAATGAGAGTGCCTGGCATTAAAAGAGGATGTTGCTATAATGGGCATTGCAGAAACTTGGTGGAAAGAGGGAAATTAATGGGACACGATGCGACGGGGGCTCTGTGTGCCGATTGGGGCTGCCCCCGTTGACCCAGTTCAGGTTTGGTGCAGCTGGTCATCGGGATTTCTTGCTAATTCAGGGAGTTGCAGCAAGGGGGTTCCAATCGTGTAAACAAATGTCCTTTCTCCACAGCATGTGTACACGTCCTTCCTCCGCAGTAGCCAGCTCCAGTTGAGCTGGGCTGCCGCCTTTTATCTGGCTCTTCCACCTGGAGCATGTGCAGCAGGGGAAAGGGGACATGAGATTCTGGTTCCATAGTGATTGGTCCATCCCCATTGGTCCAGTGCAGGGTTGGTACACCCTGTCACACATGGTAATACTACGGTACAAAATATATAGGAATAACAGACTAGGTCACACTGATGGAGGAGCAGCATTATATGGTTTTTAAAAGCATATCATCGAGTACAGGGGAAATCTTAAATGAATTAAACCGTACCATAGAATCTGTATGGATAACAATTCCATGTTTGAATAATAAGAGTATAGCAGAAGGAATATACTACCAACCACCTGACCAGGATGGTGACAGACCTTGTGAAATGCTAAGGAAAGTTAGAGAGGCTACAAAACCAGACAACACAATAGTAATGGGTGATTTCTGCTATCCATATATTGATTGGGTAAATGTCACCACAGGGCGTAATGCAGAGATTACATTTCCTGACACTGTATGTGACTGCTTCTTGGAACAGCTAGTCCTGGAACCCACAAGGGGAGAAGCAATTCTCGATTTAGTCCTAAGTGGAACTTGGTTCAAGAGGAAATGATAGCTGAATCGCTCAGTAATGGTAACTATAATGTAATTACATTTAATATGCTCCTTGGGGGGATAATATCAAGAAAACACACCACAGCATCATTTAACTTTCGATGAGAGAACTACACAAGAATAAGGAAGCTAGTTAGATAGAAATTAAAAAGAGCAGTCACAAGGGTAAAATGCCTGCAAGCAGCATGAAAACTACTTAAAAACACCATAATTGAAGCCCAGACATAATGTATACCCCAATCAGAAAAGGCTGCCATGGTTGAACAGCAGAGAAATGGAGGCCTTAAAGACAAAATGGCATCCTTTAAAATTTGGAAGTCAAATCCCAATGAAGAAAATAGGAAGGAGCACAAACTTTGGCAAATAAATTGTAAAAGTATAATAAGACAGGCCAAGAAAGAATTTCAGAAGCAACTGGCTAAAGACAAAAATGAACAGTAATTTTTTGAAGTACATCAGAAACAGGGAGCCTGCCAAACAGACAAAGGGGTACTAGATGACAAAGGTGTAAACAAAACACTCAAGGAAGCCAAGGCCATTGCAGAGAAGTTAAATGAATTCTTTGTATTGGTCTTCATTGCAGAAAATGTGGGTGAGATCCCCATGTCAAAGCTATTCTTTTTAAGTGAAAAGTCTAAAGTACTGTCTCACAGGAGGTGTCAATAGAAGCAGATCTGGAACAAATTGGTAAGTTAAACGATAATAAGTCACCAGGACCAGGTGGTTTTCTCCCAAGAGTTCTGAAGGAACTCGAGTATGAAATTGCAGAACAACTAACAGTAATAAATAACCTATCACTGAAATCAGCCCCTGTACCAGATGACTGGAAAGTAGCTAATGTTATGCCTATTTTTAAAAAGGGGCTCCAGAGGAGATCTGGCAATTACAGGATGGTGAACCTAACTTCACTACTGGAAAATTGGTATAAACTATGGTAAAGAACACAATGAACAGACATCTAGATAAACATGCCTTTTTGGGGAAGAGTCAACATCATGTCTCATCGGTCTATTAGAATTTGAACATAAGGCAGAAAATATCATAGAGCCACTATATAAATACATGGTGTGCCTAGAATACTGTGTCCAGTTCTAGTCACCCCATCTCGGAAGGATATAGTGGAATTGGAGAAGTTTCACAGAAGGGAAAGAAAGATGATCAAGGATAGGGAATGGCTTCCATGTGAGAAGAGTCTAAAAAGATTAGGGCTGTTCGGCTTAGAAAAGAGATGATTCAGGGGAGATATTACAGACGTCTATAAAAAGATGAATGGTGTGAAGAAAGTGAATAGAGAAGTGGTATTTACTCTCACACAATACAAAAAAGCAGGAGTCACCCAATAAAATTAATAAGCAGCAGATTTAATACAAACAAGAGGGAGACTCTTTTACGTAATGCACAATTAACCTGTGGAACTCATTGCCATGGGATGCTGTGATGGCCAAAAGCATGACTGGGTTCAGAAAAGAACTGGATAAGTTCAAAGAGAGTAGGTCCATCAATGGCTATTAGTCAAGATGATCAGGGATGCTACCCCATACCCAAGGTAACCCTAAACCTCTGACTGCAGGAAGCAGGAGTAGAAGACAAGGGTGCATCACTCCATACTTGTCCTGTTCTCTGCTCTCCCCTTGAAACTCTGATATGGGCCACTGTCAGACACAGTATCCTGGGCAAGATGGACCAGGACACATTTGCATGTATGGCAGCTCTGAACTTCTCATGTTGCCAAACAATTCTTTATAAGCAAACCTATTTCATTCTTAAGGTAAAAACACTACAGAAAAAACGTATTAAAAATAATAAAAGCACCTCCATACATGCTAATAAACTTACCAGAGACCAGCTCCATCCCATCTCCCAAGGACTTTGATCAGTGTCAGTCCTTCCAACCCTTCCTTGAGGATTGGAGTCTTCCATGGCCCAGAGGCCTGTTCATTTCCTGGAGCAGAACAAAAGCTCAGACTTGGGTTATTTACCTGAAACCCTCCCTTTGTCTGTTGGTCTCTCAAGAATCCAGTCTGAATCTTTGAAGAAACTGGGAATAGGTAAGCAGCCAGACAAGGCCCGCTTCCCTCCCCCCGCCCTGCCCCGGGGAGCTCCGACTGGTGAATAACAGAAGGAATTACATTAGCATACCTCTTACAGAAGTGCCATACAATCTCACAATAACATTTTTAATACAAGAGAGTTCAAAGATATTAAATTTCATTCAATCCGTCTGTCCAGGACATTGCCATCTGTCACAGCGGAAAGAAACAGTCCAGGAGGATGAGTGTTCAGCGTGAGAGAGTGAAGAGAAAAGCTGAATTAGGGTAGCCCTGTCAGAACTGTTCTTTTATTCAAAATGAGTGTTAATGACGCTTGTTAGTGTTTGGGGATAAACATATACTGACACTGTGTTACTGGCGACCATCCTCTACTCTGAGAAATGTGCCCATGTGCTGCTGAGTCAGAAGTTGGCCACAGTAGCAACAGCACATCTTTCTTAAAAAGAGTGTTCATCTTTTGAATGGGCTTCTTGCTGGTTGGTGGGTTGTTTTCTTTATCTTATGTTTATATTTTTCGGCGATCCTAACCATGTAGCTGCAAAAATGGGCTTTGATGTTGAAAACCTCGATTTGCCTTATTCAGCAGATCTTTGTTTAACTGCAACTCAGATAGTGACAACTTCCTATTAATAGCCACATGTTGCCGGGAACTAGTCCTGACCCACTGACTTCAATGTTAATGGGATTTGGAGATTGGCAACAGCATGCTGCTCCTTAATATGTTTTGGAAGCAAGGCCCCAGCTGCAGGCAGGTTTGCAAGGCTGAGCCGTGGAAGGAATCACTGAGACATGCCTTCCATGGCTGCAGTCCCGCAAACCTGCCTGAGACAGTGCTCAGTCCATCCCAATGCTTCCTATTGAGGCTGCGTCCCTGCAAACCTGCTTGCAAAGGGAACCACTCAGGTGGTGAGGGACTGGGAGGAGAGGCTATGGGCAGGGCAGTAGTGGGGAGGGAGGCTGCAACTCAGATGCTGGAGCTGCATGGTACCTCTCCAGACTGTGCCCTGCCAGGGGACTGTACACAGGAAAGGAAACACTGGGATGTGCAGAGTCCCAACCCCTGGATAGTGTAGGAAGAGGTACAGTGCAAACCCGTGGGGCCCCAGCTCCCTGACTCCCATAGAAATCCCCTGGCTACAGCTTTGCAAACCTGACTTCTACTTACTGGCAACTGCCAGATAATGGCAACTTTTTACTGGCAAATGAGATGTTAATAAGCAGAATCTACTGTACATGCACCTGGGCAGTTATATTAGGGTGTGTCTACATAAAAAGTGTAATCTTCTGAAGCTTTACGATGCACATCAGATAACGTGCAATACACAAGTCACACCAATAGTTTGCACTCAGAACACCTGTGCCATTTTCAGTTCCCATCATATGAACGCACAATACCCTGGCTGTAGCAGATCTGACATGATGGATAAACAGGGGAATCTTGAGTAGAAGTAGAGGTTATTTTACCTTTGTATTTGGCACTGCTGTGACCTCTGCTGGAATACTGCGTCCGGTTCTGGTGTCCGCAATTCAAAAGGAGTGTTGGTCAATTGGAGAAGGTTCAGAGAAGAGCCACAAGACTGATTAAAGGATTAGAAAACATGCCTTAAAGTGATGGATTCAAGACGCTCAATCTATCTTAAAAAAGAGAAGGTTAAGAGGTGACTGGATTTCAGTTTGGGTACTTGCAGGGGCAACAAATATTTAATAATGTGCTCTTCCATCTGGCAGAGAAAGGTATCACATGATCCAATGGCTGTTTGAAGTTGAAGCTAGACAAATTCAGCCTGGAAATAAGGCATAGATTTTTAACAGTGAGGGTGATTAACCATTGGAACAATTTACCAACAGTTGTGGTGCATTCTTCATCGTTGACAACTTTTAAAACAACATTGGATGTTTCCGTAAAAGATCCGCTCTAGGAATTATTTTGTGGCACTTCTATGGCCTGTGTTATACAGGAAGTCAGACCAGATGATCACAATAGTCCCTTCTGGCCTTGGACTCAATGAACTTGTGAACTTTTCAGCTCTTCTGAATGGCTTAGTAAAGATGATAACATTAGCTCTGGCATTTTCACGTGCACATATTTGATATTTTTTTCATGGCTCCGCCTTGCATATAGTGACCATTCCGGGAGGACATAATTAGCTTTGTTTCTACCATATATTATCAGGCTAATGCTACACATTAAGTGAGTGCACAATTTATGAGCTCAGTTTATGATTCCCTCTTTCACTACATAGAAAATGCTCAGATAGCTCTATTATAATGTGCCCATATCTAATCTCTTTACTTGGATGTCTCCAGCAGAGCTGGAGCCTGAATGAACACAGATAAAGACTAGCTTGTGTTTGGTACAATAAACTGAAATTTCCTTGAAGATCTTGAATCTATAGCAATTCAAGCTTTTTAAATAATCTTTCTATCTAGTCTATAAATAGTGCAAAACGTGACAAAAGAAAGGTGCTAGTTTCAAGCTCAAAGCTTGCATGTCAGTGAATGGCATTAAACATATAATTCCTGCTGTAACTATAGATGAACACCTCCTGAAGGAAATGTCTCCAGAAAGGGTAAATACACTGTGAATCAACTTCTGAGAAGGATGCCTCGGGGTACAGAGCATACGTTTTAAGGAAAAGCTGAAAACATGAGCTGTCTTTTTTGATTTGACCTCAGCCTCTAATACTGTTTGGCAAGTTGGCTCAGCTGATAAATTGTTTCATATTGGAAAATGGGAGTGATTTATTATGAAATTGATCTCTGTCCAACCCTGCACTTGTGTGCATTTGCAATAATGACATCAGTTGCCCCAGAACTTAAAAAATGGACTTCCTTAAAACTCTCTTCTGGTGCCAGTCTTTTCCAGTGCTAACATGGAAGACTTGCCAACAAAGGCATCAAAGCTACATATTTCTGCTGATTGCTCATTACAGTTGCTTCACCTTAAAGAGAAAAATCCTTCATGTTTAGGTGTGCTTTCATAAATGGAGGTTGCACTTCCTGATGGGTTGGAGGCTGGGAAGGTGCCACCATTTGCTCTTTCAAAAATGTCTTGCCTCAAGCAAAGCAAAAGATGGATTTTTCTGTTCGATGAAAATTCAAAAAAAATTGAAAAAACAATTGTTTCAGGCTGAACTGAAAACTAAATGTTTTGAAATTTTAGGGGAATCCAACCGTTGAAATGAAATGTTCAGTTTGGGCTGAAAGTAATTTTTTTCAACAAAATCAAAATGTTTAGTTTTGATTGTGACTATTAAAACAATTAAATTGTTTTAATTTAAAGAAAAATTTAAAATATAAAATTGATTTGATCTGAAAAATCACAACATTCATTTTGAAAATGTCAAAATATTGATGTTTTCAGAATTATTTTTTGCTTTGTTTTGTTTTTTTAATTGAAACAATTCAGCAAATTTGACACAAAGATGTTAAACATTTCAGTGTTGCCAAATCTGTATTTATGTGCTGAAAAAATTTCACCAGTTTTAATCCTGATGTATGGAGACTCTGAAATCAGACAGGATTTGTACAGTCCCATTTCTCTACCCAAGTTATTCAAAAAGTTCTTTGCAAAAGTTAAAAGAACTGGAGTACTAGTCGCACCTTAGAGACTAACAAATTTATTTAAGCATAAACTTAGTCTCTAAGGTGCCACAAGTAATCCTGTTCTTTTTACAGATACAAACTAACATGGCTGCTACTCCGACATAACATGTTGCTATGCCTACCTTCATGCCACCAGCTTCCACCCCGGGCACACCACATGATCCATTGTCTACAGCCAAGCACTGATGTACAATCGTATTTGCTCCAAACCCTCAGACAGAGACCAACACCTACAAGATCTCCACCAAGCTTTCTCAAAACTACAATACCTGCACAAGGAAATAAGGACACAGATCAACAGAGCCAGACGTGTACCCAGAAGCCTGCTGCTGCGAGATAAGCCCAAGAAAGAAAACAACAGAACACCACTGGCCATCACCTACAGTCCTCAGTTAAAGCCTCTCCAATGCATCATCAGTGATCTACAACCCATCCTGGACAACAATCCCTCACTTTCACAGGCCTTGGGAGGCAGGCCAGTCCTGGCCTACAGACAACCTGCCAACCTCAAGCATATTCTCACCAGCAACAGCACACCATGCCATAATAACTCTAACTCAGGAACCAATCCATGCAATAAACCTCGATGCCAACTCTGCTCACACATCTACACCAGCAACACCATCACAGGACCAAACCAGATCAGCCACACCATTACTGGTTCATTCACCTGCACATCTACCAATGTAATATATGCCATTATGTGCCAGCAATGTCCCTCTGCTATGTACATTGGCCAAACTGGACAGTCCCTACGAAAAAGGATAAATGGACACAAATCAGATATCAGGAATGGCAATATTCAAAAACCTGTAGGAGAGCACTTCAACCTCACCGGACACACCATAGAAGATTTAAAAGTCAGCATTTTGCAGCAAAAAAACTTCAAGTCCAGACTGCAAAGAGAGACTGCAGAGCTGCAATTCATTTGCAAATTTGACACAATCAATTTGGGACTGAATAGAGATTTTGAATGGCTAGCTAACTACAAAAGCAGCTTCTCTTCTCTCGCTATTCACACCTCCAGTTCAGCTGCTAGAGGAACACCTCACCCTCCCTGATTAGAGATAACAAGCTGGTTCAGCCTGATTGGACTAACCTTGTTATCTCCCACCTGGTTCTTGCCTACCTATTTATACCTGCCCCTGGATACTTCCACTGCATGCATCCGACGAAGTGAGTATTAGCCCACGAAAGCTTATGCTCTAAAAAATTTTAATTAGTCTTTAAGGTGCCACAGGACTCTTTGTCACTTCTGCAATTCCAGACTAACACGGCTACCCCTCTGATTCTATTATTTTTAAAATAGCCAGTAGCTGGGCTCTTGATAATGTGAATAATTTTGGTGTGAGTTTCATTTGATAAACGTTGGCTATTCTGCCATTTAGGAGATGTTCACAGTTATAATAGGTATAGAAGGGTTGGACTATGTTCTGGTTTGGGGAAATTTGACTTTTGTGTGTTCATGTCTCTTTTCAGACCCTATGCAAGGGAACGCTGACATACTTGAGCTTCCAAGCTGTCCTGAATCACAGCCCACCACTCCAGTTATTTCCACATTGGTTATTTTATCCAATGAACCGTTTCTCAAAAGTGGAGAAGAATTGTTATAGCCCCCTCCAACCCTCGTGTTGTAAAACTATACTCATGACAATGACATAATTGTCTAGCTGTGTTTCCTCCCCAGACTCTAGTTTTTAATTGTTGTATACTGCATGGAACATTGGTAATACAGTGGAAACATATTTATAATAAGAGATTTCAACCTTCACAACACGCACGTTCCCCAGAAGAGGAGTTTCAGCACAGGAAAGGGCCTAACAACATCTCTTTAGCCCAGCAATGTTGCTGGGAGCTTTCTTCTTCTTCTGTAATTGCCAGAGCTGGTAGGCTATATCTGTCCTGCCCACAGGGTACAGCTGCAACAAACTAGCTACCAGGATTTCATAGAATCATAGAATATCAGGACTGGAAGGGACCTCAGGAGATCATCTAGGCCTCCCCCCTGCTTAAAGCAGGACCAATCCCCACTAAATCATCCCAGCATTTCCTCCTTAGCCCTCCATCCATGGTGTAGTGGTAACAGTAATCTGTACACTCCCCCTGCATGGAAGTGAATTGTTGGATTGATGGAATCTCAGATCCATTGGCCCCAACCCACCATGCTCTGAACACCGTTGTGTGATGTGAAACTGTGAGCCCATGTTCAGTCACTACTGAGCAAGTGTTATAGAATCCATGCTCCCCCAAGCACGGCCCTCTTCCATCCCTGTGTAGCTGAACTGCAACAGAGCCCTCTACACCCAGAGCAAGGCAGAGGGCAGGATCTGCCTCTATGAGTAAAGTAGCGTCCTCACTTCACCACCTCCAGCACCGTGCTCGGCTATACTCCAGGATGAGTTGGGCTAGTGGGGGGTTCCATACATCCTGTGGATTCTATGGTAGTGGGTAGCACATTGCGAAGAGTTTCTGGACATTGTGACTAATAGTCTAACGTGTCCCTATTGAGACTAGCTCTTTATCATTAACGCCCCCTATTAGCAGAAGCCCAGAGCCTGAGATGTTCCTTTGATTTTAAAGGTTATAAATTTTGGATGCAACGTCAGAGAGTGAATTTTACAACAGAGCCTCCAATTTAGCTACGGACTAATTAAAAGACTCCCCCAGTACCGCTCTCGCCTGACTTCTCTGAGATTTGTGACAGGCTTCAAGAAATCTCATGAATTATGCTCCAACCACCCTATTGATCTCTCTGTGTATGGATATGCTCTGTGCGTATCCTGAGCCTGTGTTCATGTGTAAGGGGTGGTTTCTCAGACAGTGTTTAAAGTGTATAGTCTAGATTTTATTGCACTGCGGGTACCTCTAGTCATTTTGCTTCCATGTTGCCATGGTGTTATCACTCTCCTTTTTTATTTTAAACCCTCCTGAAGCCTGAATTGAGGCTTATGTTTCCAGGGAGAGAGAGTTCACCCATATTTCTCATACCACACAACTACAAGCCCACTTACACAGACTAATGTGAGCTGTTTCATCTACTTCAGTGGAGGGTGGACTGAATCCGGGCCTTATAGATGTGTAACTTACAATGCGTAGCTCCTATATACTGAATTTGGTCCATAAGCCTGAGTTGTGAAATGCTGAAACTTGCAGCCTGGGAGAGATGGGAGGACCAGGAAAAGCAATTAATAGCAAACTGTGAGTAGTTTTAAGATGAAGCAGGCTACTGCCTCATTGGACCGTTAGCTGAATAAAGCAGTATTTATTTCTTAATAAGGGCAATTTTGCAGACCTGGGAGTAGGTGATAGTTCAACTCAGCTTCAGGAAAGCACAGCAGCTTTGGAATTCCGTCTGTCTGTCAGTAGGAGTGGGGTGTGCTTGTCTGAGGGTGTAATTTAGCCCTAAAATAGTTAGGATGACAGAGCTGAGCCCATTCACTTCACTAGCACAGTCTGTTAGTATTTCAGCTGTTGGAAATCTACAAGCACTTATCTGAGTCCTCGGTGCTGCTGAAGCCGGGAAATATTTGTAAAGAACCAATTTCGTACTTGAAAATTAGCTCACAATAGCCATCCAAAAAACCTCCAGCCCCACAATACCAGTGTGTAAAAGGTCCTGGGTGCCCATGGGATCCCATTTAATTTAATGTGAAAATGGAAAGACCATTTGCCTTTCACTTGATGCGGTGTGCGGCACTGCTCTGCGGATAGGACTGTACACTTTCATCTTGGGAATAGCCATTTTGTCATTAGAGTGTGTTGACTCCTCTTCAGTGCTTCTTCCAGCTTAATAATTCACTGCACCAAGCGGCTGGCACAAATTCCCCAGCAAAGTGTAACAATGGCGCTATGCCTCCTGTAACTGTTCCTAATGAAATGTTTGCAGTGGGCAATCTTCTTTCAACTGTTAGCGCTCCAAACACACCAAAAGCCAAAAGGTTAGCGTGTGTTTGGGAAACAAATAGGAAATGGGATTAACAAGCACAGTTTGAAAGCCCTGAGGTTTTCACAGGATAATATTCTAGCTTTTCAGTTATTTAGACGTTGCACTGTGGTTGTAGCACCGTTTCAGGATCCACCAGCCTCACATTCGGGGTTTGTTGGCATGTTAAAAGGTTCCTTGTCTTGTCTATCTGAAATCACGCTGGTCCAGGGGTGAAAGTAGAAATAGGGATGTACCGGAACGGGGCTGGGTTGGGACTGGCTTTGGCCCCTGGAAGGGGCGGGGCCTTGGGCAGAAGGGGCAGGGCTGGGGTGTCAGAGCCAGCCTCGGCCTGCCCTGTACTGGTAAGTGGCCCCTTCCTCCTGCAGCGGCGGCCATGGGCTTCGGCAGCAGTTTAAAGGGCCCAGGGCTCGGATGTCGCTTCCACCCCAGGCCCTTTAAACCGCTGCTGGAGCCCCGGCTGCTGCTACTACCCCAGGGCTCTGGCAGCAGGACTCCGGGGGCTATTTAAAGGGCCCAGTGCTCCCCTGCCTCTAACACCCTGAGCCCTTTAAATAGCCCCCAGAATTTCCTGCCACTACCCCAGGGTTCCAGCAGCAGGACTATGATGGCAATTTAAAGGGCCTGGGCGGTAGAGGCAGTGGGAGCCCCAAGCCCTTTAAATAGCCCCCGGAGCCCCACTGCCACTACCCCAGGACTCCAGCAGTGGGGCTCTGGAGGCAATTTAAAGGGCCGGGGGCTCCAGCCACTTCTGGGAGCCCCCGACCCTTTAAATTGCCACCTGGGGAAGCCGGCTGCCTCGTCTTGCCGGTACGCCGTACCAGGATGTACCTGCTTACTTTCACCTCCACGCTGGTCGGAAATTTGACTAGCATATTTCAAACCCAGATACAACCTTTTAGGAACTTGATTTTTTGTATCAATCACAAACTGGAGCCAGGCCATGCATTTTTGAAAACACACACACACACTCACTCACTCTCTCTCTCTCTCTCTGTAGGATTTTCACCAAAATAGGCCACTCTTTAGCCGAAGGAAGGTGAATAGTGCCCAAGATGAACCAGCCTCCCTCCCTCCATCTTTGCAAAAGCCTCTTCCTTGAGAGAACAGTTGGGAGGGGTCGGCGGGGTAGAGCCACAGTTTGGTTGCTGTCCCACACCATCAACCTCCTAGAAATCTGCAAGTGATTCTCTTATGAAATCAAGTCTGGTTCCCTCTTTGCATTGTGAGCTCTGGCCGAACAAACCTTGCTCAGGTGGGTTCCAGATGAGCAAAGTGGGGGCTAGTCTATACTACCGCATGAGCCGATGTAACTTACATGATTCAGGGGTATGAAAAAGACACTCCCTTGAGTGACGTAAGTTATGTCGACCTAAGCGCTGTCCACACTGGTGCTATGTTGGTGGGAGATACTCTCCCGCTACTATAGCTTCCGCCTCTCCCGTCAGCATTCCATGTCTTCCTCAGATGTGCTACACCATTGCAGCTGCATCGGGGTAGCTGCACCTCGTAGCATGGTATTGTAGACTTGCCCTGCAACTATCCTTTAGAGTAGTAATCATGAATATTGTTATCAATGAGCTAGTCAGGATTATTCCCAATGTACAGGAAACAGGCACAGAGAAGTTAAGTGAATTGCATAGGTTACACAGCAAGTCTGTGGCAGGGCTTGGAGTAGAACCTAGAAGACCTGACTCCTGATGCACCACTCTTATCACCAAACAATTCTTATTCTCTTGAGGCCTGATCCAAAGCCCATTGAAATCAGTGGAAGTCTTTCCTCCGACTTCAGTGGATTTTGGATTAAGCCCTTGGGGCGATGGGGCAGTTTATCTAGAGCAGGGGTTCTCAAATAGGAGGTCACGAGGTTATTGCATGGGGGAGAGGTCATGAGCTGTCAGTCTCCACTCCAAACCCTGCTTTGCCTCCAGCATTTATAATGGTGTTAAATATATTTAAAAGTATTTTTAATGTATAAGGGGGGGGTCACATTCAGAGGCTTGCTGTGTGAAAAGGGTCACCAGTACGAAAGTCTGAGAACACGTGATCTAGAGAATAAGCCATTTCTACCAAGATACTTGAACTAGATTTGGATGAAAGGGAATTTCAGCTTGAGATTTTACTGTACTGGTTTCTTGTGGACTGTCAGCTCTCCTTTATGCATGTAAACCAGGTCAGAAACAGGTAAGTAGCCTTCTGTTTTGATGAGAAACTGGAAACATACACTTAGCTTTCCTGTTAGTTGTAATTATCCCGCTGTATTGATCATGTTGTTTAGGTTATCTGAGGCGTAGGGCAAGAATGAGGCTCAGGTTTCGTCCAAGAGTTAAAGCTACAGAGTGTCAGCTTTAATTTACACACATCCAATTGGAAAATTATCTTCCTGCAGCTGCAGAACTCCCTGAAATTGACACAGGCAGGCAGCATTCAGAGTCCGCATACGCTTAATGAAGAGGCACGTGTCACACGGTGTTTCTGGTATGTATTATGCAAATATCTGGGTCGTGGAAGATATAAAGCAGGGCAGAATAAAGTCAGGGGTCCGATTTCTTTTCTATCAGACTGCATAACCCTTTCTGGCATTAATGGAGCTCACACACACATGCTGAATGGAGAGTAGATTCCTTTGTTTTAGTTTTAGTTTCATAAGTGTTTGGCACCAGGAAAGGAGAGAGATATTGATTATTGTTAGTGAATATGGATTTATACAGCATGGACATATATGAAGTGTGGTACAATGGGATATGCTCTGTCACGTGCTCAGATAACACAGTTAAGGGCATAGTATAAGAGCATATAAAGGCTGATACACTAAAAGGGCCTCTGTTAGTCGTACCATATAAGAGACTTATTATATGCAGTGGGGAGCATTCCACACTGCCACTGCACTCCATGGGAGGGAAAGTTGCTCAGCACCTCACAGGACTGGTCCTTAAGGGACTGGGAGAACTATAATGCAACAATGCAATAAGGAAAGAACACAGAGGCCCTTCTTCAGTCAATACGCCCACTGATGTGCATTGGTCTCCCCCCTGTGGTGGGGTGAGTCCTTATGGCTGGGATTCCAGAGCAGAAAAAAGAAGTTTCCGGAAGTCTTTTGAATGAGAAGAGGGGAGAGAGGGGTGCACGATGGAATGAGCCTCCCAATTCAAAGTGCAAGTTGCACTGTTTGTGGCAGATTTTCAAAAGAGTTCAGTCCCCTTCATGAAGTGGATAGATTTATAAAAGAGCTCAGTTTGCAACTGTTCCCACTGAGAACAATGAGATATGCTACATGCTGAGCACTTGGGAAAATCCGGTCACTTCACTTAGCTGCCTGAATGGGAGCCAAGCTCTTGAAGGAAATCTGAGCCCAGGTGTGGGTACTGAGCAGTTTTGAAAATCTGGCTCAGTGTGATCCCTCTGGTGCTCTACAAAGCAATATTCGCGTATGCATCATGAGAGAGGAGTCCGAGGAAGGCACCAGCTTCCAACTCAGCTCTTCGCCTTTCACCAACATACCTTTCCTCTGACTTTTTGGATGTACATGATCATTCCTCCTCACTTCTCCTCCTACTTTTGTGCAGGGTTCCAATGTCCTGAACTGTAACACTTCCAGGAGATGGCTGTCTCTCAGAGGAGGACGGAGATTGCTATATATACCCGTCATATCGCACAAGAGGGTTTTAGAGTTGGATTCATTAATGTTTGTAATTCACTATGAGGGGCTCAAAGAAAGTGCGCAGTCAGCCATTGGCTTCACTGGTAGCAAAGATAAACCACTACTGAGTGCTTCCGAGAGCCCCATCCAAACAGATTTTTATTTGAATGTAGTGATAACTGGTATTCTGTATGCCTCAGAAAATCACTGATTGTGGGCTTGAGTGCAATTTGACATTTCAGAAGTGTTCATCTTCTAAAATACAAATGCAGGTTATTATCATTACAGCAAACTAGAATAGCTTTTTGGGGGAGGAGGGTGGTCACAAGGAATGTTCAACCAGAAAGTTAAGCCGCTATCTAAATCTGTCTCAGTGATGATAAAGTAGGGATTCCTTTCCTCCTCCAATCCCTTCCAAAAACTATCTTTCCACAAATGAATTCTGCTTAGTGGGCCCTTGAAATTCAACCTCCTCATTTTTTTATTGGAAAAGATCTCTGTAAAAATTTGGGGGGTGGATATTTCAATGGATAGCCCCTCGGGCAGGTGCCCAAAATGAGTTATATGACACTTGTTCAGAAAGCTGCCATGCCAGTTAATCTCTCAAAGGAATAAGTATCTATAACTTTTTTGTGAATATTCAAGACATTATAAAAAATTCACTTACAAAGGCTATAAAAACATTTGTATGATTTCCAACATACTTCTGCTGAGAATCCTTTGGTGTTTAAGATATGAGGATCAAATCTTGCCTTTAGTCACACTAGTGTAATTGCATTGACTCACAACTGTAAACTAAGAGCAGAATTTGGCCCTGCTCCTTGGCTCAATGCCATTATATCACTTAATAGATCTTTTCCAGGTGTTTTCTATTGTCATGGCAACACTAATCATGTATCTTTCCATGAATAGCCTTGTTAATTGCAGTACAGGTTCCTGAGGGAATACAGCCTACAGCTCTGCTCCTGAGTGGATTTCACGAGTTTTTCTTACCTGACCTTTGCTTTCCTATGCCTCTCCAGATTTGCTAGTGCTAAAGCTGAAAAATAGATTTTGTTTTGTGAGAAAGCTTTATAAATCTACATTGATGGTAATTAAGGGCCAGATCTTGCAACTGATTCCAATGAAGGCATTTTAGAAGGGATTAAGGGTCACAATAAACTTCTCTCCTGCATAAAAGTTCATCGAGTGTAATAAATTCATGCAAGCACCTGCTACCATGGAGTCTGAGCATTCTGTCTTCCTTTGAGCCCCTCTTGGTCCTGTGGATCAGCTGGTAATGTGGGGATGGACCCCAAAAGAAAACAAGGGGTCAGGATTAGGTTTGCCAATTTTCTAATTGTACAAAACAAAACACCCTAGCCCTGCCCCTTCCCTGAGGCCCTGCCTCCCACTCACTAAATTCCCCCTCCCCCACCTTCACTCACTTTCACTGGGATGGGGCAGGGACTTGGGATGCAGGAGTGGGTGAGGCTGGAAACGAGGGGTTCAGGATGCGGGAGGGGGCTCTGGACTGGGGCAGAGGTTGGGGTGCGAGAAGGGATGTGGGCTCTGGCTGGGGGTGTGGGCTCTGGGCCGGGGGCCATGATGAGGGGTTTGGGGTGGACAGGGGAGCTCAGATCTGGGGCAGGGGGTTGGGGCTCAGAGTTGGGGTGCAGCCAATGGGAGCTGGGGAGTCAGTGCCTGCGGGTGAGAGCAGTGTGCGAAGCCTCCTGGACCCCCCGCCTAGGAGCTGGACCTGCTGGCCATTTTCAAGGCACAGTGCAGAGCCAGGACATAGGGACTAGCCTGCCTTAGACCCATAGCATGGTTGACCAGCCTTTTAATGACCCAGTCGGCAGTGCTAACCGGAGCCACCAGGGTCCTTGGCAACCTGAGCTCAGGATTGTCATAGGTCCTGCTTGGCTGTGCACAGCAAGTGCTCCCTCCATGTTCCTCTGTAGTCCCAGTGCCATTAATCTTGGCTGCTTTGACTCAGCAGAAGAGAGTCGCAGCAGGTGTAACCAAAGTTTATTTAGTTTTGTTCAGACTTTTCCTGAAGGTCGGCTGTAATCCGGGCATGGGGAACATGCTGCTCAGTGGAATTCCTTCCGCCCATTCATGGAGCCAGGGCTGCCCAGGTGTTTTGCAGAAAGGTGTAAGCGAGCATGCCAAGCAGTCACTTCCCATACCACTGCATCTTTTTCTGAGGATTTGCTTTCTGTACCCTAAGGAAGCAGGGTGGAGCCCCAAAGTTAGTCAGGGCTGCAGGAATTGGCCTCTTGTATTTGCACTTTCTTGGCTCCTTATCTTAGAATATGAGAGTTGGAAGGGACCTAGGAGATCATCTAGTCCAACCCCCTGCTCAAAGCAGAACCAATCCCCAACTGAATCATCCAACAGATTTTTGCCCCAGATCCCTAAATGGCCCCCTCAAGGACCGAGCTCACAACACTGGGTTTAGTAGGCCAATGCTCAAAACACTGAGCTATCCCTCCTTGAATAGACATGGGTGGAATCTTAGCACCCTTGAAATCACTGGGAGTTTTGCCACCAAGTTCAATGGAAGTATGATTTCAGCAACAAGCTTCAACACCTCACGCCCACCAGTGGTCACTGTAAAATAATCTGTACTAAATTTATCATGCTTTTCACCAGTGATCGCAAAGCACTTTACAAAGGAGAGCCGTGTCATTTACCCCCATCATACAAATGAGACGAAGCCAGGCACAGAGAGGGAAAGTGATTTGCCCAGGGTCACTCATCGGCTCAGTGGCTGAACTGGGAATAGAATCCAGTTTGCGATTGCGACCCAATCCCCTGCCCTGGCTCCTCGGTCACGCTATAATGAGTAGTCATTATAAACAATCATATACTGAGCCCAGGGAGGAAGCTGGAACACGATTCACTTGGGGAAAACATTTCTTTCTCCATATATTTATGTCTTCTACCTGCTCTATAAGCCCTCTTTAAATAAAAATGAATTTAAAAATGTCTCAGAAAGGTAGGTTTTTATCACAGGAGATCATTATTCAGCTTCAGAAAGAACATCTTGCCAAGTGTTGCTGTTCAGAAATAAGGAAAACAGCTCTGCCAATATGCAGCAAATGTGATTACACAAAGCTGAGAAGACCATAATTAGATCATTACCATGGAAACAACCTAATTACATGTGTAAAGCAGGAAGGTCTGAGTTGCGTAGCTGAATGTGTTTATGCTGTTGGCTAATAGGGCCATAGTATTGTCTCGGTGCCTTTTTTCCATGAATTACTGAGCCACCTTGATAATTTTATATCAGATAATCTTGAATTATTTCCCTCCTTTATTGTTTAAATAATGAAATAGGGCACATAGTGATGTAGGGCCAGACATGTCTAGGGCCTGATTCTCCACTTTATACAGGCAAAAGGTAACAGATGTGCCTGGGATGGGGGGGAGTTTGGATGCTTCCTCCTGCCCTCAGGTGGACAGACACTCTCCTGACACCAATAATGGAGGCTTCCAGAGATTCCCCGGATAACATGGAGAATGGCAGGCATCCAGAGAGCAGCCACTTGGGCCCAGATCCTCAGAGGCATTTAGGAGCTTAACTCCCATAGATTTCAATAGCAATTAGGTGCCTAAACACTTCTGAGGATCTAAGGCTTGGTCTCACAGGCGACCTTGGAAAAGGAAGCTGAGCTCCTCAGCAAATTGCCAAAGATGTTCATGGTGGTCTGACCAGTGTTCACACCCCCATCAGGGCTTTAATTCACCCTGGAAGGTATGTTAATAGGCCGCTGTGTTGAATGAGCCCATAAACTGGTCAGCATGGAAGGGGTGCTGTAGGAATACCTGAGGTCTGGTTGGGATTGGCTCTGATTTGCTCTCAGATCCTGCCCTCTACATCTCATATTGCTCTGTAAGCTACTGGCCTCCTACCATGGGTTTTACCCTAGGACCGGGAGAGTTACTAGAGAAAAACTAAGTCAGGGAATAAGTTCCAGATTTCCAGAGCTGTACACCCTAGTTGCGTGCCTACTTTACATGAGCAAATTACCATGACTCTACATGCAAATTGGTAACTCTGGAGTCAAATGACCAGCTACTTATATAACATGGCCACTTGCTTGTAAACTACATGATCTGCATATACCGCCATGGCTATTGCACATATAAATTAGGCCTACATATTTTTTGCATCTGTAATTGTGTGTTCACAGTCTAAATGTCTAGTACAAGTTTAATTTAATAGACTTTAAAAAGTCCTAAAGATAAACAGGTTGAAATATACATTTTCTTAGCTATGAAAGGAAAATATAATCTTGAAAAAATATTCATGAGAGAAAGCAGTTGTATAAAATCTGAATCCTTGTACAAAATTATTTTCATCTATGCCATCACGGGAAGATTATCTAGCATAGCATGAAAAATAAGTAACACAGAATTTTGGATGCTGGTCAATAAGACACATGGAAAAACTTAGTCACTCTTTCCACTTGGGTATAATTTATAAATTCCATCTCCAAAACAAATAATCAATATGAGTGGCACCTGGCTTTACAGTTGAGCTTAGGGATCTGCTAACCCAGGTTTAACATGCTTTCCCTGATCAATACGAACCAGGTCAAAAGCATGTTAGACCTGCATTAGAAAAAACAAAGGCAGACTATTTTCAATGCTAGATACAAAAAGGTGAGTACTTGGTAGAGTAGATAGTCTTAACAAGCTTTTTTGTCATGGGTTTAATATGCTTTTGCATGCTCCTTGTTAATAAGAGAAAACACGTTTATCCCATGCTAGTATAAATCATTTTTAAACAGGTATTTAAACAGGTGTCCTATCTTAGCTAAAATTAGATTGTGAGCTCTTAGGGCCAAGGACCATCCTTTTGTTCTCTGTACAGCTCCTAGCACAGTGGGTTCCCAGTCTGGGCCTGTGGCTCCTAAGCACTACCACAGTACAAGTAATTAATAACAGCTACCTCATCCCTATTGTCAGCCACGCTGATGCTTTGTTCTCTTTTGAATGATAGCTGCCACATTCCTTTGGCATTTTCAGCTACAGTCATATTTAGTGCCAACTGTGCCACGTATGTAAGACGTCACATAATGCAAAGCAGTACAATGCAACACTTGCAACATCGAGAGTAACTAACCTCAGACAGTTTGCACCACAGGCCTCAGTTTGGTCTGCAGTAATTTCTGCTTGTTCAGATAATTCACAGTAGGGGCCTCACTTGAAATCTAACTATATTTTTAGTAGAGCTATACGGTGATAAAAGTAGGGGAGGCTACATCAAGGACTAGAATCATGCAGACAGGTTTAGCATACAGAGCAAAACTGGAGAATTTGGTCTTTCTGTTGACGCTGTGCAAAGGTTTAAAATCGGGTTTTGCCCAGTGAATTTGTGTGAATTTCTGTGATCACTGCGAAGCAATTCTCATGAGTGGGAAATGACCCATCTGCAGCCACAGAGGGAGCTGATATCAGTTTCTGTTTGGCAGGATGTGTGACATCCATGCACAGAAGGGTGAGCCTGAAGAGGGAGAGAGCAAGGAGTCTGGAGGAGCTGAGAACGAAGAGGGGTCACTTAGGAGAATCTGTTTGATCCGTGTGAGTTTTATAATCAAGCAGTGAAATCAGCATGGCTTGGGGAGTTTCTCTTCCTCCTTATTTCATGGGTTAGAAAGAAATTGACATGGAAAATGGGTCATATTTGTGTAGGGTCAGCCAGAGAAGGGTGATAGGACCAAACAGAGGAAAACAGGATGGAATAGAATTGGGAGTAGCTAGACTTTTCAGCAACACCAACGAACTCCACCCACCCCCACACCATAAAGAAGCATTTTATTTTCACTGGAGGAAGCAGAGGAGGCAACATGAGCAGCAGGGGCTGTTGTTTCTGCTGCTGTGGCGGGAGCAACAGAAGTGTTGTTACCGCAGGGGCAAAAATTATATCGTTTGCAATAACAGCTGCCCTTCTCGTCCCATTAACTAGAGCTAACAGCAGGGCCACCAGATTGTCCTCACGGATTCTGAACAAAAAAAGTTCCATTTCCCGCCCTGGTTTGCGGTGTTTATTAGGCCATGTCGCAGAAAGTGCAAATACCACCAGCTAAGGCCAGGGATACTGATAACATTTACTTTAGTGGGGTTACATCAGGATCATCATGTGTGATGGCTTGGAGACAGATTTAGGCACCCTGTTTTGGACATATGCACCCTGTGAGTCTGTGAAATAGCCTAAGAACCAAATGCAAAGAGGAGTTATGTCTACACTACCGCTTTTGATGGTATAACACACCCCTGAGCGACATAAGTTTCACCAACAAAAGTGTCGGTGTGGACAGCGCTATGTTAGTGGAAGAGTATCTCCTGCCGACATGGCTACCGCTGCTCATTAGAGGTGGTTTAATTATGCTGACAGGAGAGCTCTCCCGTCAGCATAAAGCAGCTACACGGGAGACCTAACAGCAGTGCAGCTGCAGTGGTACAGCTGTGCCACTGTAAGGTCTGCAATGTAGACGTCACATAACCTTAGTTTGGGTGTAATTAAAGTGAGTCATTAGATCTGCATGCATCAGTTGCTCAGTCACATTTGAGTGAAATGCAAACATTTCATTCTTCTCTAGGATGCCCAGACAGCAAATGTGAAAAATTGGGACAGGGAGTTGGGGGTAATAGGAGCCTATATAAGAAAAAGACCCCCAAATCAGGAGTGTCCCTATAAAATCAGGACATTTGGTCACCCTATTCATCTCTGTTAGGTGTACACTGACATGAGTTGACTAGATCTTAGAGTGAAACCATATCTGAGATGAAACGATACAAAAGCAGGAAAAAGTTAGCTCTTGCTTTTTGATGTGTTATGGACCGCAGTGAGATGGCTAAACCCTCAAAGTTCATAGTCAGCTTTTTATGTTAGATTCTTTGCCATGGAAGGGAAAGCATTTCTGATTTTTCAACTATGTACAGTGTCTCCAGCTTCCTTCAGTAATTTCTACTCCTTGAGCTAACCTAACATCTTCCATGCTGATGTTTGAGAATGGAGAACAGGGGCTGAAGGAATGATCTATGGAACTTTGCCATTCACATAGTATCTCATCGTAGAAAGCAGCTATGATACAAGTTCCTGGCAGGCTACATGACAGATATAGCGCTTGTAAGCACCATAATGATGTATGCATTTCATTAAGACTTTTAGAAAAACTACAATGTTTTTATTAAATATTGCTTTTTAAAAGAGCACTTTTGAACAGCAGTGAGAATACAGTTGATATAGTCTACTGCCGTTTAATTAACTGAATTACATAAACATGTGTAATAAGTCTCACTTCGATATTAATACTGATAATAATATGGGCAGTTCATTAGTATTTAAATATATCGAGCCAAACTCTGTTTTCTCTTACACTGGTGTAATCCCAATGGTATGTTGGAGTGGTGTTTGTGTAAATGAGAGTTGAATTTGGCCCCACTGACCAAATCCTGCCCTCATGTAACTCCAGTGAAGTCAGTTGTGTTAAATTAGAGATAAATTTAGTCCATTATAGTTAAAAATGCACTAGCAGCTAGGACACATCTGAATTTACTGGACTGTGGACCAAATGGGACCTATATTATTTCTTCTTAATATTATTATTTTATTTTAAATTGGCCCATCTCTGCAAAGGGTGAAAGGGCAAAAAAAGGAAGATCATTTGTAAATCCATTGATGACAAGCATTATTTTATCCATCACAAATGTTGGTGGCTGAGATTCTAATTAATGTTGTCAGGTGTCTGATGTGCTGTGTTGTCACTTCTTGTCTGTCCTGTTGATTAATTCAAAATGAGTTTTATTTGTGATAAAAGGACATTTGTAATAGTCAAAATGATATACATAAAAGTGGTGCCTAGTATGACAAAATACAGAGGGCCTCATTTTCATTTACACTACAGATCATTTCCACCACTCTGGAAGCGTAAGAGGACCTTCCTGTAAATGTAAATAGGTTCAGATGGAATATTTTAATTTAATGTAATGGACCTCACTCCATTGACAGGTCATGGTATGGCCAAAACTCAGGCCTGAATGCTTAGCTGCACTCAGTAAGTGTTTAAAGTTCTGCACTGGCTGAGGAGTGTGAAGGATCATGGCCTAAATGCAGAACCAAACGTGGGGCCTATTCATTGCTAAAGCTTCCACTGGTTTCATCAGCAGCTGAATTAAGCCCATGGGGACAGAAAGGCTTATGCAAGATGCAAGAAAAAGAGGTGCAGGAGATCGACTAAATAAAGGGCGGGTCACATCTCATTTATACACCAACTTCTTGTTCAGTTCCTAAGTTTGCACTGTAAATAACTCAAACATTAGATATTACAGCCCTACAAAATGTATCACAATAACAATGAACATGTATGGGAGTGAGAGCAAAAAAGAGTGAAGAATGGAAAATGAATAGATATTTTCTCTTACCACAAAAGGTATATCAGCATGTTGTCCTTTCCTTTAAGAATTACCTCAGTTGTTTCCATTTCCAGCATGACTTCCCAGCAATTATGCATTACTCTTATACTTCTAATATGTTTCACATTGATTTTTTTCCCCCTACTCTCTGCTGACTGCACGGTCTGAAAAAGCATTGACCTTAAAGTCAAGGTCAAGTTTGCATTCCCTGTGTAAACAAGCCAGGGGGAAGGAGAGCAAGAAAGCACTTACATCAAGAGACATATCTGAGAAACTATAAAACAAATATATTTCTTCTAAAAACACACAGCGAACGAAAGACTAAAGATGAACCCATTCAGACTCCAAATTCTGTGTTAAATAAGATCCCTAGCTACCAAGAATAAATGTTAAGGAGAAGCTATGCTATATGTGACCAGAATTAAATTGTTTTTAGTGTATTATTAGTGTAAGAACTAGTCAAGCATAAAAATGTCCCATTCCTACGGCAAGCCCAAGTCAATGGATCTGCTGTTTAGTATGTTCTCATGTAGCGAATATTTTCACTTATCCTTACATCTAAGCATTGATGCCATTGGACAATGCTACTATATAGTTTGGCCCCTGCAACGTTTTGGACCAATTAATGGCCCCACAAATTACATACTAATATATTCAATCTCATTTTCACTAAGGGTCATTTTTATCACTCTGGAAGTGTAATAGGGGCCTTACTTTAAATGTAACCAGGTTCTGTTGGATTATTTTAATTAAAAATTCAGTACAGACGTCATTCCATTGACAGGTGGAGAAACACAGGTGACGAGCAAAAGTTCAAATGAATAGCCAAACTTAGTGTAATCTCTTGAGTCTGAGAAAGTTGGCTGGAAGTCTAATGAAAAATGGCTTTTGCCAAAAACTTCTGATTCCTATACCTTCAAGTTGGGCCAGAAATATATGGTAAAGATAAGTAGTTTAGGACTTCTGCTCTGAGTTCCAACCAGAATGGGGAAATGCAAAATTGTATGAAAATGAAAAATAATTATATAGTAAGAAAGGCACATAGGAATTGCCATATTGGATCAAAATTGAGGTCCAGTTAGTCCAGTGTTATAGATACCAAGGCCAGACTGTGACCACCTAGTCTGACCTCATGTATAACACAGGGCACAGAACTTCCCCCAAATAGTTCCTAGAACATATCTTTCAGAAAAACTTCCAGTCATGATTTAAAAATTGCCAGTGATAGAGAATCCACCATGGCCCTTGGTAAATTATTCCAATGGTTAATTACTCTCACTGTTAAAAATGTACACCTAATTTCTAGTCTGAATTTGTATAGCACAATCTCTGGCAGTGGATACTACTGGTGCTTCAGAAGACAGTATAAGAACCCAACCCAACCCAACCCCCCTTCCCCCCGCAGTCAGCAGATATGGCATAACCGTCCCCCTCCACATACTTCACCCATTTTAGGTCACATCCTGATCTCTGATAGTCAGAGATCGTCTTAAACCCCAAAGCATGAGGCTTAATATCCTAATATGTCATCATTAATAATTATAACTGGCTATTCTAGTGATCTATATACATGTCTGATCTCCTCTTGGATGTTTTTGAATCATAAAGTTTCACTTTCTGTTTATAGCAAAACTTTGGGACAGTTCTTACTTTATCCAAACTGGTTCACCCATTGTCAGGTTTAATGTTTAAGTCATTCATTAAGTGCAAGGGGGAGTGGGTCATTGAGTGCTATTTTCTTAGTGGAGTTTGTTCACAAAAATAGGAAGGTCGGGAAAATGCTGCAGACACAAAACTCACGTTCCCTTCTCCCTCATCTTGAGTTATAAGGTCCCATTTCTGATCATGTAAAATTGAAGTCAACAGTTACTCTGGATTGACACCAATACAACTGAGAGCAGACTTTGGACATTACATATGTTTTCAAAATAATCTTACTCCCTTCTAAAATGCATCTCTACTACAGAGGATAAAAATAGGCTGTACATTTCCTCTGCCGCACTGCTATATCTGTAACATTAGCTTCAAGAAACGGTGTGTGCCTAGCTTCACCAACAAATTGTGACCCTTCCGTCTCTTCATTAGAGTGATTCACAGAAAAGGAGGCTTGGTTCTTGTCTCATTCCATTTTTAAACAGGTGGAACTCCACTGATTTCAGTGGAACTGCTCTGGATTAACCCTGGCGGAAGTAAGATCAGGATCAGCCTACAGTCTGTCAGAGGGGAAAGCTGGCAGAGTACCAACATGAGAGGCAGGAGGAAGCAAAATTAAAATTTGCAGATTTAAGGCCTCATCTAAAACCCACTGAAATTAATGGAACAATTCCCAGTGATTTCAATGGGCTTGGAATCAGGCCCTTAAATCTGGGATAACAGTGAAAGCCTTGGTTCCAGAAATTAGTTATGAATATAGGATAGGAACTGAGGAGGGAGCCAGAGGCGAATGCACTGAACAGAATATTAATTCTCCTTGCTCAAAAAGCTGAGCTATAAAGGGCCAGATCCTCAGATGGTGCTGATTGGCATAGTTCCACTGAAGTCAGTTTACACCAGTAGAGGAGTTGCTGCAGACTGTATCTAAAGGCATAGTCACAGTGGACTCTTTATAGTCACCTGCTGAAAGTATTGCATGCACTTAAAATTTATTCCAAAATTTCTTTGAGAGATGCAATGAAGAGTTCATTTAAGACTTTTGGAAAAGCATAGTTTCAATAACACTGCAGCAATTTCAAACTTAGCTCATCCCTAATGTCCCAAGAACGTTCAACATTTTTGTTTTGTCTTTTCTATTTTTAACTGGGCAGGTTTACAAGTCTATACTTTTCATTCATCAAAATTGCAGACCAAGTTTATTTGGAGAAAAGCATGCTGATGCCATGCTAAAAAAAAATACCCCAATCTTTCTAAATAAGCACTGCCAATGTTTATTTCTAAACATCAGAGAACCAGGGAAATATAGCAGCACTTTGAATGTTTCAATTTGGAACCATTTCTGCAGATTCAACATTTGTCAGTAGCACCCTTCTGGGACTAAACCGAGTATGTGCAGTCACATACTCTGCCAAAAGCGCAGACAGAATTTAGAGGAAAAATTCCTAGCGTCAATGTGTTTGTGAAGTAATTCCTTTTAAAAGAAATCTGAAAAAAAGAGCTTTGAAGCCAGATACCACAGCACAGTGTGTGTCATGTTTTTAATGCCTGAAAATATAGTGCGTATTACTGTCTATTTCTTATTAACAAAAATTCAATGAAAACAGCATACTTACAATTTTTCAATGACAAAAAAATTCAATTCAATTATGTATTAGTTATTACCTCTTAGATGCCACTGTATACTCTGAAAAAATGATTTTCTGACGTTATTTGAGAGACAAGGTAGATGAGGTAATATCCTTTATTAGACTGACTTTTGGTGGTGAAAGAGACAAGCTTCAAACCTACACAGAGTTCTTCTTTGTCATTTACATGTAGAACAATTTCAGTGTTAGATACCCTGGCAATTGTATTACAATATTAAGCAGGAAGGATTAATAAAAGTCCAGTAGGAAGCCCAATCCTGCATCATTTATATTAAGCAGATAATTGAATTTATGCAGATTATTAAAAAAAGTCAAACATTTCTATAGATGCCAAGAATATCATGTGTTTTTATTTATGTTTATTGCAGTAGTACCGAGTAGACCTAGTCATGGAGTAGGGCTCCTTGGTGTTAGGCGCTGTACAAACAGAGAACAAAAGAACAGTGTGTAATCTAGTGGGCCTGTCCACTAACAGGGGGACAAATCCGTCAGGCATGCCCAATGGTTTGAGTTGTGCAGGTTCTTTCATTCTTCCGCCACACAGTCACACAAAATGGAGAAAATTAGCCCTGATCTGGACTGATACTGCAGGGGCCTTTAAACCCACAAGTAACTCAAGGGTTATGGCTCTCCCTGAACCTTTGGGCCTACTTATCCCATGACAGCCTTCTGCTGCTCAGAGAAGTGTTTGTCACACCTACCCACCCCTTACAGAGCTGGGGCCTCACTTATCCCTTCCAGCTGGGAATCAGCTCCATTAGCTGCTGCTTAGCTGGATCAGGTCCCCACCATCTGCTCGCTGCGCTTCTCCATAGGCCAGAGCTTTCTGCTCCCTGGCTCTTCAGGCCCTTAAGGGGCAGATTGCCCTACTATGCAGTCCCTGTCCCAAAGAGCGTTCAGCCTATGTAACATCTCCATACAGGCAGTCCTCTACTTTACGATATTCGACTTTCTGAACTGACACCCTGAGTCGACTTACAACAATTGGTTTTGACTTTACAACACTTGGTCCTCAATGGAGTGTATTGCGGTTCCAAGTTACGATGTTTCGACTTACGACGCAATTTTCAGGAACCAATTGTGTTGCAAGTCCAAGGACTGCCTGTATTTATAATGATTTGACCCATGTTGCATAGCACATGCCCATTCCCCCTATTTTTTTTTATTCTTGTAGCTAATGGAGGAGCTATGCATGGGGATTGAGTTTACTACTATTTAGTGAGAGGGCTATGCTTAGTATTTGACTTTACTTGTGCTTTCATTCAGATGTGCACTGGAGCACCCCAGCCAGGTATCTTTGCTGGGCACCACCCAAAGACTTGTGGAATGGAGGCCACCACAAAAGAAGATGTTATGACAATGGGGCGCAGCCCAATTCTGCTAACTCTAAAAGTTCGATTTAGAGCTGGGAGAAGTATTGATAGTAACAGGGCCAGGGCCAGCCTTTTTGCTGCCCCAAGCAGCGCAAAAAAAAAAACCAACAAAGAAAACCTCAACTCGTGGAGCTGCCGCCGAAACGCGGCCGCTGGAGGAAGTGGCAAAGTGGTTATGGCCGCCGAAATGCCACCGAAAGCTGCAGAGCGCCGCCCCAATTACGGACGGCGTGTGGCCCCCCCTAATGTTCGCCACCCCAAGCACGTGCTTGGGACACTGGTGCCTGGAGATGGCCCTGGACAGTAAATGATTCATTTGATGAATGTTGCCCCCCTTTTTTTTTTTTAGGTTTGTGAATCACAACAGACGGCTTCCAGTTTTTTTAAAAAAAAGATATTCTCATAAATTAATCAGAAGACTTTTACTTCCCAGTAAGATTTCTGTGAACCCAATGGATGTTCATGGAAAACAAACAACAAGGATTGAGAGAAGCTTTGGAGAAACTTTGTGAATGCTCACACATATACTTTTGCAGTATTCACACAAATCTGGATGAAATAGTTCTGGAAAACTTCAGAAGCTTATCCAAATCAAACCCAAACTCTGAATCCTCTGAGGTTCAGAGATCACTAGAAGGAATATTTCAGTATGTTCAGACATTGTTTCCCTTCACCTCTTCTGAGCATGGATAGTATGTATTTCCCACTGTTCTCATCAGAGTGGAAAAAGGAAACTCAGTTTTTCCCTAAACATTATTCAATGGAATATTATTTCATACAAAAAGTATCACTGGTATGTTTTTATTTCACTTCAGAGCATGTGAAAAAGACTGAGATTTCATAGCACAGACAGAGGCTCATTATGGGAATGAAATCTCTGTCTATATTTGGCTACATACATTTCATAGTTTGTAAACTCAAAACTAGAAGGCTAGTTCAGCCTATTCAAAGGGAATGACATGCAGTGTCGACTGCACTTGAAACCAAAGTTTGATTGCCCTGGGCTGAGAATAATAATAATAGAACTGGAAATGATTTTTGGGATTGTGATGTCCTGGAGACAGAATTTGTTGTAGCAACTATGCACCACTGAGACATACCAGCTGGCCACCAAGATCCATGCTGCACAGAAGTCTGCAGATATATCACTGTTCCATCCCAACCACTAATGGTACGTCTACACTGCAATTAAAAACCCACAGATGGCCCATGCCAGCTGACTCAGGCTTGCAGGGCTCAGGCTAAGGGGCTGCTTAATTGCAGTGTCGATGTTTCGGTTCAAGCTACAGCCCGAGCTCTGGGACTCTCCCACCTTGCAGGGCCCTTGAGCCCATGCTCTAGCCCAAACTCAAATATCTACAGCACAATTAAACAGCTCCTGAGCCCAATCCCCAAGAGCCTAAGTCAGCTGGTATGGGCCAGCTGAGGATTTTTAACTGCAGGGTGGTCATACCCTGAAGTGTCAATGTGAGCCTGGGGTAGAACTAAAAAAGAGCATGGAGGAAACAGGGAATGAACTAAAAAAAATCAGAAAATGGCACTAACAATGAGCTCTGAATTTACCCAGGAGCATTTATTAATGGAATTGATATTCAAGGCACAGAAATGCATTTCAACTTCCTGATCCTTTCTATAACTAACGAATTTTTTTTCTGTAGTTCATGGGAATGGATGGCTGTTCATTGCTGTGTTACAGGATGTGACAACAACTGTCCTCTGAAACTTACAGGACATTGCTATTTATCAAAATTTGCAGATGATACAAAACTACTCAAGGCAGACCGCAAAGAGTTACAAAGGGATCTCACAAAATGGAGTGACTGGGCAACAAAATGGCAGATGGAATTTAGTGTTGATAAATGCCAAGTAATGCACATTGGAAAACATAATCCCAACTATATGTATAAAATGATGGGGTCTAAATTAGCTGTTACCCCTCAAGAAAAATATCTTGGAGTCATTGTGGTTAGTTCTCTGAACACATCCAATCAATGTCCAATCAGCAGCACAGACAGAAAAGCTAAGAAAAAGTTGTGAATCATTAGTAAAGGAATATATAATAAGATAAAAACATCATATTGCTTTTATATGAATTCATGGTACGCCCACATCTTGAATACTGCATGTAGATCTGGCCACCTCATGATTGTTGGATGATCTGGATGAAAAAAACTTGATATTAATCTATATTCTGGAGATGGACAGATTGTCCACATTGACAGTAGAAGGGATCTACTCAAGAATCTAATCACTGAATAAGCATGGAAGTCTTCTTGTGTGCATAGGTGGCCTTTCTGGTTGAAAGAGTTTGCTAGGGAAGTGCTTCAGTTTGAAACACCAGATCGGCCAGACTGACATTTCTCTAGTATAATAGGAATAATAATTTACAGGGAGCTAAAGGTATGAAGAAAAGGCAATGGATCCTACACTAAAAATGGATTCAGATTTATGAACAATCAACCTGGAAAATGTTGGGAGAAAGATGTCTAAATCATAGTTCCCTGGAAAACAATATGGCAGATTGACAAAATGCTATGTTACAGTGAACTGGTATCCCGAAGAAGGATGGACCAATAGTTAAGGCACTCAATTCCCTGCTTCTTGTATGACCCTTGGCAAGTTATTCAGTATCTCTGGGCCTTAGCTCCCCTTTTGAAAAATGGGAATAGTAGCACTTCCCGACCTCACAGGGCTGTTTTGAGGATTATATATATATATAAGATTGTTAGGTGCTTAGATAGTGTAGTAAGAGGGTCATATAGGCAACTTAAATAGAATATTACCCAGCTGTACATTATGGAGAGCTGAACTAACCTAGAAATATTTCACGTTCCTTAAACTCCAACAATTGTGCGCCCCCTTGAACAAACATTTATTGTGGTCAGTGTGACACTAGAGCCAGCGGATTTGTTTGCATTTGTGTTCCTTAGAGAATCCCAGAGAACTTGTGTTGCTATTATGATGCCTAAATTGGTAGGACTAACATTAGGCCATACATCCTTTATTCATTTTAGTACTATGGCAACTATTATCTTTTTGGATTCATTATAAGGATTATTGGCAATCCAAGGAGGTAACTTAGAAAGCAGAAGTGATCTAATAAATGAAATACTGTTTTTGAGAACACTATATAGTATGGTTGGGCGTGAACATAGTAATAGCATAAATTCCAGCCCGTGCTGAGATACCTGGCAATGAAACGCCAGATAAGGAAGTGAAAATGCTTTAAAAATGAAGAAACTGATATAAAAATTCTTCCAAGTAAGCAGGAATTTAAAAGTTTAGTTTAAAAAGGATATAAAAAGAATGGCAAGAAATCTGGACCAAGGAGATTCTACGAAAAATGCCCCAAAATAGAGGATAATGTGATACTCCAAGGTTTAGATAGGAGCAGTGAAGTATTCATATTTAGACTGTTAACTGATCACTGTAGTTTGAATCCTAATTTATATTTATTGAATCAATATAAAGATGGGTTGTGTAACACATGTAAGGTTAAAGAAACAGTTGATCATTTGTTATGGGAATGCAGGGAGTGTTCCCAGAAAGAGAGGCTCTTGATGAAGAACTTAGATGTTTTAACATGACAGACTATATCAGGGATTGACAACCTTTGGCACACGGTAAGCCCCCTGGTGGGCCGGGCCACTTTGTTTACCTGCCGCATCCATAGGTTCGGCCGATCGTGGCTCCCGCTGGCCACAGTTCGCCATTCCAGGCCAATGGGGGCTGTGGGAAGCGGCGCGGGCCAAGGGATGTGGTGATTGCTGCTTCCTGCAGCCCCCATTGGCCTGGAGAGGCAAACTGCAGCCAATGGGAGCCATGATTGGCCAAACCTGTGGATGCAGCAGGTAAACAAACCAGCCCGGTCTGCGCGGGAGCTTACCCTGGCGAGCCAAGTGCTAAAGGTTGCCGATTCCTGGACCATATTGTGAAGGGTTTTGTGAGTGTATCAGGAACGGGGGAAAGGTACCCATTTAAAAAGCTCTGCTATGTTTTCTTAAGAATATATATAGCAGGGTAAGAGAGGGCAGTGGCCTGAATGTACAAGGAATATAGAAGGTGGTGATTATTCTCAGTAGATGAATTTGCTTTGCCATAAACCATAAGAAGCATTTGCTCACAACTGCCACAGATCCTGCTCCTGCCTTGCCCGCAGCTTTGCCCCACTTCAGGTTGCCCAGTCCTAGCCCTGGACTCCGATTCCTGACTACTGACTCGTGCCCCCACCACCCACGTCCCAGTCACTGACAGAAAGTGAAATGAAATACAAGTAAATTGGTTATCTCAGAGCTCTAACGTTATATCAGAAATGCTTCTGATCTGGAAACAGAATTGGCTCCCTAACAACGATTTGATTCAAGATGTTTTAAGAACTGAAACACTCTTGCAGGAAGGGGAACTGAAAGGAGATAAAACAGCCCTTTGAAAGTCAAGATGCCATATTTCTGCTAACTGGGTCTGCCATTGTCAGGTTCTGAGTAATACAGGGTGTAACAAAACCTTCTTTGTTCTTATGGTCTCTTAACTGAGCACGATGAGATAAGAGGTAAGTCAAGGTTCATTTCACTGGTAAAACACAAAGTTATTAATTAACTGGCTTTGCTAAATAAAGACTTGCTAAGAGCAGAAAGTCTGGCAGGAGTCAAGTCCAGGTGCAGCAAAGCCCTAAGCAAGGCAGTTATTGTATGGCAGGACTAAATATAGTGAATTATGTCAAGGGCCGTTTTGTTACTGGGGCCTGCGGTTCCCCCATCTTCTCACTTACTCGGGCTCTGCAGCTGCCATTTGAGAAGGATGAAATTCAAGAGCGTCCCATTACAGTGTCCTGGAGTGGGTTAGCAACCCGCTTTTCCACCTGATTATTAATGGATTCATATTGTGTGTTAGATTGCAAACTCTTTGAAGCAGGAAGCATACATATCTCTGGTGCGGATCCTGCAAACACTTAACCAAGAACTTCCCTTCACTCAATTAATGGGACAACTAACACGAGTAAAGTAACAGTTGCAGGATTGAGACTATGTTGGTACAGCGTGTAGTACAACAGCTCCCTGAGTGCGGCCTTTAGGCATGATCATAACTTGAAAACTGAACAACGCTGACAATATGTTAATCGGGATGGACCTTTTCTTCTCTATTTGAGTAAGGCCTCAGATTTGACCTGTGACATTAATGTTGTGTTAAAAGGGCATTCCTACTATACTCCATACTCAGAAAGGTACCTCCACGTTACAGTATGTCTCAAGTACGTATGATGAGTATAGACATATTGTAGCTTTGCCCTGCTATGGCATCAGCATGGGCAATCCATAGAAAAGGCGTGAAATGAAGGAAGCGGTGCTGTTTGGTTCATGATAAGGGGAAAATGGTTGTCTTCTGTAGCTTTCACAGAGGCGGGAGCCAAGGACAGACAACATGGAGAAGCTGGGTAATGTGGCAAGAGCGGGAGACTGTAGTTGGCAGCTGAAGCTGTGCTGCTTAGTTCAAGATGGCTGAGCAGAGCTGGCAGCGGAAGTGGTCGATGACAAAGAGAAAGAGAAAAAGAGATGAGAAGACATCATGCCACAAGGCGAGAGAAGTGATGCCACAAGAATAGATATTTTCATGGAAGCACGAGAGGACCTCTGAGATGGATTCATAGCAGCAAGAGAGCAGAGTTGCAGCGGGAGCAGTGGGTGGCAGATGAACTGCTCCATCTGCTGAAAGCAGTATGGCGTCTGCACGCCAAAAAGGCGTGAAACGATTGTCTGCCGTACCTTGCACGGAGGGAGGGGCAACTGATGAGATGTGCCCAGGAAAACCCATGAGAATGTTTTTGCCCCCATCATGCACTGGCAGCTTAACCCAGAATTCCAATGGGTGGCGGGGACTGCGGGAACTGTGGGATACCTACCCACAGTGCACCACTCCGAGAGTCGATGCTAGCCGCGGTACAGTGAACACACTCCGCCTAATCAGCCCACTTACTGGGGACACACACACTCGAATGTATACAATCTGTTTAGATAATTCAAACTCTATAAATATGCTATAATTTCATAGTGAAGACAAGCCACTAGACTGTAGGATCTTCAGGGCAAGGACTGTCCCTTGCTATATGTTCATACACTATCTAGCACAATCATGCTTGGGCCTACCAGGTGCTACTGTAATGCAAACAAATATCTAGAACAGAAAAGACATGATAGATGGAAATAGCAATAGGAGACATGAACCATGGAGAAAAGAGGATCAAAGGAAGCAAACATAGGAAGCTGAGCAATAATAAGGGAGTAAGGACAGATTTGAACAACATTGAATGCAAAAGGGATGATTTTATGCCAACAGCATAGATGGATTGGCAGTCAGTAGCGTGGAAAAAAAAAGAGAGGGTTTCTAGGGTCCAGGTTGTTCTAACTTTCACCAGCAGTCGTTCTGGCTCCCAGAACTACCTAAAATCCAGGTGACTCAAAAGTAGCTTAAAGCCACCTTTTCTCTCCATCCCTCCCTCTGGGCTTCACCTTCTTTGCTGTGCCTCCCAGGCATAGACTCAGAGTCCCTGATTCTGCTTTCCCCTGTAACAAAAACCAGAGTGGCGGGAAGGCGGATATAACAGAGAAACAAGAGCAGGAAATACTACACGCATAGAATCATGACAGAAACTAGAGATGGAAAAGAGCCACCAGCATGAGGTTGTTTATCCCATACCTCTTCACCCTGTGCGGTAACTAGGGAAAGTGGATTCTGAAAAAGAATTAGGCCTGTATTATAGTAAAGATACAGGACTGTTCCCTGCAGTACGTTGGCTTCTGATTTGTCCACTCTACTTTTGAATGTTCTAAGCACTTCCACCACTTCCTTCGTCTTTGTGCTTTTCCTCACCCGCCAAACAGATGGCATTCTCTGAACTTCCTTGTACACTTTGCATCTCCACTTTCCATCAGAGATGGCTCTGTACATTATTTATCACAGTTAGTATTTGCGCTACTAAGATGCAACCAGAGACGCATGTACAGCTTGTGTCATGTAACTACAAGGGAACAACAATGGAGTGCCACTCCCAAAGGCTGTAACATTCATCTGATGACATGTGTCAGCAGTACGCAGCTGCCTGCTCATGGTGGCTCCGCTGGAAAACTCCCAGAACTCAGAGCATTTGTGGGAACAAATAAGGTCCTCTCCTCTGGGATTTCTAGAGGATTAAGAAAGAATTGGGGCCCTTTTAGAGATTAGTGTATAGTAAATTATTCCATTTATTTGTTATTCATGATGAATAATAAATTATTCTCACAACATTTACTAGTCTGTTCATTTATAATACAGTGCAGGGGAATGTTTGGAACTAATTACTGCTAAAACAGCCTTTCCAGTTGCAAAAAATTGGCTTCTGTGGTTTTATTATATAGAATTTATTTGGCTCTAATTAAACAATGTCTCTGTAGGTTCACCTCTATCACATGTCTTCCCTCTGTGACGTCCCAGCTCTTGAGCCTAGGTGTCGGAGTTCCCAGTCGGCCATTGCATCCTGGCCTCTGCCCAATGTCTGCTGAAACTTATGGGGCTTGGGAGATAGTAGGACTATTGCCTCAGCCAAGACATCACACATGAGAGTATTGGCTGGAGGATTGCGTGGCTCCACCAATTAGTCCAGTCATGCTATTTAAGCCAGAAGAAACCACAGGAAGCTGTCTGAACAATAAGGTGATTTTCTGTTGGGGCTGCCTTGGATTCCGCTTCCTGCCTCCTGCCTCCAACCCTATTTCTGATCCCTGCTCAGCTCCTGCCTCACCCCTGCCTTCGCTTCTGTTCCCACAATGCTCCTGCTCCATGCTTGATCCTCACCTCTCCTCCGTTTCCTGCCCTTATGCCTTGCTTCCAGCTATCAGTTACAAGTCATGGCCCTGTCCCTGTCCTCCATCTTCTGACTCTGCCTTGGCTCTGGCATTTGGTATCTGACCCTGGTTCCAACCCTCAGCTTGGATTCCTGGCTCTGAGTCTGGCTTGATCCCTGGCCCTGGTAGTTGGCAGTTGACTCCAGTGCTGACGCATGTCTTCATTCCCCAGGCTGCTCCCTCTTTCCCCGAATACGCCACCTAGCAAATGTCCACATTGTGCACTCTGGCCCTGATTTAATGAAGTATGTAAGTGCATGCTGAACTTTGCCTCTTGGCTGGTTATTAACATGTTCTGGGATATTAGCTACAAATATTAGGTCATCCCGCCTCACAATACATCCTGTCTGAGTAGTTTGGAAAAAATAGGAAACCAGTGAATGATACTAATAGTATTCAATCAGCAACTGATAATACTTGGTTATTCAATCAGAACTGTTAATACTTAGTTAATAACTATGTTGTTTCCTTGCCAGTTGCCTAACCTAGCACACAGCTGTCTACCTATAATTGTTCTGTAACCCTTTTATTGAGAGTGAGGTTGCCTAACTGTGTTTGTGTAATTGATTTGGACAGTCTCGTATTTTCATTGCTCTTTGTGCAGTAAGAAGCCCCAAACTGCATTGCTCACTATACCGACAATGGTACTCTTTGTTCATGCCATAATAAAGCTTTATGGGCTAACTGCCCATATTTTCCTGCAGTGCACTGATACAAACACAGCAGCGCAGTAAGTGCAGATGTGCAAACTTGGTGGACATGTGGCTGTGGGGAAAAAAATTCAATTTTGTTTGCTGGCAGTTCAGATTAGCGTTATTAGTGTTATTAAAACATAGTTCTACTTGTGGTGTGGATAGGGCTCTAATTCTGGATTTCTCTTTCCCCAGGAATCCATCCTTCATAATAAGATTGTGGGTCAGATCTTTAGCTGATATGAATTGGCATACCTCCATTGACATTGATGGAGCAATGCAGGTTTACACTAGCCGAGTTGCCGGTCCTGTATTTTTTAATATTTTTTCTCATTTCTGCTACATACCTAGTATCAGCCTTCTCTTGTGCCCTACAATGATATGATATTCAGATTTCCGGGCCCTATCATAGGATAGCGCTCATGCTGACCTGGTCCAATGGCTGCTTTAGAAGCTCGCAGGAAGTTCCATGTTCTTGAAGAATTGATCCTCACACAATTCAGTCTGAAACTGATTATCAGAACTCCTCACAACTGGCTATCAGCGTTCTTTTGGTTTATTCTGATTCCTCAGCAGAAGCCTGTTTGCCATATGCCGTCTCTGTAACCTGCTAAAAGCATTCTGAATCATCATGAGCTTTTATTTTTTTCATTGTCACAGTGGTAAATTATTGTCAGCATGGAGACAATGCGGGTGACTAACCTCATAAAATGTAGTAAAATAATTAATAAAATCTTGACTAACAATAGCTCCATGGCCGCATCTGCTGACAGCCTGTCAGAAGTAGGCACTCTGAGCAGACTGTGCCCTTTAGAGGACACCAGCTGATTGCTCTGTGGAGGATACATTCTAGGTCTGAGCCAAGAGAGAAATACCTGACCCATCAAAAAACTGCTCTTGAGTACTGCCAAAAAACACAGCAGAGCTTGATTTTCAGCACTGATGAACACCCTTAGCCCCAACACTGACTTCAACTTGTGCTGTCGGTGCTCAACACCTCTAGAAATCAAGCCCATTCTGCCTTGATAATCCTACCCAACCAGTAGTGGGGAGAATATGTTCCGGGTGTTTGGTACCCACACCAAATTAGCCACCAAAGAGTGCGTGTGTGTGTATGGGGGATGGGAGATAGAGATGCTAGCTAAATTTTAACTATGATCTCTGTTGCTGGGGGTTACTGCTTCCAACAATGCTGGACACTAAAGAAGGAAAATTTCCTCTTTGGTAATATTCATGCTGAATCATGATCCCATTTTAGTCAAAGGCACAAATCTGACAGGATTTCAATGATACTAAGACTTGACACATAGGAACCAAGCCAAACTCCCCCTCCTCCTCCCCATCAGCCATTTTGGCAGTAGAACATTTACACCGGGGGACACTCTCGAAGAGTTTTAGAATGAAGGTGGATGTGACCCTTTAAAACTGCCCATCTCTTACAGTCCCTGCTACAAACTCTGACTAATAGTCTGGATCATTAGACATGTAAGACACTAAGCATTGTTGTAAACTGCAGCACAGGAGAAGCCGTTTACAGTGCACAATGAGCAGTTTTAGTGGGCCTGCAAAACCCAAGAGCTAAGGTATGTATTCTTGAGTACCATCTACTGGAACCTTACCTATTAACTAACTTGCTATTTGCATATCTACAGTGCACTCTTGTAACCAAGAAAACCAATTCATCTTTAAGGCAGCCATCTACCCCAAGAGGTAGAAGACATTATCCGAGACAGTAACACAAGGAGACCAAGGCACATTGTGTGTACACCCATGTCATTATAATTATTAATATTCCAATGGTGGTCAAGCACTTGTAGAACTCTAACGAGAACATCCTCTTATGTGCTGTTTCCAGAATTTATGCACAGCAAGCAATAAATAAACATCAATTAATGAAGCAACTATAGAAAAATTAATTAAACCATGAGAGGATAAAAGCATCTATTCAGCCTTGTAAAAATGGAAGACAAATTCATAAACCCCTCCCTGCTGTTTAACAGAAAGCTCTCAATTCCAGAGGAAGGAAATCATTATTTTTTTAATTGCATACTACTTTTAAATTAATTTCCACAAGTACCACAAGTAACAAAAGGGAGAAGGGGGAAAGCAAAGATTTTACAATTAAATTAGTACTTGGGGGCAGCCTAGCATTTATTGGTAATGATCCAAAGTCTGCATATCCTATAATTTCTCCGTAGGTGGCAGAGGGATGGAAGAGAAAGGAAAAGCTCTTCAGAGACAGCAAATTAAAGTCTATCCATAGAGTTCCACAAAGTCCATAATTCAGAGATTCATTAATAGCACCTAACACTATAAATCCACAGGTATAACCACTAACACATTAATTTTCCTCAATTATCCCTTGTGACGGAGTCAGACCAGAAGGATATAGGACAGTGCTGGAAGGCAGGTACATTAGTCTCAGGGTGTGCAGGTCCCTGTTCCCTGGATAGCCAAACAAAGGCTACTCCAGGCCAATCAAGACACCTGGGGCCAATTAAGAACCTTCTAGAAAGGAGTAGAAACAGCTAGCCTAATTGGGACACCTGAAGCCAATCAGGCACTGGCTGAATCCAGAAAAAAACCTCCCAGTTAGTCAGGTGGGTTGTGGGTGTCAGGAGCTGTGGAAGGAAGTTATGCTGTTGGTGAGACTGAGTGGTGGACAACTTATCATACAGAAGGAAGGAGGCCCTGAGGTAGGGGTGAAGTGGAGTTTGAAGAAGCGGGGACTGCTGTGGGGAAGTAGCCCAGGGAATTGTATTGTGTTTTGTGGATAAAAGGTGAGCCATCTTAGCTGATACTATTAGGGTCCCTGGGCTGGAGCCCAGAGTAGAGGGCGGGCCTGGGCTCCCCCCTTTCTGCCTCCCCTAATTAGTCTCTGAGATTGGGAGACAATAGAGACTGTGCCAGGAAGGATAGCTTCTCCTCACTGGTTTGTGATGAAAATGGCTCAGTAGACTGTGACCTTGTCTCCAGAGAGAGAAGGGCTCCGTGGAGGGTCACAGTGAGCCGCTGAGGCTAGTAAAAATCCGCCAGGAAATGCAGGATCCACGAAGATAAGGACAGAGCTTTGTCACACCCTAAAGACAGTAAAACCAAAGGAGAGATGAAGAAATGGACGAGGAGGGCTTAGTTCTCTTTTCAAATTATGTGCAAAGACCATCGAAACAGCATTTGCCCTCAGAATATTGTATTCTGAGCCCAAACCAGCCCCCCATAGTCAATGGGACCCTTTCCATTGACTTTATTGGAGGCTGGATCCGGTCCTCTGGAAAGAAATTAGAAAACAAAGCAAGAAAACTGATGAGGAAGAGCTTGGTGTTGTGAAGAGTTCAACTGAAGGCATGGTAGCGTATGTATGTGTATGCAGGACAGAAGGTTACTTAGTACTCTCTCTCCTTTCTCAACAATGATGGATCCAGCATTATTTTCCTTTTCTTTGTGCCTTGTTAAGCATCTTTTTGTGTTCTCAATGACATAACACAGAAGGCATCTTTGTCCTGAAAGAACATTTGGTCTGATCCTGCACCACTAAAGTTAATGGGAATTTCACTCTTGATTTCAGTGGGAGCAGGATCTGGGCCAATTTGGATTTTTTTTTTTAATGAGGTGGTGATGGAGTCTGATACCAGGAAGCAAAGAGAGGGAGCTGGACATGCTTTAGGGGACACTGAGTTCTTTCCTCTATGCTGATTTGTGGGACTGTTCCACAATTTTAATTTAGCAGAATCACTTGAATGCTCTTTATAAACTATCCATACTCATTGAAAACACACAAACTATATATCTTTTTTGAATCCTAAGCACATTTTTCTTTGACCATAAATTGCTGGCATTTTTTGTGGTTAATGGCCAGGCAAGAGTATTCTCTTAGCCCCTTAACTGTTGTATCTCCAGTTCCAGTCATCATCACTGTTTGGCAGTGTCCAACTGCAAACATGGTTGTGCTTCTTACAACACTTACAGCACTTACAACACTCTAGTATTATTTGTATCATCATCCCTATTTTACATACAAGTAGGCTGAGACACAGAGACACAGAGAGCTCAAGTGAGTTGACTCAGTTCACACAACAAGGCAGTGACTTTACTAGGCTAGAACCCAGGTTTCCTGACTTCGAAGCCCAGAGTCCAACTACAAGACAGCGTGGCTCTCTTTTTCCCCACGCTTCTTCAGTCAAGCCAGGAGGGCATCCATCCCATTTTCACAAGGGAAAATATGCCAGGATCTCAGTGTCTTTTAAAGAAAACCAGTAGGGAAATGTGACATTTTTCTTCCTGGTCTCCTTTCCAAAAGGTACTAGAAACAACCCACTTGTGCGGCGGTGCTGAGTACAATCGCACCAGAGATCCCGCCAGCTAGAGTAGTACAATGAGCAGGAATATGCCCTCTGGATGGCTACATATGTCTAAAAGAATAAAATAATGAACCTCAGAGGCTCAGAATACTACAGACCACATTTGTGTTGGGAAGTCTTCCCAACAGCTCTTAACCCTCCCTCCCAGGGGTGATTATTATAACAGTGTTTGCACTGCACAGCGATACCCTATAGAGAACCTGTTCCATGGACACAACATGCTTATGCTTATCCTTTATGCTATGAGACCATTAACGATAAAACGTTGTGCTGATATAGTACCTTTCATCTGAGGTTCTCAAAGTGCGATACACCCATTAAAAACATTAATAACCATAATAATACTGCCATTGCATAATGCCCAATCCTGAGGTTGCTCATCAGTTTTTATTCAATCCTTACTCAGACAATGCCCCGTTGGCTTTGTGTTTGTCTGGAAGCTTGATTTAGTTAGGCCTAGGTGCAAACTGAGCACCAACCTTAGGAGTTGGACAAGAGTGCGTTTTATCCAAGGATTTCAAGGGACTTGGGAAACAATTTAACTTGTTTCACCTGTAAGGTACTGTAAGCCTTTGTAAAATCCATCTCACAAACAGATAAAATGAGGCAGAGAGGAAGTTGACAGACTGGATAAGGTTCACAGAACGTACAAGTATCGGTGGCAGGACCAGAGCCCAAGAGTCCTGACTTCCAGGCCATTGTTCTAAGTATTAGATAACAGTCCATCCCACATTCTCTGGAAGCAGTATTGTCTTTTCTAGAGAAAATTCTGACAACCAGGTTAAAATCTCCCTGATCCTCTACCTTGTAACCTATGAGCTTCTCTCAGAAATTATTTTGACTGGCTGACACTCGTTATTTAGTTTATTTATTTATCAAAAATTCTCAACAAGTAACCTGGCAGGCTGAAAAATAACAATATTTTGCACATGTAAGGCACTTTCTATCAACATTTGACAAATGTTAACAAATCATTCCTCACAACAGGTCAGGGAGTCAATGACAATTATTTATACCCAGTTGGAAAAATTAGTAAGACAATACCAAAGGTTGTCCCCTAACTTTAATGGAGTCGCTCCTAATTTACACTAATACAACAGAGAAGAGAATCAGGGCCTGAGAAGCTGAGTGGTAGAACCAGGCCTAAACCCATGTTTCCTGAATCCTAGTTCCAGAATTAACTTGGATCCAATAGGAGAAAGAATAGAGCTTCAACTGGTATGAACTGGCACAGCTCCACTGAAGTCAGTGGAACTGCTTTGATTTATACGAGATGAGGCTCTGGCCTTAAATACTTAAATTACTTCCCATCCACTTTACAATGAGATCCTAATTTACATAAAAAGAATACATGGCACCCAAAAACTAGATGTCCTCATCACCATTCTGCAGATGATTTCCTATGTTAATGTAATTACGTAACTCCCATCCTGTAGAGAATTTCTGGGAAGAAAGTCAAGGGAATTTCTCAGAAGGCAGACAAGGGACTTGTTCAGTGCTGTCCAGAATTTTATTGTTTCAATGCTTTCTCACATGAAGTGCTTTGTCTTTCCTCGGCTCTTTACAGTAATTGCCTAGACAGGTGGAGCTTGACACACGAGAACCTCAAGCTGTAACTTTATTACCAACAGAAAAGATTCCTTTTTTTTCTTAATAATCAGAGCTGGTTTATATGTTTGATCAAGAATTGATATGCCCTGCTCTGTGGCAAAACGTAACCCATTGCCTAATTTACTGCTGTGAATAATGCTAGTGTTCTGTCTAAGGCAAGAAGAATATTATGATTTCAATACCTAGCCCTGTATTTGTCCTTGGTTCATGCACCAGAACAAAATAGGGCTTTGAGTCTATTTTCCCATTTAACCGTACATATTAATTTTTCTCTTTTATAACCTGCAGCATTATCAGCAGCAAATTACCATTACTGATAACTCATTAGCAGATAAAATATAAGGCAATGCTATTGACATCTGAATGCAACCAATGACAACTGCATTGGTTCCTGGTTATTGGGCTTTTAGCATTCATTAAGGCCCTGTAAGCAGTCTGTGGTTAAAATGTTGATATATGCAGCATGTATTGAAATCTTTGTCTGCATTAGCTGAGACAGCAGCTTGCACCACCTTCGCAGCCTAACAAACTGATTTATCACAGCTTCCTAAACTCTTTTTAGGAGGCTGTTTTGTTTTTAACAGCTTAAATCAATTTTTTTTCACATGGTGAAATTTATCAACATCTGTGTCTCACATTGCACTGGGTGCTAGCCTGGCCTGGATGGTTGTAGCTTTAAGACTGCAATATACAAGGGGTGTAATGAACTGAAAGCCGTGTGTCACTTTGATCCTCCAAGAAGTGTGTGTGACTGCTGTCAAAATGGTAGCTAATTTAAGAGGTGATACTTGGTCTAGGTGTTGTTTTCCATTCTGAAGGAAACATACATGATCATTTGTTCTCTTGGCTTTCTATCATTCCAATGGGAAAAGGCAACAGGCTACAACAAAACACAGAATAAGAAAGCACAAAGAGGACAGTCTAGTTATACTGCGGCACTCATTGCCACAAGATATTGATGAAGCCAAGAATTTAGTAAAATTCAAAGAGTGGTTGGGCATTTATATGGACAACAAGTATTCAGAGATATAACAGTCAATGCAAACATGGAGTTTTGAAGGATTAAATCCCTCATGTTTCAGGGTTTAAACCAATCTCTAATAGAGATTAGGTTGAGATCTTAATGGAAGTGGATTCTGCCACATCTTCCTACTATGGTGATCTTGCATTCATCTTCCTTTGAAACATCTAGCACTCACCACTTTTGGAGACAGGATACTGGGGTAGATGATCCGTCTTCCAATGCAGTGTGGCAATTCCTGTTCTCTCCAGTCACCCTGCCTCCTGACTAAATACCACATGCTGCTTTGGCTTTTTCTTGCTTACAGTTCCCACATCTGCATTATGAATATGTTGAAACATGACTTCCCCATTGGACCATTCCTCCTGTGTCACTGTTCAAACATAGCTTGTCTCTGTCCACAACAATTGGCCAATCCATGTTAGGAAGCAATGTGGTAGGAGCCATGTTTGGCCCATGTTGTAACACCACAGCCTTGAGATGGAAGTGAGGTGGAGCAGCACCACTTGAGGAAAAGCGCTAAAGAAACTGTACCTCAGAAACATACCATCTCTGCCAAGCCTGATCTCTGCACACAGGGGATATGCATATTACAGCAGCCTAATGGAGTCATTAGTCCCTCAGTTGTACTGTCCCTGTCCCTTCACCTTGCCGTATCTCTGCCCCTCCATCACTCTTTTGGTATCCTGATCAGCTCCAAGTGCAGGGAGCACAAGGGACTGACCATGTGAACAGAGAGCAGGCTTGGCAGAGATGGTGTGTTTCTGAGGTACAGTTTCTCTACTGCTTTGCTTCAGCTCCACCCCACCTCCATCTCATGGCTGTGATGTTATAACATGGGTCAAACATGGTTCCCACCATGGGAAATACAGCCCGATGTGCAGTGGTTTTGAATCAGTTATGTGAGCACTTAGCTGGATGTGAGTGTGTGCCCAGCTGGCTTGCGGGCCTGCTTACCAGGAGCTTGCTGTAAAATTGTTAAAAATTAGAAAGCGGGTCATAGTTGGGGACCTAAGAGCTTCCTGTGATCATGGCTCCAGGGCAGCCCGGCAGCCCCAGGCTCCATTCCCTGTTGTGGAAAATTTCAAAAAGTTTAGGTTTTGTTCCAGATTAGAATGAAAACAAATTTCAAAATCCTCTACAAAACAGAATTATCTTTCTCCACTCTACTCAAAATATAAGTATTTTTTCTACTTATCTGCCTCTGAGCATCTTATCTAATTATCTTCAGAGACACTAGGAGTGAAACAACACATAATATAGTTGTGAAACACACTTCGGACCTGTAAGAAACATACTATTTAGGATCTAGTATATGGTACTGAAAGCTCATTCCAGTGGCAAATATGCTAGGTCCAAGCCACTAACTCTCTTAAACCACTGCCTACTGGAAATGTACAGGCTGCTGGATCTGTTCAAATTGGAATTCTCTCCAATTTACATAATCCATGGGACGGAGCTGTGCTGACTTTCACCAACTGAATATAGGGGGAACAAATATTTGTTAATGTGTTCTTCAATCTAGCAGAGACAAGTATAGACAAATTCTGACAGGAAATCAGTGAGGGTAATTAACCACTGGTGCAATTTACCAATGGTAGTGGTGGATTCTCCAACATTGGCAATTCAGATCAAGATTGGATGTTTTTTCTAAAACCAATGCTCTAGAAATTATTTTGGGGGTAGTTCTGTGGCAGGGGATGGGTAAACTGTGGCCCGGGGGTTGCATCTGGCCCTTTAGACATTTTAATCTGGTCCTCAAACTCCTGCCAGGGATTGGAGTCCAGGGATTGCCCTGCTGCATGAATGCCATGGCTCTGCGCAGCTCCTGGAAGCAGCAGGATGTCCCCCTTCTGGCTCCTATGCGTAGGGTCAGCCAAGGGGCTCCACACGGTGCCTCCATCCCAAGTCCTGCCTCTGCAGCTCCCATTAGTTGGCAACCATGGACGGGGCAGTGCGCAGAGCCATCTGGCAGCGTCTCTGCATAGGAGCCAGAGCGGGGGACATGCTGCTGTTTCTGGAAGCTGCTTGAGATAAGCACCACCCAGAGCCTGCAGCCCTGGCCCCCTCCAGTGCTTCAGCCCCCTGCCCCAGCCCTGATCCCCTTTCCTCACCCTGAACTCCTCATTTCTGGCCCACCGCAGAGCCCACACCCCCTGCCGGAGCCCTCACCCCCTTCCAAACTCCAAACCCCAATTTTGTGAGCATTCATGGCCCACCATACAATTTCCATATCCAGATGTCGCCCTCGGGCCAAAAAGCTTACCCACCCCGGTCTATGGTCTGTGTTACATAAGAGGGCAGACTAGATGATCAGAGCGGTCCCTTGTGGCTTGGAATCTATGATGGATGGAAAGTGCAGAGTACGATTATTAACGAGAGGGTGGTATTTTTTAATAAAACATGTTGACAGGGGGTTCTGCTTACAGTATGATGTTGGTGTAAAATAGACTGCCTGAAATGATATGCATATACGCGTTCTAATTGATTAGGAGAGAAGTAATCAGGCATCAAAATGCCTCCTCTACTGTGTGATGCATGCTCTCCTCTAAAGTGCTACTTGCTTGTTGCTACATTGTTCGTGTTTCTTGACATCTGTTCTCTATTTCTTCCCCCATAAATTCAGTGTCAGATCAATAGCATATGGAATCTGCAGCTGTAACTTATAGTCCACACTGGTTTTCTCACCATTTCTCTCTGTTTTTTCTGGTGGCCCAATAACAAGCGTTCTGTTATATAACAGCCTCAACAAATACAACCAATTCTGTCTCCGAGAAGCTTCACTATTCTTAACCACACTGTGGTTCTGTTCTTTGAGGTAACCTCTCTGCTCATATTGCCTACATGGAATAAACAGCCATGGGTTGCAAAGATAAATCAGAAAGCAAAAGAGAAACAATTCCAACCACCATGACCGCCTTGTGAAAAAGCAGTGCGCCAGGTCGTCAGCTGGCATCACTCCCCTGATCTCAATAAAGCTATGCTGATTTACACACGCTGAGGATCTGACCCCACATTGTTCATGATTGGGGCCACAAAAAGCACCTCCTTGTAGCTGGGAATTTTTAATACGTAGCAAGACATTGATAATCACTGTTGTGGGTTTTTTTTTCTTAATTTGCTCTAAAATCTGTTTATACCACTGAAGGCAAGAGTATCTATCACAGGTGTGGGCAAACTTCTTGGCCCGAGGGCCACATTGGGGTGGCAAAATTGTACGGAGGGCCAGGTAGGGAAGGCTGTGCCTCCCCAAACAGCCTGGCCCCACCCCCTATCCGACCCCCACCGACTTCCCGCCCCCTGACTGCCCCCCTCAGAAACTCCAACCCATCCAACTCCCCTTGCTCCTTGTCCCCTAATCGCTCCCTCCAGAGACCCCACCTGCCCCTAACCATCCCTCTGGGACCCCGCCCCCCTATCTGTTCCCCCGCCCCCTCCCCTGACTGCCCCAGCTCCTATCCACAGCCCCCTCCCCCTGACAGACCCTCGAGACTCCCACATCCTACACAACCTCCTCATTCCCCATGCCCTGATCACTCCCCCCAGAACATCCGCCCCATCCAACCACTCCATGTCCCTGCTGACTGCCCCCTGGGACTTTCTTCACCTTATCCAACCCACTGGCTCCCTTACCTCATGATGCTCAGAACAGCGTGGTTGGCAACCACGTGGCCTGCTGGAGCCAGACACGCTCCCCGTCCGGAGCCAGTCACACCACTGCAGCGCTGCTTGGGAACATGAGGCCAGAGTGCTACCCATGCAGCGTGCGGAGGCTGCAGGGGAGAGGGAACAGCAGGGGAAGGGCTGGGGGCAGCCTCCCCATCCAGGAGCTTAGGGACTGGGCAGGACGGGCCCGTGGGCCAGATGTGGCTCGTGGACCATAGTTTGCCCACCTCTGATCTATCAATTACCTAACAGGGGCTGCATCTTAACCAAGTTTGTAACCACTTAGACATGGTTGGTTCGAAACATATTTTGTGTCCAAATGGTTCATATGCCCATTCAGTGGTAGGGAAGGGGTGGTTCAGAGCAGAGCTATATGATGTGTTCATAAAAACACCTGCACCCAGGTTGCGTTAGAGCTTCCACCAGTCCTGGGGCAGCTGCATTGATGCTAGGCCAACAGCAGGCAAACTGCTGAAATTTCTCACTGTAGACACAATCCCAGAGACTATCCTCGTGTGACTGACCTACGCAGCTGGAAGTGGCTAGAAGAACTCCAATGTGTTAGGGATACCAGGTATTTCTCTTCAACCTGTTTTCTGTCTCGCGCCTTTTGCCAGTAGAGATGGGTTTGAGCCGAATAATTTGGATCTGGATTTTGAGTCCCCCAAAACCGCACAGTTAGAGGTTCAGATCAGCCATGAACTTTGGATACAGGTTTGGATTCCAACACTTCCCAGCCTACTTGAAGTCACAGGATGTTTCGATCCAGGGCTTTGCTTCAGGTCCATCTCTAGCTGTTAACAAATCCACATGCCTCATGTTCTTCCATTCAGCCCCTGCCAGTGTGAAATATGAATAGGAAAAAACAAGAAACCCCTGCAAGCAGAGATCATTATAGGAGTGATTGACTCCTGTAACTCAGTGCTACCTTCGAGGAACACGGCTAGCGCCAGCCAAAAACACCATCTGTCAGTGGCAGAACGTGTAAATGTATCTCTGTTTTTGAGTTCTCGAGTTGTGAGACACTAAATGTCTCAGCGGTGGTCTGCAGATCTGTACATAAAATAGCACCGAGTTTTGTTAAATATCTGATTCCAAAGCACCTGCAGCTCACAGTCATGTTAAAATAAAACCAGGCAGGTCTGTAGCAGCCAACAGGAACCATTATATAGCTTACAATCTCCTGGGGGCCTTGCAAAGCTATTTCAGAGAATGTAGCCTAGCTGACTATGGAAAAGAAACAGCAATTTGATTAACAGGCTTTCCCAGACTATTTAGCAGGAGTTTCCAATGCCCTTCACCTAATAATTAGCTGGCTCTCAGATGATATATCATTCACATTTGCATCAGCTGCAAGGATCAGTGAGCATGATGTCCTGGCTACACAGTCATATTATTACAATTAAATAAACTTGTTTTCAAACAATGGGGCTTTTTAGGGCCTGATTCTGCTACTTTTACTCACACTGAGTCATGCCACTCCAATCAGTTGGACTCCTAACACAGAAAGGTAGTGTTCCATGTGAATAGGGGTAAAGACCCGGGCCCTTGGTGCAGTGGGGCAAATCCAGTTAACTCGGGGCTTCTTGGTGTCTTTGGGAAGAGATCTTGTATTCAGGTGATGAAAGGGTTAGCAGAGTGCAGTCAAAGAACCAGGGTCTACAGCCAACTCCTGTTTTCTTTCAATGGCTCCCCTCCCCTCCGGTCTTTCTCCATCTGACTGGTCCGCACCAGCCCCCAGCTAAGAGAGTGACCCATTAACTACCACACACCTAATCTGCTTAGAACAACGGCCACTATCTCAAGGCAGATGTACACCAGAAAGTCTGTCTTCAATCCAACTGTCAAAACAATGTCAATATCAGTCCATGAAGTCTTAAACTCAATGATAGACCAGTGGGATGGTCCAGTGGGTAGGAGACTGGCCTGTTGTGTGACCTGGGGCAAGTCCTTTCATGTCTTGTTACTCTGTCTTGTCTCTTTAGACTTTAATATCATTAGGACAAGGGTGGCCTCCTACGATGTGTGGTAGAGCACCTACCACAATGGGGTCCTACTCTCAGCTTTGTCCTCCGAGTGCTCCTATTCTACAAATAATAATAAAGAATGGAAGTGAGGGGAACAGCTACTAGAGTGTAGAGCAGTTCCACAAGCTATTGTAGAAATTCTAAATATCATTTAGGTAAAACAATTCATGAATCACAGAAAGTTTGATTCACTTCGAATGTCTCCAGCCCTTTCTGCTCAACATGAACATTTTTCTAACCTGTGCCTCACCCCATTTGTCAGGTGCTGTGTTACAACATAATTTTTCTCTGGTATATGATCCTGTGCATTTGCCTCATTTACATATAAACCCCTATGGCACAGCCTTTTTTACAGCCATGCAGTGATTTGAGTTGTTTAGACGGCATACAATATACATTTTACTTGCTATATGTGCTTTGGGGATTTTCATTTTGTGTTAGATAGATTATGCTATATAACAGTTAGCCTGGCTCCAAACCTGTTTCCATTTGCATGATCAGAAGACATTTTCTTCTTCCGAATCACATTTGTTGTTCAAAGGATCCATTTCCAAACATCTGCTAGATATTTGTTAGTTTGACCTTTATACAAATTTTAGGAGGCCACATTAAATTTGTGTGGTGTGACTCAGAATGCTGTAGGATTATAGAGCAGTAGGGAACTGTCTGAATTATTTTACTGTTAATTTCTAATCTTTCCAAAAATTGGGTTTTTTTAAACAGGTCCTGATTTCTTTTAAAGTATATAGTCTTGGGGTATTAGCTGAACACCACGGAAACGCACACTCAGCCTTAACTCCTGTTTATTGCCTACCTATTTTACAGATTGTGCCTCTCCTCTATAAATAAACGTTATCCTTTAGATATCGGTGACTCTCTACCCAGAAGATCCCATCTGATGATTTTTTTTAAGTCTCTTAGCTCTGGTCTACACTGAGGAGGGGGAGATCGACCTAAGATACTCAACTTCAGCTATGGGAATAGAGTAGCTGAAGTCAACGTATTTAGGTTGACTTACCATCGTGTCTTCACAGCATTGAGTCGACTGCTGCCTCTCCCGCGTTGACTCCACCTGTGCCTCTCACAGTGGTGGAATACTGGAATCGAAAGGAGAGAGCTCAGGGATCGATTTATCATGTCTAGACTAGACGCGATAAATCAACCCCCAAAAGATCAATCGCTACCCGCCTCTCCGGCGGGTAGCGTAGACCTGCCCATAGATTCAGAATACAGAGTGAATGTGCTTATTGTCAATAATGTGTTGCATCTTAAAAAGCTTCTAACAATGTGGCATGTTTCTTTGCATCTTGAGTACATTTCAAAATGATTCTGCAGTAACAAGTCACCTCTGTAATAGGAAGAAATTATCTAGTCATGATTGCACTATCGTTCCCACTTTCAGTCTAGGATTAACATCAATCAGCTGGACAGCATGATTGATTTTCTAATTAATAAGGCATTTGTATCAGCTTGCATAACCACACAAAACGTAATGGGTTCTCTACTGTATCTTAAGAGATTTTTTGTGTGTGGAAATTTACTCTCCTACTTAGGGACCTTTAACTAGGGATAAAACTAGTTAGCCCTTCACTTCACACAGAGATCTGACATGACAAATGCTGCTACAAAAAGTGTTTCAACAATGAATACAATCAAAAGCTTATTTAGAATAATAACTTTCTTACTAAACAGCACAACTTCAAAGTTAGAATGAAAAGAAATTGCACAGCGAAGGGAGGGAAAGTAAGAGGTGTGGAAAATAGAGAAATATCTTCAGTAGATAGATCAAAATACAGTAGCTGAAGAGCTCATGAGGTTGAGGGATCCAGGAAAGTTATTCTGGATACCAGGAGAGCTGATGACTCTTATATGAGCCCAGATTGGGAATGGGTGAGGAGAGAAAAGTCTGGTGCTAGACGAATTAAGAGAGTAGAGACTGGCATGGGGGAGTAGATTCTAAACTACTCTCAGTGTGAGATGAAGAGGGCATCACTTTTCATGTGGGCTTGGCTGGGGCCCTAGCTAGTCCCTGTGTTACAACACACCTGATTTAGCTTTAGCTAACTTATGCCCAGCTTTCAAAAATGTACTGGTATGTCAGAGTTTAGGGAGATCTTGATCACGGCCTCTTTCTCTTGAACAAGAGGGAAGAAGGGATAGGGGATAGTGGCTTAGCAGCTGCTTGGCAACCCTATGCCACCCATACAAGGATAACCTACAGATTTCATCCTACAGGCAAAACCTCAAAGGCTGAATCTACTTGGCTATTTCAGCTGCCAGGATCAGCCCTATGGTCCATAAGGGGAATGGGAGCATTTTATTGATAAATAAAAACCCAAAAAACCCATAAGAAAAGCCATCCTGCTTAAAAATTCTGTTCTGGGCTACAGCAGTTAATTGCTATGCTTGCGTAAATGAGTTATAATGTGTTTGCTTTGGATAACACATGGTTTGCAGATCCAAGAATCCCCGCTCCTCCCATTTCTAAGGGCTCCGGTTGCAGGCTTTCCTTGCCAAGAGGCATGGCAGGGTTTGTCCCAGTACTCCCATAACATGATGCATTCTTGATTCGATTTCCTTAGAAAAAGGAGATGAAACCCTGTGCAGCTCAGCCAGAAGGTTTCATGAGACCGAAATGAAGGAGAAAACTTGCTTTAGAAATTCTGGTATGCCAGCATCTTGTCATTCATGTGACCTTCCCTTGCAGCCAGACACTGGGGAGTAAAATTGAAATCAATGAGAAAAACTAGTATCTCTTTCAGCTTGGCTCCAGTCTGCCTGCTGACTTGAGCAAAGGGCTTTTAATTCCTATTTCATGTCTTATGTTAACTATACAAGGCCAGATCTTCACTCCCAAGGCCGAACGCCCATTGGCCTCAAGGCCCATAGGAGCAAAATATGAGCCGAAGACTAAATATTCCAGGCAAACCAAAGGAAATGAGGTCCAATAGTTATTGAGATTTTTAGTCTGCTTTACACATTACGCACTGTGCAGATAGGAGCCCTAGGCAGATTTCACACAAGCTTCTGTTTTGATTTACACCTGTGCAGCCATGTTTCTCCCTCTGCAACCAATACCCTGCAGCAGGTCATTTAGCCTGGGTTGCTTTGACAAATCCCACCCTGATTTCTATGTGAAGCTAAATGTGAGAAGTTTGCCAAGGGAGCGACTTGACTCTCCCTGTTGGGTTAATTAGCTCTGCTGATGGGACACTGCCCTAATATCCCTGCCCAGCAAGGGAGTTGATGCACCATATTTGCCACATTGTTTTAATTTGGCCATTTGTAATTACACAGGGGAGCAATGAAAGCAAATAACATGCTGGTTGTTCCAGGTGAATTACATCTGCTGTTCCTTTAAAGCTACTGCTACGAACTACACAGCTGTAGCCTCTCCCAGCATTAGCTCTGACAGGAGGTACCAACTAGCTGTCGGACCCTCTGTAGGCTTGGATGACTCTTTGAGCAAAGCTGAGCCATTTGCAGTGTTGCAGGAGGGCAGCTGGGAGGGGGAGGACCACACAGTCAGTGTCTAACAGCTGCTCGGTGGAGTGTTATAGAAAGCCTGTGCAGTGTCTTTGATCCTGAGACATTTGAGGCCGGTGACTTATTTCTGATTTACTTTCTCAATCACTGCCACACAACCATGCACTGTTTCTCTTTCCCTCTCTGGCAAAGGACCTACTGCTGATTCAAGGGAGGCAGAAATACATTAGCTCTCAGAACAGGGAGGGGAAAGGGGAGGGATTTGAGGAACAGAAAATGAAATTGCAGCCACATCTGCCTTTATGCCACACGGTTCTTTATTATTAGAGCTTGGCATACACTGCAGTGCTTGGATCCGGTTTCAGGTTTCATGTCTCTCACCTTTGCTGCCCCAGTTCAGATTAAGGGGTTGAGTTCAGACAATAGACTAGCTGTGAAACGTGGATCTGGATCTAGGTTCAGATTTTGACTTCTCCTCCCTCCTAAAGTGCATGGAGGGGGTGTTGGTTCAGGCTTATTACAGAAATGGCTTTGCTGAAATTTTTCTTTGCATCCATTCAATGCACAATCCTTGCACACAGCAAAATCAAGCGGCGTATCAAGTGGGATCCTGCAGGGATCAGTTCTGTTCAATCTCTTCATCAGTGATGTAGATAATGGCATAGAGAGTACACATCAAATTTTGTGGATGATACCAAGCTGGGAAGGATTGCAAGGGCTTTGGGAGGACAGGATTAAAATTCAGAATGATCAGGACAAACTAGAGAAATGGTCTGAAGTAAATAGGATGAAATCTAATAAGGATAAACGCAAGTACTCCACTTAGGAAAGAACAATCAGTTATACACATACAAAATGAGAAATGACTGCCTAGGAAGAAGTGCTGTAAAAATAGGATCTGTCAGAGTGGAACACAAGCTAAATATGAGCCAACAGTGTAACACTTGCAAAAAAAGCAAACATCGTTCTGGGATGTATTAGCAGGAGTGTTGTAAGCAAGTCATGAGAAGTAATTCTGCTCTACTCTGTGCTGATTAGGCAACAACTGGAGTATTGAGTCCAATTCTGGGCACCACATTTCAGGAAAGATGTGGACAAATGGGAGAAAGTCCAGAGAAGAGCAACAAATATGATTAAAGGTCTAGAAAACATGACCTATGAGGGAAGACTAAAAAACTGGGATTGTTTATTCTGGAGAAGAGAAGACTGAGAGAGACATGGTAACAGTTTTCAAGTATGTAAAAGGTTGCTACAAGGAGGAGGGAGAAAAATTGTTGTTCTTAACCTCTAAGGATAGGACAAGAAGCAATGTACTAAAACTGCAGCAAGGGCAGTTTAGGTTGGACATTAGGAAAAACTTCCTAATTGTCAGGGTGTTTACGCACTGGAGTAAATTGCTCCAAGTCATTGGAGATTTTTAAGGGCAGGTTAGACAAATACCTGCCAGGGATAGTGTGGATAATACTTAGTCCTGCCTTGAGAGCAGGGGACTGGACTCGATGACCTCTCAACATCCCTTCCACTGGCCTCACCACCAGTCCGTGTCCTGAGAGGGTGGGGAGGACTGCAAGGTGATCTCCCACCTCCATGCAGCCAGTGGCCTGTGCTCCCCACTACCATGCTGGAGTCTCCACACTTACGATCCTATGATTCTAAGAAAAAGTGTTTTAGCTTGGGAAGAAGGACTATTAACTACCTTCTGAATCACCCATGCAAAGCATCCTTCAGTAGACATTTTAGTGAGGGCTTCAGCAAACACTGTTTCCTAACCATGACCCTCCTGTCCCAGCCCCTCTGCAGCAGGACAAAACATCATGGGCCAGATTTTCAAAAAATGTCAGTTCCCATTTAGCCAGCCCACTGAGCTTTTCTAAAAATCTGGCCTCAAATGGGGTCGCTGAGCACTTGAAAAGTTGTCCAAGAGTTCTTTTCAAAATATGGCCTGAAGTATTATTCCCAGTGTCACAGAAACCGTGGGCTGCAAACTCATGTTTGCTCAATGTGAGAAAGAAGGGCACAAACTTGAATAGTCACAATACTGAACTTCGGGTTCTGCTTTTTTATTTTTCAGGTGGCTTGAATCATCATACACGAGCCACAGGATATCCCTTAGCAAGAACCAAGATTTTCCCAAGACCATGAGTCTGAACTGAGTCACGGCCTCTACTACCGTGTGGAAGACCTGGAAACCAGTATAAGAGGCTTCTGTCTCTTTCTCCATTTGATTTAAGCCTATCAAATGCCAGTATCTTGTTGTGAGTCACTCCCCACCCCACCCCAAGCTATGCGGGGGAGGAAAGAGGGATACATAATTAAAACAATCCGCACCTGGACACCACCAAGACCCACTTCCCAGCACCCAGACCCTCCCCCAGACAAGCCTCACCTTCCCACACCTGGATCTCCCTGCAAAGTCCCATTGCCCCTGCACCCGGAACTCCCTAACAAACCCCTGTGCATCCAGATTCCCCCGCACACCTGGATCCCCCACCAACTCACCTACATCCAAATCGCCGCACACAGAACCCGCTCATTGCACACCGGGATCCTCCCACACTAAGCCCCTCCACACCTGGATCCTGACAAGCTGAGGCTGACTGGCCACAACTGCTGCACCTGAGCTCTGAGGTGTATTTCTGGGGCAGGCCCATCCCTTGCACTGTGTCAGGATCAGGTGAAGCCTCACTGCCAGTTTGTGAGGGAGTAGGGAGGACTGCAGGGTGATCTCCCACCTCCATGCAGCCAATGGCCTGTGCTCCCCACTACCTCCATGCTGGAGTCTCCACACTTATTTATTGACAAATAAAATTTGCAGAATTTTGCAGATTTTTTATTTTTGGTGCAGAATTTTTAACTTTTTGGCACAGAATTCCCTCAGGAGTAAATCTGAATTCTGCACTTCCTCTGGTCAGCAAGAAGCAAAGATCCACAACATCCACAGGAAGAGACAAGATGGGAAATCAGAAGAAAAGAGAAAAGCTCTCCAAATAGAATGTGCATACTATTGTCACATTAGTTTCACATCCAATCTCAGTGAAAGGCTACAGTTCTGCACTTCTGCCACTATGTGGTGCTGTGGGAGGCTATAAGTCAGCGGCACACCCGGGCCCACTCACATGATTCCAAAGTGGCCTCTCATAACAGTGAGGAAGTTGGCTTCTTCTGTGTCTCTGAATGCATTTGCAGCCAAGGTGTTAGAGATCACTTTCTCTCTAAGGAACTATTTCCCTCCATTACGCGAGTGCTCAGGCCTCTTCCTATAGTAAAGAAATGGGTGTGAGAATGGGGGAGACCAGCGGGGCAGTTCTCATCTCTCTCTCTATCGCTATTACTCCTAGGGGCTCTTGAGGGTAATGGCATGATTAGGATGCATTGCTAGGTTAACTTTTCAGTGGTTCTCTGTCCCTGACATCAGCAGCAGATTGCTCCAGCACTATCAGCTCCCTTCCTCCACAGCAGCTGCCATATGGTGATAGAAGCTAATCAGTGTGGTCCTGAAATAGGTACCGGGGTTGTTGTTGTGTGCAGCACCCACAGGTTGAAAATCACAGCCCTCTCCAAGTTATTGAGCAATTAAATGAGAGATATGCTGAGAAGAGGCTGTCTTTGTGCTGGGAAAATACAGTGCCTAGCACAACAGGGTCCTGGCCCAGGACTGAGGTTCCTAGGAGCTTTGATCATATAAATCAATGATAATAATAATTAATAGTTATAAATATGACCTGTACTGTGTGGGCCAATGTTCAGGTCTCTAACTGGGCACTCTTCAGTCAACTGCGTGGTGCATCTTTCTCTTTTTGATACACCTCAGCCAATGGCAAGCTGGGCTCTTACCCGCTGACCAGGGAAAAGTACAGTCATGTACTTTTCAACGAATGTGCCAGAAAAGGACCGGCAGATGGCAAATTTGTCATCATCAAGAGGTGGTGGTGTGGGCTGCTGACAAGGGAAAGAATAGGCTTCCTATGTGACCTTGCTAGACCTTTCTATGCATCATTTCCCTGCTCCCTCATCTGTTGAATAACAGGAGCTAATGTTACCTACCTTAGTGAAGTGTGGCTGAGACCTAGTGATGAAAAGTGTTACATACTGTTGCTAATTCTGACCATCACTTTCAAATGGGCCAGTAGGGATTGCTACAGAGCTTCTTAAGAGCCAACTGGGCCATCGTGTTGTTCCTGAAGTAAATGCAGAATTAAAGGGTCAAAGCTACCACACAGCAATACCCCACGCCCTAAAAGGAAGCATTATTTCAATAAGTTGTGGCAAAATATGCCTAAAATCTAATAATGAAATTTGTCACGCTAATTAGCTGGTGTAAATTACTGCACATCCACTGAATACACCGTCTCTTCCAAACAGCCTTGGGACTTTTAATGATCATTCGTAATGTGGTCTTTTCTTTTGTCTCTCAGTCAGATACATGCAATGGCCTTTAGCATCCCAGTGGACCTGAGCACTGTGCTGACAGATCGCCATCTACCAGATTAGCCACTCAGCACCCTAGGTTTTCCCTCAGAGATTTTCCTCTCAAGTACTGACCAAGCCTGATGCCGTTTAGCTGATGAGATCACTGCCTGAGGCAGATGGCTGCAGGCATGTGTAACCTATATATTTTGTTCTGCTATAAGAAAGAATGTCTGCATTCAGGCAGTCTTCTGATTCCCTTGCTTCAAGCCCTTTCCATCCCAGTAGGGCCTACTAACAGATAACCATTATTTTATATCCTATTTTGAATGAGGAACTGCATATATATGTATATATTTATCCTGGATATTTTTGGATCATTCTATGATTCTTGATTGAAACAACATGAAGTGTTAGACCATTAAATAGTAACACCTACTTTATCAAGTTGTTAAAATCTAAGTGAGATCCATGTTAAAAATATTATATGTTTTTATCCTTTTAGGGCATTTGTCATCCCTGATTAATCTTGGATCATATAATATTTTGTATAATCACATTCTTGTAAATGTGCAATCATTTATTGCTTTGCTTCTTCTGTTGGCTGAATGGCATTTATTTTGTGAGATAATTGCTATGTAAAAGGGACAGACTCAGTCTCCTGACTCCCTGATCTGAAATGACCTGGGTTATTCGATGAATTTACAAATCCCATTATACCTTATTAATAAAAACTTTTAAAACCTCTTTCTTCTCAGTTGAAATTCTGTTTCACTGTGGGTATTTTTTTAAAAAAGAAAGGAGAAACAGGTTAACCAGTTTTTCCTCCACAAGACACTGCTATAATTTTCAGTCTTGCTGTACCAGATGACCCTAGGCATTGATTCAAAGCAGGTATATCCGAGTTCTACCACATTATTAAGAAAGGTGAAGTTCTGTCATATGAACAGATTCTATGTGTTACCTAACACCTACCATGTATTTCAGATATTTCATTAACAAATACAAAGTACTATTACTTCACCCAGTAAGTGTACTAGAAGGTATTTTCATTAATTCTTTGACTCCTAAAGGAGTTACCACTAAAATTATTTGAGCCATCTCCTTAACTAGTGTAAACTGATGTAACTTCACTGATGTCAATGTAGCTTTTCTGGTTTACACCAGCTGAGGATCTGGCCCTCAATATGTAATCACCTGAGCTAGGCGATATATGAGAAAGTGGGGAAAACTTTTACATTTCCCTGACCAAAGAGAAATGCTAGTTTCATATCTATAAAAATACACATGAAATTTCCATCTGTACTCTCTAGCATATTATGCAACACCAGCTAATATACAATATTGAAAGCTCTGTTGGGAAAGATGTGGAAAACTTTCATAAGTCATCCAACATTAGTCTTTTACAAACAGTATCAATTTTTTTTAAGTTTGCTTGAAAGTTGGTGGGGTTTTAACTGGTCTATAAGGAACTAATATCTTCAGCTGTAGCCCACCTGGGCTAAGTAGAAATACATTTAATATCACATTTAGTGTCTGGATGTTATACTAGTGGTGCTAAGGGTTTAACGATCCATCAGGCTTCTGCCTTCTCCAACCCGGCATGGCTAACAAATATTCAGGCTTCCATTCAAGGGAAATGCTTGTGTTTGCACTGGGATATGGTGCCATCAGACACAGAGTCTTGTTTTCTTTTCCGTCGTATAGAAATGTAACTCAGTCAACTGTGTTGGCATTAGGTGCACACACACACACACACACACACACACACACACACACACCCGTACCATTAACAAACAGACAAAAGCAAAGAGAATGTCAAAAAGAAGGTTGGATAAACACATTTCAAATACTGCAATTCCTTTTCTCTTGAGTTGTTTCCCCTTCTCTCATCTAAAATATTTCCACAGAGGATTTCTCTTTCCTTAATCACAAAATGTGTTGTGCAGAGTCTAATATTAAAATCTCTCTTGATTTTCTATGGGTATTCTGTTAATTAGTAGGTTTCTCCTCCCGACTAGGCTGAAAATGGAAAGAGTACATACTAAACCGATTGCCCTACTTATGGAGCTACTCGTAGGAATGCTAAGATGGATTAACATGTATAACAGACGGCTTATGACCCTGGGAGATAGAAGAACCTGAAATAACCTTAATATCCTGTCAACTTGCATTACCAAAGCCCAGTGAATAAGACGACCCTATTTCATAGTGTGTCTTGGAAGAGAAATCTTTAGCTTTATCTGGATTTTGTTATTTTGGATCCATCTTTCCAAATGGTAGGATTATTATTTTTCCCTTCATTTTTCTGAAGGAAACAAAACATTCCTCTCTCCCACCATTTACAGCTTCTTTGGTGTGCACTGATGCAATTGCTTTGCGATCATGCAGCCTAAATGTTAACCAAAATAGTTGTGAGTAATGTTGCTGAAGTCCTTTCCTCATTTAGAGAGGGTATCGATAAGCAAGAGAAAAAATAGCATGGGGGGGAGGGAAATATACACAAATCTTAAATTCTTTCCTCTCTCTTATTTTACTATTATCCATATGTCCCTTGCTGAATTTAAAGCTACCCCAATTTCAGAAGCATAAAGCCCCTGTGTGCCTTTAATGAACATGAACTAATACGCCTTATAAAACTAGACACAACTTTCATGTTTGCAGATGCTTATCCGAATCCAGAAAAAATTACACGTTTCATCCAAATCCAAACTGAAACCCAAAATATGGGTCAGCTCTATTTTGTTTCCAGCCATTTCTAGTCTTCATAAATCCAGCAGTATGCTGGCTGATTGTATTTACAGCCTCCACAAGGCAAAATATGGAATGGCAATTTACTGCAGATGGAAAATGGGCTCGGGAAGGCACAATAGAGCTTGATTGACTGTTCATTGGGAGAGATCATGAAGCCATTACTTGTTCACTGGGCTTGGTCAATCAAAGGTTTAGAATGCACTGACTGTGTGAAATATGGGATAGATACTTCTGAGGCTGTCTCTACCTGTTTTTTTTCCCCCAAAGTCCAGTTCATTACAGCTTATCTACATATTCTGGAACTATTTCTGACATGTGACAATCTTCTCCTGAGTCTCTGTGTCTGATACACACTACACATACTACATAATTCTCATGATGCCCATGACAGTACCCTACAGGGATGGGATTTCCAAGAGAGCTGAACGCTGGTCTCGCGTTGCTTCCATTGACCCCAATGGGAGTTTGATCTCCTGGTGAAGAGTTAAGCCCATATTGGATGCTTTTGAAAATCACACTATTGTTCCAAGAGATAAACTGGTGGATGGGCCCCTCTTATTCAGATGGATTAGTGGAAGTTGGTTGGCTTGGGGGGATAAAATACCTTTTTCCTGTGGGTCTTAACCTGAGAAACTCGTAAATAACATTTTAAATTAGGGGCCTCTGAGAACCCACAGGGGAAAGGGCTATGGTGGGTTCAAGCCATTTTTGAATGCTCCTAATCCTGGAAAGCTATGGGGGCTGAAGAGGCTCCTGGTGGAACTCAGACACACCTAGGGACCCTAAGGGCCACTGCACTGCCCAGAATCTCTTCAGTGCTGTGTGCTGAGGCCTGGCCCCGACACACCCTCTGCACCAAGGCTTGAGAACAGGTCCTCTAAAGATAGCCTTATGGTTGTCTTCCACAGTGCCTCTATGGAGAGAATTCTCTCCAGGCTGGAAGCAGACCATTTAGAACCTCTTTATACTGCTCTGATCCTTTTACCAAGTTTAAAGGGGCTGGAGTGGGGGTGAGAATCTCAAAACTAGAGTTCCAATATAAATAAGTCTGCTTCCATTTCTCTGGTCACTGTGTTGTGTCTTTGCCCTCCCAGCCCACAAATGCCAGCCTCTTTGCAGTTTCGCCCACCTTTGTGTGTCCTGCCTGGCATCTAAACTGTCTTCTTTGGGCCTGTCTGTTCAGTGCTTAGCACAATGACGCTCTTATTCCTGATTGTGGTTCATAGGTGCTACTGTAACATCAGTAATAATAACTAACATTGGAAATCCACATCACGATGGTCACACATTTTTTGTTACACATTTTGGACAAAGGGAAACTCAGTCTCTCTCCTTTTTCACCTCTGCGAACTTCACTACAGAAGGTGAAATCAAATGCCGCCCTTTGTGCTTACTTAAAATAAATTGCCACAGCATTCAATCTCTAATACCCGAAATGCTGGAAATAACCCAGACCTCAATCAACACGGTTCTTGAGTCTGATCCCAGCAAAGGCACCACTTCAATCATAAGTAAAGTGAATAGAAATTCTGCCAGTTCAAAACCCACAACAGAAGCCAGGGCATCCTAAGAATGGATTTGACTTCAAAGAACTCCAAAGACAGAGATTTAAACACGCACGGCTGCTTTAAATGAGCAGGCAGCCTCACTCACATAGCCAGCTAACATTCTCGTTGTTAATTATTCCACCTTCATTCACCTTTACATTGCTGTTTCAGTCAGTGCTGCCAAGGGAGAGAGCAGGGGGGACAGAATTATTTTTTATGACAAAAGGTCGGAAATGTGTTTCACAACGAGACGGAGTTCAGTTTAATTAGGACTGAAAAACACAAAAGTAATTGCTTTCTGTGTCAATACCTGATATTTTCTTTTAGTGTTAAAATAAATACAAAAGGAGTGGTATTTGTTCACTGGCGTGTAATGTTTGTTATTATAGTTCGCAAGGAGCAGTGCTCATACTGCATAGGCAGTGACATGGGGAAAATAAATGACCCAGACAATTATAATCCTAAGCATTTTTGCTCACAGGAACTGCAAGCTAATTTACAGCTGTGTGGTGGCATTAAAAAAGAAATAAGAACCAGAGAACAGCCGGAGGCTTTGGAGAAATGTCAGGTACCTGCAGAAAGAGCAGTGTTCAATGTACAAACGGCATAGAAAGGAGGGTATATACCCACCTGCCTTCTTGCTTTTCTTGCCCAAACATATGAAGGGAGCACCAGAAACAACACTGCCCTTGAAATTAAGAGCGTTCGAGTCTCAAGCCATAGCACCACACAAGTGTTTAAGGAAGGAAGGAGACAAACATACATTTTTAGTCCTGTACAAAAGAGCCAGGCTGGCTCCAGACACCAGATGAGGACACGTGCTTGGGGAGGCACATTCTAAGGGGCGGCATTCCAGCCATTCTTTGGGCGGCACAATCTGGCTGCCTTTTTTTTTTTTTATTTGTTTGGGGCGGCAAAAAAGCTAGAGCTGGCCCTGCAAAAGAGGCTGACCTCAACGGGAGCGAAGGTAGGGAAAGGAAAGGCCCTGCCATGAACCACTTTACATGAACAACACAGGGTAGACGGATGTCGTCAACACATTGTTTGTGAGGACAAATTGGGATGTTAATGGGCGGAGGTGGGCTGGGCACAGTTCATGGGAAAGATTTATTTGTTGTTTGGTTTGGTTTAGTGGCCCTGTCATGCACAGAGGGGAGCAGAGCACACACATGTGCTGATGGTGGGTGGGATGCCAGGCAAAAGTAGTGAGAGGTAAGGAAAGACTAAAGCCAGGTCTACACTGAGGGTGAGGTCGACCTAAGATATGCAATTTCAGCTACGCAAATAGTGTAGCTGAAGTCGGCGTATCTTAGATCAACTTACCTGGCCATTGACACGGCAGCGAGTCAACCGCTGCCACTCCCCTGTCGACTCCACTTCCACCTCTCGCCGAAGTGGAGTATAGGAGTCGATGGGGAGCACTTTGGGAGATCGATCACTGCCCATCAGACCCTTAGAGGAGGCAAGTGACATTATGAGGCACAAGGAGGTTATTTAAGGATTACTTAAAGGAATCTGCACTACAGATTTGAGCCTGAGCAGCAAAACTCAGGCCCGGATCTGGACACGGACCACTTTAATGTTGAGGGGTCCTCCAGATCCAGGAGTTTGGTTCAGACTCTTAGTGATTTTTGCAATGGATTCTGATACTGCTAACTAACCCTGAGTAGTAGCTTACTCCACAAGTCATTCCACTAAAATCAGTGGGCCTATTTGTGGAAAAGGATGCTGTTCACTGAGTGATGATATCAGAATCTGGCCTGTTACTATTCAAATGAAGTCCATGGGACTACTCAATGGAATACATGCCACTCAATGTAAGATTTGCACAATCAGGCCTTGTTATAATTCATGATAATTTGGGGGCTGCTGTACATGTATTTAAAGTGCATGCAATATATTATTAAATTATAGCATAAGTATTTGTATATGTACTTTTTGCAATATTAAATTACTGAGTGTCTTTCTTCTTTAAAGACCTTAAGAGAGAAATGTTAACCCCGGTGAAGAGGCTAAGAGGTTACAGTGAAAGTGTGTTGACACTTGTTTGACAAGGGTAAAAGGTTTGTGTAGGAGGTACAGGGAAAGCAATGGAAGCCTAATTAAAAGGTTAACAAACCTCTCTCTCTCCCTTTCACGCGTTGACCTTCCCTCCCTGTACTAAGGTGGCTTGTTTACAACATAATATGTGATGAATATAAAAGCAATATTTTGGCCTGGATGTGGCAAATGTAACCACAGAGAGAAAACACTCAGTCAGCTCCCTGCCTGATTCACAGAAGTGTGTAATTGCAGCTCTTGATTCATCCTTTTCAGCAAACCCATTTAATGCAAGTCCAGTCCCCATTCCCTCTTCCCCAAACCCATGTCATCAGAATGAAATTCTTGCAAAGTCAAGGGTATATTTGCGGTCTGGAAGGAATGTACAGTATTATTTTGGGGGTAGAATTACACAACCTCAAGAGAAAGAGCCTCTAGACTTAGACTGTAAGCTCTTTTTGTGCTGTTTGTACAGTATCCTGTTGGTTCCTAGACACTATGGTAATACTAATAAATAATAATGATGAATAAGGAAGGAATAAGGATGCATGGTGTGCGAAGTACAAAATGATAAACCATCTACGGGATGACTGAAAGGATACCTTATAGGGGAAAGGTGGGATCTTTTTTTTTTTTTTTTTTGCTTTCTTGGAAAGGATGGGGACATCAGGGAGATTTTGGCTATTCACTCATCAACATTTCCCCCAAGTCTTGCCATGGATTACGTATCATCTCCTCATTCCAGGTGTTCCTCCAATGGCTGATGCAGTTGTCAAAAGTGATGAGGGGGAAATATTTTGTGAAAAATGGCATGGATATTTCCACCACTTGGTTCTGGTTTCCTTCGTTCTTCCTGAAATTTCATCTATCTAGCTATTTTCTAAACGGAAGCTTCTGAAAACCATTTCCATTCTTGTAAACTTTTTAGCAGAGCCATGAATAGTAACAGCAGCCACATTAGGAATGTCTGATAGGTTAGAAGTGGTAAGAGAAGGTACACTCAGAGACATTCTCGCAAACATTCGCCCTTTTAAATGGAGGAGACAATGAAGGAGGAAAATGATAAGGTTGAAGAGCTGGAGAAGACAGTTCAGATAAACAACATGGAGCTGATTTTCCAAAAAAAGTATACTTTACTATCACTGAAAAGGAGGTTGAACAATACGCCTGCTGTATCATGGGTGAGAAAGGTGTGTCACAGCTACAGGCCATATAAAGGTGGCAGTTAAATTGATCAGGGGAGAAAAGGACAAATAAGATGTTCTTCCGATTAGCTCATCGAAAGCAGACTAGCTATGGTTCCTGTCTCAGAGAAGCAGTCAGTGTACACAAGGTAGGCCTGGCCGCTAAGGATAGCACAACCAATGCCATATGTCTTAAACCATGTGATCAAACACATCTTGAAACTGAAAAGTGCACGCTGTAAATCTTCTTTGAAACTTCGGGGGACAAAAATATCTGCCCTCAATTCTAGTGTGATGCTTCGCTGTGCAGACTATTCCAAGCAACTCGGTGCATTTCCACAGCAACACTGCAAACCCACAATGCAGCAAATTACTAGTTTTTTTCTTTTTTGCAGCCAACAGGTCTAGTCTTTGGCCATTTTCAGATAGCAGAGGGCATGTGGAAATGGCCGTGCTATCTAGATTTAGGACTGTGTTTCAAATTGTTTTCCTCCAGACATTTATAGCCCATGCTTGAAATTTATCAACTGGTCCTGTAACAAGAAGGAGCGAGAGGTTAGTGTGAAAACTATGAAATAAAAGCAGTGGCTGGATTCACAAACTGTTCAAAAATTGGATGCTTCACCTCAGCCTCCAGTATTCAAAGCTCATATATCAAAACATCGAGATTAGGCACATCCAAACATGGTGGTAGAATTCTAAATAATTGAAATAGGATTTTCAGTCATGTCTTCATGTTTCCATAGTGACCCTTATGAAAAATACTGCACATTGATACAGTAAATTCTTGTTACCCACAGCTTCACCATCTAAAGCTCCCCCATATCCAAAGTGAGGTCATATCTCCTGAGGCCTGTTAAGACTATTGAAAATTCCCTCTCATCTAAACCCTTGACTGACCAAACTTATATAGTATTCTCTATGATAGCGGCATAATTGAAGCTGTACAGTAAGTAGTTTGGTATCTATATTTTCAATTCACTATTAAACAGGGATTGATGCTTCATGGAAAATATAGTAAAATCCTCTGTTTAGGAACAGTTCCACTGATCTATATTTTCAGGGCATTTTGGAAGATGTTCTTGTTACTAGATTCTTTAAAAAGAAAACGTTATTGTTGTTCCTTGCAAACCTATCTCTTCCTGCTGTTTATTCACTACCTGAAACCATAATCTCCTGCCATAGCATTGTCACTTCCAGAAGGTCTAACTCTGAGATGAATATATAGTGGATTATTTACTGGCACATTTATAAAGATGAAAAATATAATTTGAGATGCTTTATTTCAAGGCTTCAAGGTGAGGATGAAATGAAAGTCTATTAAGAGAGCGTTATTCCAAGTTATATCTTGTGCTACTTTATGTGGGCTTCATTTATCTTCCAAATAAGAGGCAGAAAAAAATGATTTTCTGTTTCTGTAATCATGCCACTAACTAGAGGAAATGGCTAATTAATTTAATTTAATTTAATTTAATTTAATTAACAAAAACAATGTTGAGCATATAGGGCATGATTCTGATCTCACTTAGGCCACATTCAGCAAAGCATGTACATATGCACTTATTAGAAGTAGTTCAATTTTCTGAATGTCAAGTTTTCTATGACATTTTAAATCAAAAATTTGATTTGCAAGGCGGAAAATATACCTGTAAAATTGTGATCATTTTCTTCTCCCTCTGAAGAGGATGAAAGCTCTTTGATCCTTTGGTTTATTTTCATACAAATGAAGTTTTCCAAGATTCCTGAACAAGGCCAGCATCATTATGCTTGGCTGATGGGGATATTGCATCTCTTTGCAGGGGACATCTGAACACAACAGCGGCTGCACCTCAAATAAGAAAACATAATCTTAGCTATTTTTCTCTTTCTTATTGCTAAGAAGAAAAACATCAGTTTGAAACATTTTCAGCCTGCCTTTCCTTTTTCAACATACTTCAAGGCTGTAGCAATTTAAGTTTACCTCAGGTTTATATCATATTTCTGGAATGCCACAAATCATAGGTTCAATGACAATTCATGGAATTTAGCAGCAATGGAATGAGCTCTATTTTTAAAGTGTGGACTTCTTTATGTTTTTGAAATGTTTCCATAAGTGGTATAACATACTACCTTATAGATAATAAATTCAACTGAAAGAATATTTCAGCACCCTTCATAAAGGTGTTACTTTTATCTAGGTATCTATATGCTGTGGATAGAGAACAACCTGATGAACATACCAACAATATACTTTATTTCAGGGTTTCAAGGTGAGGATGAAATGAAAGTCTATGAAGACAGCGTTATTCCAAGTTATATCTTGTGCTACTTTATGTGGGCTTCATTTATCTTCCAAATAATAAGAAGAAAGAAATGATTTTCTGTTTTCATAATCATGCCACTAACTACAGGAAATGAGCTAATCCATAATGAACCAGAGAGACAGTTAAATAAAGACAGGGTCTTTTGATGACTTGCCAGTTTTCTCTAACATAATTTACTCAGTTTATTGACTAAGAATTCATTCTTCAAACCTGCCTCAACTGGGTCTCCATTACTGTGGCTGCAAAACTGCATGGGCAAATATTTGAGGATACATTTCGGTGCCATGATTTAGACCACTCCGATTTCCAAGACCTTGATTGCACCCACAAGCCAGATAGGTAGACAACTAATTTCAGGTGTAAATAACTGCCAGTGCAAAATTGCTTCTGCACATTGCACCTGCCAAAGGATATCAAATCCTTCAAATCTCCTAATCTAGTTATTGCTATTGACAAGTCTATAAAGTAAGGCAGTAGGCCATGAGTTACGTCTGTGTATCTGGCGTACTAAACACTGTGTTGGAATTGCAAGCTATCATTTTGGGGGCAGAGGATTTTCCTAATCCTGCTTGCAGGCTAGGGGGTGTGTAGTGAAGCATGCAATCAGAAGCAGACTGGAAAGAAGCAGCTTAGAACCAGATTTGGTAAATTGTGCCTCCCTGCTTTTGGGAACTGCCTGTTTTCTTTTTGTTTTTAGTTGCTGTCGGTTACCTCCCAGCAAAACTATTTGATGTTTTTATCCAGCTACTCCCAGTGTATACTGTGAACATATCAATAATCTATAATAATTTGACCCAATCCACTCCTTATTTCTGACAAGGACTTTGGAACAGCCAAAAAAAAAGAAAAAAGATTGGCTGTAGAAAGTCTATCCCATGTTTTCCACTGAGCATGCAAAGACAGGACTTTAGGAATTTAGTCATACAGTACTGACATGAACAATAAAGCCCATATTCATGCACCTCACTGTCAAATCTTGATGCTTTGATTTAAGGAGCTCCCAATACCCTGGGACACTCATCCTTTCTGACTTCTGTGGAGTAGCATAGGTGCAAGAGATTCAGAATTTGGCCCGGTCACTGCTTCTTGTAAGTGGGTATTGATGTTGGTGTAACTAATTATAGATTGCAAAGAGAAGCATTTAGATTTGCACAGCAAGTTCTGGATCACTTTTTTTTTCTTTCAGTGTCAGTTTTTTCTCTCCCAGAATTGCTGTTCCTCCTGTTTTGACCCACTGTATAATTTGTGCAGGCTATGCATGTTCCCACTGATGCTGATACAGACTGTATCAGCAGTGTTAGAACAAGTCAGCTGTGAGGTCTAGTGGGGGAAGGGCAAGACCTTCCCTTTTAGTCTGATCTCTCTTCTTCAAGAACAGGGACTCAGGCCTAATAGCCCTTGGCATTGTTCCAGAATCGTGTACCGATAGCATAGTGGTGTCTGAGTCAGAGCAGAGAGTTCGAGAGAGGTCTCCTTTTTCATTGATCACTACTTAGTTAAAGAAAAACAAAAGAGTCTAGGGGAGGAATAAGATCAACATGTGTGAGGAGGAGAATTCCAATGGCCTCTGACATAGGCAACCTGTGCTGAAAGCGGCAATAGCAGAATTTGCAATAGCTGTGAGAAACTGGTTGTTCACTTTGACCTGTGAATGCTTGTGATTGCTGAGCATGGACAGAGAGTATCAGGGAGACGGGAGCTGTTGTGGACGGGAATAGTAAATTAGACAACTCTATTAAACCCTGCACTACGTGGCTTCCATTTCTACACCCAGCTCTCTTTGTCCTCCCTTGGCAGTATGTTTGTAAGATAACCTACATGTGTTTTTAACAGCATTTTTTGTTCCCATCAAGCTTTGGTGCAGGGTCAAAAATACTATGACGTCAGGGGTAAATGAAGGAATATGGTGGAACTAGAACATGGAGAAAAATGTTGATTTGATGACAGCAAAAAATCTGTGTCAATTTCAGCAAATTGTTTTTGTTTGTGGGAAAAAAGTCCACCCCTCTCCTCAAAAAAGATACAGAAAAATGGAAACATTTTGCTCTGACATTTTTTAAATGAAAAAACAATTTTTCTATTGAAAATTACTTTCAAAATTTCCTTTAATTTTATTTTTATTCAATAATTAAATATTAAAAATTGAAATGAAACATTTTATTTTCAATTGATGAAATGTTTCATTTGACAAAAAAAGATGGTCAACTTTTTTCCAAAAAAATTTTAAAAATTTCATTTTGGCGCTACTCAAAATGAATGTTTGGTTTTGTATTATTCAGAATTGCCAGCAAGCCAAAAATCCATTATTTCTCCAGCTTTAGGTAGGAGCACATGATCAGAAAATCCAGCAAACTTTTAAAGGCAATCAGAGCCTTAATATAGCAAGACATGCTTCCCCTGGAAGTATTGATGGGCAGCCCCACCTACCAAAAGATGACTTTGTTTCAATGTCCCATTTCCCCTGCCTCTCCCTCAAATAACACCCACCTGCTACCCTGTCTCAATGGGAGGGTACGTTATGTTGAAAGCAGCATTGCTGACTTATGATTTTATTGGAAGTCTCGTGATTTGGGGTTGTTTTTCTTAAAGCCCCAGCTGCTGGAATAAAGCAGTTGCCTAAAAAAATCTTAGTTTTCATTTAAGAAGAAAAGTAAATTTCTAGGCCTCTGGTTGAGGGGAAAAAAGCTTGGAAACGTGAAGGAAGTCGACCCTAAAAGCTCACAGACCAGAAACAAAGAAAAACAACCCAAAATTTATTTCTTTAAAAAAAATCTAATGATTTTTAAGCCAATCTCAAGATTTTACCATGCTTGGTTTGGTAATATTATGACTATTGTTATGGTTTGGGTTAAATTTCTCTCACACTGGTGGGTATAAAAGCCACCCTTCATTTGGGATAAATGTAAAATCTCCTTTATGGCACCAGATAGCTGAAATCATAGCACTCATCACCCCTCCCCCCACCCCACCCCAAAGCAAAGTAACACGGAAGACCCAAGCGGGTGGAGGGGTTTCTCTGGGTATTGTTTTGTGAGGGTTTGTGCATCTGTGAAAGAGGAAGACCACAGAAGCGGAGAGAGAAGACAAGGAAGCACCAAACACAAGCATGGAAGCACTGAGAGAATGACCCTGAGGCAAAACTAAGAGTGCTTTTGCACTGATTGCTAGTTAGAAAGATGTGTGGAGCTGGGAGCAAAAAACCGGTCTCCTGCTGTTTGAATGCTGCTGTGTTCAGGCAAATGGGACTCCATACAGTCTTTGTAAATAAACAGCATTACATCAGAGATGCCTGGCTCCATTATCAATTTCTCATCCGAACCAAAACAACCCCCCAGGACTTTGAATTTTGGTTCATCGCTCAGCTCAAATAAGGGATAACAATATAACAATGAACCAGATTGTGAAGTCATTAGCCGGTTATCACTAACTCCTTGCCTTATGGAAAATTCCTATAGGACTGAATGGAGAACAACAGCCCTTCTATGAAATTTAGATGTATTTTTCAAAAGGACTTTGCATCTCTTTTGCTAGAGGGACTGTGGGGATGCTGTGTTTTCCTGTCTTGAATATTCCACCTGGCTGGAGGCATAATGAGACAGAATAGGGGGAAGAAAACTTTCAAATTATCCTTCTTTTATTCAGAGAAGATTCTCCCTCCCTGGCCCTGCCCTCCCCCACATAGAGGTTTTGCAGGTGGCTGGGCTTCCCAGGTTGTGTTTGAGTTGAATATCGCATGGCTCTGTGTATGCAGCAGACAGCAAATAGCTCAGCAGTAATTCTGCAGCTCTGTCTGTATTCACTCTGTGTGCACTGTGATTTTTTTCATTTCATACAACACACTGAAACAGAAAGACAAAATAGTGCCTTTCATGTAAAAGTACCTCAAGATGCTGTACAAATAAAACACACTAAAATGTAATGCACAAGGAGAGCTCTCCACTTGCTGAGACTAAGCCTGCTGAAAGTAAGAATGCTTATGTTTAGACCGGTAAGAGTTTATTGGCTTATTATTTCCATCATGGCCAGCGCTTGGTCCAGACTCAGTGAACACAACCTCAGAACACATTAAATATCGGTAAGTCTCTCCCCTATACTTTGGATCTACCAAAGAAAAAATATGCTTCTGGTGGTTTCAGACAATGATTAAGCTCCAACAGCAGAAAGAACAGCTTAGAGAGACATAGGGGCCCCCAAGACTGTGTGCTGCTTTGTAAGTCATCAAAAGAATTTTAAAAGCAATTCAATATTTAAAGGGAGGCTGACGTTGCTCCCTGGGGATTGGAGTAACATGGAGAGGCTGTTTTGGGACAGAAGTGCATTAAGTACAGGTTGGAAGACGAAAGAGCTTTTTCAGGGAGACCATAAAACATCAGCATTGAAATGGCTTCGTCTGAGGGGTTACGGAAACGAGCAAAGCATAGCAATAAATAGACTGAAGGTGGTAGGCTACTCGAAAGAGGAAACGCAAGGAAACGCCCCTCAGAATTTCAGTAGGGGCAGTAGTTGCAGGGTGTCATCATTTCAGCAGCAGATAACATGCTGCATCTGGTGGAACGTTGCTTCACAGTGAAGAGAGAACCATTAGAGCATTTCAGCTTCTGGGCCGGAAAGGGTGGTGCCATCCAAAGATAAGCTTCATTTGACAGGCAAAAATAAGCCACTTCAAAGCACAGAATTGAGAGAAGTATCATCTGCACAATTCTGATAACAAGCCCCAAAACAACGAGGCCCAGATCCTGCGGTCTCTCCGGGCATGCTTGATGCAAGATCTGAGAGGAGGGAAATGGTGGCTTGGGGCCACTCGGAGGACATAATCTAGCCACACCTGCCAACAGAGAATTTTCCTGGTGCAGAGGAATGCACGTGTGCTGGTGTATCTGTGCCACTGCCAGATCTTGAGCTTCTGCTCATCCTCCCATCTGGAGCTAGGGCTTCATGGTGTTGCTGCAGTACAATAAGCCAGTCTTCTGCAGACCTTTCCTCTGTGAAGAGACCTACAGCACTGCTGTAACTCGAGGCTGCCCAAAAGGACCTCTATGTTGTTTCAGGGCTGGAGCTGACCATCAGCAACCAGGAGCCATAACCACCTCCCCTCCCCAGTGCACATTGCTGCGCCAAGCAGAGCCCTGGCCAAGAGAGAATCTTCCCCAAAAGCCTCTGCTAGATCCAACTCTGCACAGCTGGCCCAGAGCCAGCAGAACAAAGGAGGAGGCAGAGGCTGATATGACATTGTTCTTTCCCATAAATCCAAACAGAAATTCATCACCTCGTGTAACTGCGCTTCTGTGGGTCACAACTGAGAATAGCAAATTCAGAACAAACTGCTGAGAAATAGAGCAGATACACCCCAAAACTGGCAGTTATTCTCCTTTAAGATATACCAAAGCAGCGACAAACAGTAAACTTCTGTTTCACCACATTTGCTAACAAAAAGTCGGAACACCAGTTTCCTTAGGCATTCCAATCTTTGTATCACCACCAAAAATACTAGACTTTAAGATGAGTGGTTTTTTACAACCAGTTTCATCAAATGAAAAGTTCTTCTGATCCCAAAGGATCAGCCACATACCAGGACAATATATAACTCAGATCTTACCCAATAATCACGCTGTTGCCAATTCTTTAGTATCTAAAATTTAAAAGGTTTATTTATAAAAAAGAAAGAAAGAAAGGTGAGAGTTAGAATTGGTTAAAGGAATCAAATACATAAAATAATAACAAAGTTCTTGGTTCAGGCTTGTAGCACTGATGGAATAAACTGCTGGCTTAAGTCAAGTCTCTGGTTGCTTCCAAATCATTGGACAGTCCTCAGTCCTTTGGTTAGAATGCTCCCATTAGTATAAGTTCATAGATCAGAGGTCTGAGCAGGAAAGAGGCAAAATGGAGAGATTTCCAGGGCCTTTTATAGCTTCTGACATGTGGAGGGACATCCATTGTTCTTACTGTGGAAGATTACAGGTAAAAGATGGAATTTGGAGTCACACAGGCAAGAAACATGTTCATGCATGACTTCGCTTAATCATAGTAGGAAAGTCCATTAACTATACTTCAGATGGAATGTCCACAGGAAAGTCCATTCAGTGTAGATTGGTCTCCCATCGTCCACTGTAAGTTAAGTGACAAAGAATCCTGTGGCACCTTAAAGACTAACAAAAGTATTTAAGCATAAGCTTTCGTGGGCTAGTACCCACTTTGTCGGAAGCATGCAGTGGAAATATCCAGAGGCAGGTATAAATAACCTGGTTAGACCTGGTTCTTGCCTTCTTATTTATACCTGCCTCTGGATACTTCCACTGCATGCTTCCAACAAAGTGGGTACTAGCCCATGAAAGCTTATGCTTCAATACTTTTGTTAGTCTTTAAGGTGCCACAGGACTCTTTGTCACTTCTGCAAACCCAGACTAACATGGCTACCTCTCTGATTCTTGTAAGTTAAGTGGGAAACAAACAGGAAGAATCGGAAGTCCTGGCAGAGTCAAGGAACTATGATGTGATTGGAATAATAGAGACTTGGTGAGGTAAATCACATGACTGGAGTACTGTAATGGATGTTCAGGAAGGACAGTTGTGGGAGAAAAGGTGGAGGAATTGCATTGTATGTAAGAGAGCAGGATGATTGCTCAGAGCTCCAGTATGAAATTGGAGGAAAGCCTACTGAGAGTCTTTGAGCTAAATTTAGAGGCGAGAGCAACATGGGCAATGTCATGGTGGGCATCTGCTATAGACCACCAGACCAGGAGGATGAGTCTTTCTTAGGACAACTAACAGAAGTTTCCAGATCAAAGGCCCTGGTTTTCATGAGGTACTTCAATCACCCTAATATCTGCTGGGAGAGCAATACAGCCGTGCATGGAAAATCCAGGAAGTTTTTGGAGAGTGTTGGGGACAACTTTCTGGTGCAAGTGCTTGAGGAACCAACTAGGGACTGTGGTCCTTTTGACCTGCTGCTTATAAACAGGTAAGAATTGGTAGGGGAAGTAGAGTGAGTGGCAACCGGGGCAGTGGTGACCATGAGATGGTCGAATTCAGGATCCTGACAAAAGGAAGAAAGGAGAGCAGCAAAATACAGACCCTGGACTTCAGAAAAGCAGACTTTGACTCCCTCAGGTAACTGATGGGCAGAATCCCTTGGGACACTAATATGAGGGGGGAGTCCAGGAGAGTTGACTGTATTTTAAAGAAGCCTTATTGAGAGCGCACGAACAAATCATCCCAATGTACAGAAAGAATAGCAAACATGGCAGGTGACCAGCTTGGTGATTTAAAGGATGATACACTTGGTCTGGTCCTGCAAATTTCTGACCATCCTCAACTCGCAATGACTTTAAGGGGAGGTACCAGGACCTTGCAGAATCGATCTCCCCAAACTACTAGTTAAATGTACTCAAAATACCTTGAGCTAAAGTTTATGGGCGGCTGTTAAGAATCTATGTACAATACAGTCTGTGTGATGAAAAGTTGGTCAGCATGCTGAACAGTTTCATTCACATGCTGAACTAACAAGAGTTAGCAACTTTAAAAACCAGTAATTCCCTTCCAATCACTATTACCTGTCCACAGATGGATCATCCTTGAGAATTTTTTTTTTTTTTAAAAAAAAAAGGAGAGAGAGAATAAAAACAGGAAAAAACTTGATCTGCAAAATCTTCAGTTTATTAAAAAAAAAAATTTGCAGTTCTGGGTGTGCAATCCAGCTATTTCTGCCGCAGAGATATAGCACCTTCATTTAGCGCCCTATTTATAGCTTTAAGAGTGTCATCCTTTTTCCTTTGCCGTTATTTATTCCTTCCAAATAATAAAACAGTCAAGCTGAAACTATGGCTCTGTTAGAAATACTCTTGTGGAGCTTTCATCTCTCATGAATGTACCTGAGGGCTGGAAGTTCACCAGTATGGTTCGAGAGATGGGCCATTTACACTCAGTGATAGGTCCGTACCTGAGCCAAATAAACTTTGGGATATGAACCAACTTGGATTTATTTTTAGTTTATACCAAATTCACTTGGCAATTTTGGGTACACTGGAACCTGCATCCAGATGAACCTGGGTTTTGGTTTAAGCTTTGCATATCACAAACTGCTCTAGGTTTTTTTCCTTCTCTAGAAAATTCCCTCCATTCCTTAATTCAAGATTCTAATGTAGTGAATAGCTCGAATTAAAAAAATAATAAGGTTAAAGGAGAAGCAGCTATATCTGGGATCTTTATTAAGGTATCATTAAACACCTGAACAACATCATTTATATCCTGAGAAGAGGCCAGAACAGGTCACGATCATCAATTTGAGCTGCCACGTTACCTAGCTAGAACCTGCATGCTGGGCGTTGGGGAAGGCTGTAACTCAAGAAAGACTGAACAAGAGGAATGGCTGGAGAGGTAAATGTGATCAAAGCAGCAGTTCAGTTCGTCATTGACCATGGAACTGACAATGTCCTGTCTGGAAAAATTGAACCCTTTGATAACAGTATTAGTGAGGAAGACCTAGGATGAAAGTGGACAGTAAATTAGACCAGAGCTTTCAATATAATACAAAAAGTAAACTGAAAAACCCATAATGTGATCATAGGCAGCATACATAGAGGATAGCGTCAAAAAGCAGGGATAGGCTCTCTCTACATACCACAACATCTCTTTGTGGCACTGGTGGAATACTAAGTGTGACTGTAATAACACTGGGGTAGATTGCCCCCTTCTGCATGGAAGCCCATGCAAGGTAGAGGAAAATTGCCGCACAGGGTATTTCCCAAATACTTCCACCAGAGAGGGCAGAGAGAGTAGAAGGCAAGATTTGCTCACCTTTGGGGTGGGCTTTCAAGCCAGGGGAATCGCCTGAAATCTTCATGGATACCCACAGAGCTGCTGGAGGCCCAGAACTATCTACGTGGAAGGCCTTATTGTCTCCATGTTCCCTGCTGCTCTCCATGCCTCTCGGTGACGATGCTCCTCACCTGTGCTAGCTTCTGCTCCTGGAACTCCTGGAACTGGAGATGGGAGAGGGAGGCACCACAGGATCCCAGTGCCCACAAAGTGAGGAGGGGGCAGGGTCTCCTTTGCAAAGTTTTGGGTACTGGGGAGAGGGGTGGTCCCAGCTGGCCCCCGTGTTACCCCACTCCCCTGGCGCAAGAGTCTTCTTAGATATTCTAAATTCCATTCTTGGTTCATCTACAGACTAGTAGGTGACCTTGGACAATAGGAATACTTCCTTTGTCTGTCTTGCCTAGACTCTAAGCTCTTCAAGGCAAGGACTCCTTCTTATTATGTGTCTAAACAGTACCTAACGTAACTGGGCCTCAGTCTTGGCTGGGTCCTTCAGGATTTACTTTAATATAACCAATAACAATAATGGCGAATCACATGCTCTTGTCAGAAGCACGGGAGTAATGCTCCAGCTCTTAAATAGCTATTTTATACTTACCTTTCAGCCTCTACTTCCACCCACATGAAAGACAAATCCCGCTATTTCAAACAGCAGCATTGAGCGCTGTGCTCAGTCCAGGAAAGACCAGACAATGCAGAAGCCATCAAAGGGCTATGACCGTCCTATATGTACTATGCACCCGTACAAATACGAGATGTCTGCTTTGTTCTCATGCAGCTCAGAAGCCGCAGGGAGACACTGTGGTTAAAAGGAAAGACACAGAGCCAGGCCCTTCTCCGAAAGGAATTGTGTTGTGCAAGGGAGGATGCAGGTGAGGTGGTGGTGCTGCCTCTTAGAGAAATGGAGTGAAGATGTTAATTTGTTTTCAGATTTCTACAGCCTCCTGTATTGACAGCTCAAATATTTCCCCCCAGACTTCACACACAGGCTGCTGTCAGAAAGCATTGCTAAATTCTATTCTTCAGCAGCCTCGCCTTTGCTTACCCATCTCTATCCTTCCTGGGCTTTTCACGTGTATCGCATTCATTCTGTGCATGCTGGCTCTGCACAGAGCAGCATACAAAAGGCTGTCTAAGTAGGGTTAGATATTTACAGTGGGACAGACAAGGCTTCTTATCTGCTGGGCAGGCAGCCAGCCTGCCTAGCCATCCTTCCCTCCCCGGGCAGCTATTATTATTCCCAAGGTTCTGTAGAAAACGACATCGTGTCTGTTAGACCCCAAGACTGAAAAGAATTCATCAACACCTCACAAAAATGTATTGTGTGAGGAAGAGTTATAAATTCTATGTGTCTGGATAATGATTCTTGATCTCCTAGCAGGTGAGCTCCTAAATAGGGTATAATCTAAAGGAAATGGGCCAGATTCTGCTCTCTGGCACACTGGTGTAAATCCAGAGGGACTCTGCTGGGAGCAGAATTTGACCCGATACCTTGTATTTTGCTGCTTCTTGTCTCAAATGTAAACCATGCTCAGCCACAGCAAATGCCAGCTTGAATCTGGAAGGACTAAGAATATGTGAGGACAAAACAGCATGATAACGTGCTTGTTTCCAAGGGCTTTGGCCCAGAAATAGGACGTCCCCATGTAACTTTGGGCCCAGTCCTTTGGCCTGCTGAGCTTCCTCTGTGGAGACCCAGAGCTCTCCCTGAACACAAGGGGGGGGGGGTCTCCTCACTTTGCAGGAACAGACCTTTTGCCATTAAACATGAAAAAGGGCAACTGACCCTGGCCTCCCAAATGAGCTGGCGCAAGTCCGGATCCCTCCTAATATGACGTCAGAAATGGCTTTGCCCTTAGCCTGGACAAGGACAATTGTGTTTAAACATGTGTTAGCTAGTCACTGACCACAGTCTGGCCCAAAATACCCATTCATAACTGCAGTCAGTCTACGTGTTTAAACATGAATGTCCTCGTGCATCCTAAGGGCAAAATCATAGTTAGTATGTTGTCTAACAAGGGGCTTTCTGCCCACTACAGACAAGGCCTTGGGCTGCTTAACTGAGTTGCCATGCTGCATTTGCTGCATTAGAAGACGTTGAGATCTCTGTTACAGATGCTGCAGGACAGGAAACGTCAATTAGGCAGCCTCGGTGGTGTAGGCGAGTGAAGAAAGCAGCAGTATCACACCAGCAGGCACAGAGGAAAGGAGACAGACGCGCTGGTGTTATCTGAACTGTGACTGCAAAATCATTGCATCACACAGTGCACAGTTCTCAGAGCCTAAATCAAATCATTAACCAGCTAACCTGCCGGGGCTCTGGCCCTCACCTCGTCCCAATAACTCGGAGGCAAAACCTTTTTCATTACTAGAAACATTTGCCTCTCCAAGGAAGGTGATAGCTGGACTTTTTGGGAAACAACCAAAACAACTTTTCGCAACACCAATGTTTAGTCACCATAACACCCTGGTTATTTGCAGAAAATGACAGCTGGTGTCAGCCTCTTTCTTTAAACATTCAGGAAAAAGTGAGGCAGGGTAAATCCCGCTGCTGCAGCATCTCAGCCTGTAACAATAGATAGCGTCCAGATAAGGGGTGCTAGAGCATGATGGTACATAGTAAAGGGGAATGTCTCAGAACTGAGAGAGCTCTGCTTTCAGGATGTGCATGATGAGACTGGACAGTATGTGCGGAGGAAGTAATAAAGCCTGCATGTTACACTACCTTGGTGCACTAGACCCAGCCTCCTCTCCCCACCACAAGAATGGTTTTGCTACCAGTTCTCACCCTAAACGGGCACCGGATCAGATACTTCAGCCAACACTGAACCAGTTTAAACAAAACCCAAGAGTAGGCAATAGCTAGTGTAACTTGGTTGGAGTTATAAGCGATAAGTATTTCCCTCACAACCACACCTGTGAAGCAACAACTTGGCAGGGACATTGTGCCAGGGCGCTAGCCTCCCTTTACTGTGAGGAGTGGTAAGTATAGGGCCACAGCCCTGTCCCTTACCCGACCCACTGGCTAACACAGCTGCCAGTCACAGCCAGGAGCCGGGGTGTTCTCCAACAAGAAGCGTCACTAAGGGCTGGGCTATACTGGGATTGGGGGGACGTCAACCTAAGATACGCAACTTCAGCTACGCAAGTTGCAGTATCTTAGTTCGACTTACCTGGCCGTCCCCACGGCGGCGAGTCGACTGCGGCTGCTCCCCCATCGACTCCACTTCCTCCTCTTGCCGAGATGGCGTTCCAGAGTCGACGGGGAGCGTGTTTGGGGATCGATTTATCGAGTCTAGATGAGACGCAATAAATCGATCCCCAATACGTCAAACGCTACCTGCCGATCCGGCAGGTAGTATAGACGTACCCTAAGGAATTGTGCGTGAGTAAACTAGAATTCCTCCCAGGGACGCCTGTGGCAGCAAGGCCTGGAGGGGCTGTGGCTTGAAGCTGCAATCAAGCTCCCAGGGAATAACAGAGTGAGAAAACGTTTGTGTGGGTGTGTGGCTACGTTAAATGACGGGAGTGAAGGTCTGAGCCTCCGGAGACGTGATTACGTACGTGTGAGCAGCGAGTTGAAATTCTACAAATACACTGAACAAAACTAGCACCAGAGGGTGTGGCCACGCAACTAGCAGCACAGCGAGGGCATTGCACACCTGTGCCCAGCTAGAACTGCCTCTGTGGGTCACTGGCACCTGGAGCTAAACAGAGTAACCTATCTAGTAACAGAGACCAGGACAGCACCCCGGAAACAGGGATAAGGGGAAGGAATAGTGGATTAAGAGCCATTGCCCCTCTCTCACTTGGACATGTGCTGAGCGCAGCTCTGCCAGTCTGGAGAAGCTGGGCCGCCAGAGCCATGCGTCTGGCTAATCACGGGCTCAGAATGGGCAAGTCCGCAAGGTTCTCTTTGTTCTCACGTGTGGCTTTCTGGAGTTTAAAGGATAATTTTCCCCTTCCCTTTCAGGGATGGGGAAAACCCCGACATTTGGAGAGGAAAGAGGAACCAGCTGGGAAACATTTGCCTTGGCACATTCCCAATATTAACAATAGGGTGACCAGGCGTCCCGTTTTTAAAGGGACAGTCCCCTATTTTAGCCCTTCTGCAGGTGTCCCGACTTTTCTTTAAACACGGGCAAAAAGTCTGGTATTTTCTGTCTCCTCCCATCAGTACTGGTGGTTCCTGCTGATGGCTGGATCCCTGCTCACCAGCTGCCCGCCCACCAGCAGTGAGTGGGGCGGTCCAGTGGCCAGCAATGGGGGTGAGGGTGCAAGGATGGTGGCAGGGCAAAGCTGCAACGTGCAGGGCCAGCTGCTCATCCTGCTGGTCCATCGACACAGCTCCCGCTGCGTGCCGGCTCTCAGCCAGCAGGGCCCCGTCCCAAACATGATGCCTCGGGAAGATATGGCGCCAGGTACCAGGAGAGGCGGGTTTGTCCCAGGGGCCCAGCCAGGCATGGAGGCCAGAAAGCGCCGGCCAGAGGGGGTCGGGTCGGTCAGTCACCACAATCACCATAAAGCCATAAAGCTACAAAGGTAAATAAAAATAACCCAACTATGCAGTATTTATTTTTAATAATTCCATAACAGGTAATAGCTCATCTACATTAAAAAGCCTCTTATAATTGATATAGTAACTTTCACCTTTTCATGTGTGTATATATACCTGACTACTGTGTGCTCCATTCTGTGCATCTGATGAAGTGGGCTATAGCCTAAGAAAGCTTAAGCTGAAATAAATTTGTTAGTGTCTAAGGTGCCACAAGTACTCCTGTTCTTTTTACGGATACATACCAACACGGCCGCAACTCTGAATCCTGTCACAGTCTAAGCTGAATCACATGCTGCAAGCCAATGATCGGCCGAGAGGGCATAGCCTTTCATTTGTTTACACCCTCCTGGATACATTTAAAACACAGAAACAATAACGGTTTCCATTAATAAGGTGTTTCAAACAATGCACTGGTGCAATGACATTATCATGCACCTGTGGTTTGATCCTGAACTGTGCTGGCCAACTCCTCTGGCTGGCAATCGGATTTTAGGTTCTCAGCGTTTCATAGGGTCAAGCCTTTGGAGGAATTATTTTGTTATTTTGAAATATTCCTCTAAAGTGCCTCTGGTCTGGGACTTCAACATTGTTGACCAATGTGAAGGGCTGGACTCTTGTGTGGGGTGAGCTTGTAAGAGCCCGGCCTCGTATGGGTGCTACAGAAGAGAAAGAAGACTCAAGATGCCTTTCCCCCACCCCACTTCATACATTTGTGCAATAGTCTGGCTTCGTATGGACCTAAGCACTGAGCCTCATGTGCATGAGGAGGAGGAACTGGGAAATGTGACTATGGTATTCCATGTATCTCAATCATCTAGGCTGGGCTGTGACCCACACCCTAGCTTCCACTTGCACTCCTGCGGTTTGCAGTAGGCAATGGGAACCTAGGCACACCCTGTTGCAACTTATAATAGCTGTCAGGAGTGGTAGGTAATGCTGTGTCGATGGGCCTTTTTGCATGCTCAGGCAGGATGGCACAGAGACCCTACGCTCGGTGTTGCCTCCGTATTCCTCCCTGACCCAGCACACCTCACACTGGATGAAGTTAGACTTTTCCCTAAATAGTCAAGGCTCACAATGCTGTTATGAGAGGAAACTAGCAAAGAAAGCTGACTGAAGGGTCTCATCTTCACCTTTGAAATGCTTCCGCTCCTTGGAATGACAGGTTCAAATCCTATCTTGCTTATTGTGGTTCTACAACTTCCTGAGGCCTCACAACGTATGGTGTGTGAAAGGTCAACTCTGCTCCACCTAGGCGTGAAAGAGACATTGTTATTTGTGAAAGAGTAGTTTGGCCTGGTGTTGCTGGGCAAAATATCCCTACTCTGCGTTATTGTGCTGTGTGCCAGTTAGTTTCCCCAGTCCATCCCAGTGGTATATAAAGATTTGCAAAGCACTTTGGGATCCTTGATATGAAAAGCTTTACAGCATGTTAATGTGTAGCAATATTTTAATTATTTTACAAGGGCACACAGGAATGGATCTTGGTCGCCTTGATTCCCAGGCCTTGCTTTAACCACTAGAGGATACTCCCTCTCTACTTTTGCCGTTACCTAAAGGATGGCACCATATCCACTGTATGCTTATTCCCATTCCCAAAAACTCCATCTCTTTAGATGGTATTTCTGGCTAATGGCGTTTTAGTGCCATAGATTAAAAGGGGTAGGTAGATAATGGCAGCAGTCATTTTATTACCCTCGCAACCCATCAATAAGGCGCTGAAGCCTGACTATGCAAATGTCACAGAGCCATAAATATCCTGTGTATTTTAGAGTGGTCATTTCAAATTAGTACTTGAATCAAATACCCTACTTAGCTTAATTAGAGACATGACAAAAGCGTGATTGAGCACATGCAAATTGAATGTGCTGGATCTTTGGAATCTAGCTCTGCCATCATCAAAACAACAACAGCAGCAAAGGAAATACGCCTGCCTCCCAGGCTGATATAAGCGGGTCTTATAAAAATGTACCCCGTCAAGCCGCATTAAGGAACTTCACGTTTGAAGCTGAAAGGTTACAGTGGGAAATGCACTATTGAGACATGGAAAGGAGGGATACTCAGTTTAGAAAATAACATTTTGCAGAATTAATTCGGTCTTACAGACATCTATTCGAAGCTGGTGACACCAGGGTTAAAAAGCACCATGTGGTTTTGCACAGCTGCCCCGGACAGCAAAATATGTCTGATTTGGAAAGGTTACTTTTAAGGAAAAAAACAGACATATCCACAGAGAGCACAAAATAAACATCAAGAAATGTTTTGCTTCAGTTTTACATGGTTCATTTTTAGAGATCAATTTAGCCAAGTGTGGCGTGGATTTCATTGTGAATGAAATGAATCACTGATATTGCTTCCATGGAAACCCACCTGGCTGCGATTGGCTGAACAGTATCCAGGCTCTTGAACAATAGCACTGAAAGTAGGAGTACCGTTAATATTTAACACAGTGCAGGGACGTGGTAAAACCTAGCAACCCCATGACAGTTGTTATGCAATTCTCCATGAATAGCTCAAAGGGACTCAGAACCGTCAACATTTTCTCACCCTCTAAATATCTATGCAAGTTTTTTCTCCTTCCTTGTTAATAAATCTTTAAAATAGGGGGAAACAAATAAATTGGATGTTACATAAGACAGATTTAGCTTTCTAAACTGGTCCCATAGCGCTTTCAAAGGAGCAGGAGTATGATTTGGCTCTAAGAAGAGCCATGTGAAGAGATAATATTTTTTTGTTCTCATTTCTCCTGTTTTGCAGCTTATTGAAGGAATAGATTCATTCACTCCAAGAACTGGTAATCTATTAATGAGCCTTTAAGATAGTGGGCCCTATCTTTGGCTGTGGTGATTAAATAATAGAGGGCTAGTAGTCCATAAAAAAAGTAGGACTATGTGTTGTCATGGTTACCCAAAGGAAACTAGTTTTTTAAAGACCCGGGTCCAGATTCAGACTCTGCAGCTGTTTTCTCAACAAACAGGAGCACGGTGGGCCCGATTCTGCTCTCATTTGCAATGGTGGAATACTGTTGAAGGCAATGGGCCCAATCATGGGCACCAACTCTTTGAGTGCTCCGGGGTGCTCAGCACCCAATGGCAGCCCCGTGATCAGCGCCGCCCACTCCTCCTCAGTGCCTCCAGCTGCTGACGGCCCCACAGATCACCTCCTCCCTCTCCCAACCAGGGCCTCCCGCCTGCCTTGATGAGCTGTTCAGCAGCATGTTGGAGGCACTGGGGGGCAGGGGGAGGAGCGGAGGCAGGAAGAGGTGGGGGTGGGGTGCAAAGAGGGGTATGGGGGTGGAGTGGGAGCAGGAAGAGACTGGGCAGGGTGGAGGTTTGGGGGGAAGTGGTGGAGTGGGAGTGGGACCTGGGGTGGGGCAGAGGTCAAGCACCCCCCTGGGATCTGAGTAAGTTGGTGCCTATGGGCCCAATTCTCCTGCCCACCTGAGATGTACTCAGCACAGGTACGGAGCGGGGTGTGCAAAGGTGACACTGAGCTCCTCTGATGTTCTGGGCATGGCAGAAAGCCTGTCTGGCCCCTGGCATATGTTAGAGCAGCTTCTAGGGCATGGAGGGTGGACAGGATTAGCTGGATTATGGAGGTGCTTTGCCCTATTCCTTTCCTTCCCCTCCTGCCCACTCTCAGCACCTACCTACATTGAGGGCTATGATGGGGGCCAGGCTAAAGCCATTCTGTTACCTATTGGGGAGCCCCTTTATGCTCAGTGTTCCTCAGAAGAGACCTGCTGCCTCTACGTCCCCTTTCCCCTCCCCAAACAGCTTAAAAGCCTCTTAGCGAAGCAGAGAATTGGGGCCATGGAGTGACACCAGTGTAAAGATGGAAGATCAGAATCAAGCCCAACAGGTTTGCAAAACCAGCATTAGCATGAGCAAGTATAGCAGATGCTTATGAATCCCCTGCGCTGCATCTCATACTTACATCAGCTAGCCTAAGGGCCTAATCCAGCTAGGCACTGACCTCCCCCAACTCCCTCTGAAGCTGGTGGAGGTTGAGGGTGCTGGGCAGCCTCCAGAAATCAGTCGACACTTCAAAGGGCAGGTATTAAACCACCTAAGCTGCACAACCCTGCCACTAGCCCCTGCTTTTGGAATGGTTCCTTGCAGCTCCAATCACGGAGGAGCTCTGGTAGGTGATATCTTTGGAAGAAGGGATGGTTTTATGGTTAAGGCCTGAGTCTGGGAGCCAGGAGTTCACCTTATGATTCTGCCACAGGATTCCTATGTGACCACGGCCACTTAGTGGCTGATTCTGAAAGGTGCTTAAGTGGTTTTCTAGCTCCAGGCCAGAATGCTCAGCTCTTCGCAGGGCTGAGCCCTACATATTTCTGTGCCTCGGTTCCCGATCTGTGAAATGGAACTACTACTTCCCTCTCTCCCAGGGGTGTTGGGACGATAAACTGATTGATGACTGTGAGAGGCTCAGATACTATAATGATGGCGACCATATAAGTACTTACACACAGTACATCAAAAAAAAACCCAACCAAAAAACCCTCTAGCAGCTGTCGCCTGTTGTTCCTACACAGGAGAGGTGGCCCTTCCTTGGCTCTGATCTGAAATTATTGGAAAGATCCTATAATATGGTTATTTATGTTGTCCAGGTTAGGCACCCTGGAAAAATAAGCCATAAATCAACTGAAAGCCCGAGCTACAGTTTGCTAATCTGAAAAGCGGGCTTTGTACCAGAGAATGCATCCTTAGATCACAAAAGCAACAGGGATTAAAAAAATAGGGCACTTTGTCTTGTTCTGGATAATTCGGCAGAAAGCTCCAGCCACACAAAGCCTATATAGTGATGCTGGGATAATGCACTCCTCATCCCCTTCCCCACTAGGCTTCAGCTCTGCCTTGAACACATTGTATAGCACCAGGTAAATGGTGCAATGCAGGTCACTCCAGCTTCCCTGGAGGTTAATGTGATAAATGTACAAGCTCCAGGCAGATGTTGGGAAGGAAGAGGCCAACCCTCCCTCCTCTCTGGCTTTAGGAAGGGTTTCAGGTAGTGGACTATCTGCAGAGAATTAAGTCCACTCCACTTACAATTAAAGGGCTGTGCTTTGGCACTGGAGAGGAAACTAGCAGTGAAATTCAAGGGCAAAGGTGTTCTAGGAAGCAGAGAGCCAAAAGGGGAAGCAAGTAGACTGATTGATTCCTTTTTCTTTCATCCCTCATGCATCTGGCTGAAGCAGACACATTTCCAGGGGCTGATTAGGGAAACACTATTGTTTTTGGCCCTTGAAGGAGAGAGGACATGCTATAGATTTACTTCAGTCAGATCTAGGGTGACCAGATGTCCCGATTTTATAGGGACAGTCCCAATTTTTGGGTCTTTTTCTTATATAGGCTCCTATTACCCCCCACCTGCTGTCCCGATTTTTCACACTTGCTGTCTGCTCACCCTAGTCAGATCCTAAAACAAAGCCCATGACAAAGGTATTAGAACTCCATCTAGGTTTGCAGCATCCTTTCCTTGTCTTATCACTTACATACACATAGCAAAAGTGACCTCTTTTTACAGGGTGACTTCCTAAACGGAACCCAGGGTAGAAGCTGTTTGCATTCTTCCATGGAGCTGGAGATCTTCTCCCATCTTGGACCATGGGATCAAAGAGCATCTTTACTAAAATGAAGAGGGGTGGCAGAACACTACCCCTTCCCTGTCCAGGCCATTTTGAAGAACAAGTCTTCATGCTCAGATGCCATGAGGCTCTGTGGGACATGTATGAATAGAATTACATGCAGAATGATCTAATCAAATCAGCATCACTGAGGATTCCAAATCTGTCTCTAGTATTCTGTACAGCGTAAAAATGGTACTATACTTGTTGCCTGGAGCACATTAACTGCCTTTTCCATGGAGCTATCCAAATTAGTCGCTGGAATCAGTTCATCTCACCTGCAACAATAATGAGAATTTCCAAACAATCTGACAGACAGGAGGGAAATAGGTTGAAAGGCGATATCACAGAGGGCTTTATAAGATTCTGTATGTTTCTAAAGAAAATCAAGGCACACTATAGAACTGTACTTTATTTCCTGGTTCCTTAGAATGAAAATACCCATGAGGTCTTGTGGAGGGTGGGGAGAATAGCACTTTTTAAAAGGCAGACAGTGCTGATTATTCAAGAACCTAAGTCTTTAAGGGCCCAATTACGAATCTGTTGGTGCACAGCTTAAGCATCTAAGTGCACTTGTCCATGTAATGGAAATTGGTCAACCACCCAATCTGCAAACCCAACTCCATGCATGCTTAGAGTGTGCACCAGCAAGCATGCCTGTCTGTGCATGCTCTTCAGTGGCTATTTTTTAAAACTGTCCCTAAACTGCAAAAAGGATAAAGTTGCCCATTTGAAAGAAACCCAAACAGTTACAACACAAAACAAGCTGAAGAGATTTGACCATGAAGCAGCACTGAAAAACAGCAGGGGTTTTGTTACCAGTTTACAATACCTAATAGGTGACTAAGAAAGAAAATTCACCAGAAAAAAAAAGGTTGGCATTGCTTCAAAAATGCTGATTTTTTAATCAGGGACCTTAAGCCCTTGTAAATCAAGAGCAGGATTTGCAAGCTGTGGATACCTGCACTCAGATGAAACAAAGCAAGCCAACTGGAAAACTAGCCAAGCCTGACAAGTTCATCAGACTCCTAACATTCCCAGGACTGTTAGAATGAATGTCTAAAGAAAGTATTTTTAATTAATGTTCTAGGATGCCCCCAAGAACCTCTTTCCTTATTTAAAAGTAAGAAAGGAACCATATCTATCAACACACACACACAAAGCCCCAAGCAGCCAGAAAAGTACCCTTTGCTTGTAATGCCTTTTATTACAGTTCATTATAGAAGCCCTCAAGTGCACTATATCATCAGAGTAATAACAGTGATGCCATAATAAATAGGGCTGGTTACAAGGCACTGTAAGCAGAGGGGAAATTAATCTATTTAATACACATGCAGGAGATGTGTGTGTTTGGGTGGGAGCAGAGATTTTTAATTAAAACTGAGAAAGCAAGGTGTCTTCCCTAGAATGAAATAAATGCCAGGGAAACTTTGTTTAGCTTTCATACTCCAAAGTGAGTTATGGGTAAAGGAAGCTGGTTTCCTTCTGTTTGTTAATGACCTGTGACATAATAAAAGCAGAAGGGACAAGTGCAAGAGGAACAGTCAGAGTTAGATTTTTATGTAAAGGTTGTTCAGTCAGACCTGCCCTGGAGGTGCAATGTTGCCAGACACCATGAAACCTGGCTCTTGTCTTTTCTGCAATGCAACCCAACTGTTCTATAATTATCTGCAACCTCAACAGTTTTATTTTATCATCTGTTTGATTTATAGGACCACATTTGGGCTTTTTTCTGATCCTGGATGGTTTGCAAATAAATTATAATTTCTGCAGTGATGCTTTTTTTTTTTATTAATATTCATTGAATAGTTTATGCACACAAATTAAGGCTGCTGGTCTGCTCAGATCATTGCCTATCATGCAGACTTATACTGTCTCATTGTTTAATTGTACTCTCTTGCCTGTCTATATCCATCTGTTGTCTCTTGTCTTAGACTGTAAGTTTCTTGGGGCAGAGACCGTCTTTTTATTCTACAGCACCAAACACAAGTAGGGCTCCTAAGTGCTAGGGTAATTATTAGTATTTGTGTAAATGTCACCCTATGTAGTTTTAAAAACAATTCGTTGTTACTTATTCCTGGCATCTGACTGATCACCTAAATCAGATGTGTGTTGTTCTGTTCTGTGATTGGATGATCAGAACAGTTAAAACAGGAAAATAACCAACAACCATCCTGCTATAAATTTTACAGTGAATCATCCATTCATTAATCTTTTGAGACTCCCAAACATTTTCACAAATAAACCAACATTCATATGAACAACTCTAAACAAATTAATATGATCCCCATCCCCATTAAAAGCAGATTGAACTCGCCACATTTATTTGTGAAAATATGTATCAGTCCCTCTTCGTTCTAGTCAGCCAGCTCTAGTAGCCAATAACTCACTATTTGTTTTCAAATAGGATTAGCAATACTCATATGTGACTGAATGGTTAATGATTAGCAAGAAGGAAAACTTATGTTTAATCACAAACTCCTAGTAATTTCCATTTTCCTCACAAGGCAGTGTCAGTGTTTTGCATATAAGCCCAGTCTCATTCTTAAAATTTTAAATAAAGAAGTATGGTAAATTTCAGGCCCTTTAGCAGCCCACTTAATTATCTTATTCTTAGAAGATCCTTTACCACCATCTCTCAAGAAGACAATATAGGGTGATTAGATATGAACTTCTCATTCGGTTAGCTAGAAAACAACCGTGCTTTGTTTCAAGAGTGGTTTGGAAGTTAGAACATCATTAACTCAAACGGATATATTGCAGCTTCTAGCTCAAGCGACACATTTCTCAAATATTGACATTCAGGGATGACACATGGACACTACATTGCAATTGCTTCTCCTCCTGCGAGAGGATGAGAGACCAGACAACGCATAGCAGATGTATAGTCACATTGCTTAGTATTTGTGTATTTGCACTCAAATACTACAGTGACGAGTATGGTATAAGAAACTATACTGAACAGAAGGAGCATTCTCGAGTTTTCTTGACCAGCACCCTTGGGAATAATGCATGATGAGAAAGGAAAATATACAACAGCTTTCTGCCCCCCAGTTATGATTTCAATACCCTAGTTTTAGCTAAAACAAAAACAGAGTTTATTACCTACAAAAGATAGATTTTAAATGATTATAAGGGATAGCAAACAAATCAAAGCAGATTACCTAGCAAATAAAACAAAAATGAAATCTAAGCTTAATATACTAAAGACATTGGATATGAGTAGCATATTCTCACCCTAATTGTTAGTTCAGGCAGTTTGCAGAGATTCTTGGGGGCAAGCTGCACTTGCTTGCAGCTTGAAACCTCAGATATTCCTCTCACAGACTAGAAATCCCTCAAGCCTGGGTTCAGCCCTCTCGCGTCCCCCCACCCCCCGCCATACAGTCCTTGTTCCTCAGGTGTTTCCAAGAGTCTCCTTTGGGTGGGGAGTCAGTGAAGAACCACAAGGATGTCACTCCCATGCCTTAAATAGCTTTTGCATATGGGGGGAATCCTTTGAAAGGTGTGGGAATCAAGCTTGGAGACAAAGGAAAAATACTGGTATTCTATGATAGAGTCCAGTACCAGGTGACTCGGTGACATGCCCCTATAGGGAAACAGCAACCATGACTTAGACGTTGTTTGTAGAATCCTCAGGAAGGCTCCCAGGTAGAAAATTAGCATCTTCTAAAACTTATTGTTCTCTCTAATGGCCCTTCCCAGCCAGCCATCTAGACTGATTGCATTCTGCTTAGTGGTTGTTCCCCAGGTGTAAATACATTTGTAATAGATGCATAGACAATATTCCTAACTTCAGATGCCAAAATGATACATGCATACAAATAGGATAAACATATTCAATCAATCATAACAGTTTCAATATCTTACACAACCTATGTTGCATAAAATACAACATAGTTATGCCATAATCATATCATAATATCTCTATGAAGAATATGGGGCATAGTGTCACAGTGTTTTCTGTGGCTTTTTTTCTTCTTTGTGTAGTCATCCATTTTCCCTTCTCCCTTTCACTTCCCTATAAATACAGTGAAGAAGGCAAACAAATGGCATGGATTAATGTGTCGGGCCTCACTAAAGAAGTGAGTCTGGAATGAAAAGAGAAGGATCATTTGCACTGGGATTGGAAAGTTCCTTGCATGATGGAAGAAAGCATGGAGCCTACACAAGACATGAAAGGTAACTGGGAAATATTAAGACCCTATAACTGCAAAATGAAATGTGAACAGTGATGAATTGTGCCATGAAAGAATTCTCCCACACACTTGTCTTCCCAGATGAGATGAGAACAAAATAAAAAACAGGATTAAGTGACAAAGAGTGCTGTGGCACCTTATTGGTTTAACTGGATTAAGATATTTACAATATGATTGAAAGAGAGACCTTTATAACAGAACCAGATGCAGCCTTAGAAACTGTATGGCATTTTTCCATTTCCTTCATTTAATTATAAACATGTAGTTAAAGTGTTCCGATGTATTCCACACTGGTTTGTCTCAGAGTATTACTTTATATGGACACTGCCAGGTAGGTCATTTTGTTTGTGCCTAACCGATTTACTAATAAATCTGTGTGGAGCTGCCATCTTAGGACCAACCAAGGAATTACAATACACTGCAGTATTAGGAAGAGACTGATCCTGCATTCCTTGCTTAGGAATGTAGGAGCAAGCTAGAGATTGTGTCTGGGCAAGGGTATTTCAAACTCAGAAACATCATTCTCCAAAAATGGTATTTCCAAAAACAGATTAGAAGCATAGGGTCAGATCCTTACCTATGTAAATAGCTCCATTGTCCTTCAACGACCTGTAATGATTTTCATGTCTCAGCAGTAAGCTATAGCGTCCAACGCTAAACAAGATAAAAAATGCAAAGGTTGATTTGGCATCTGTGCTGGTGGGTTAACCAATCAGCATGCCCACTTTTTTCTATGCTTTCAAAACAGATATTACATGAGAGCATTTCTTTAATGATTTATACCAGGGCTGAGTTTGGTTAAGTATATTATTATTAATTTGGCACTGATAGTTTGCTCAGCAATAAACACCACATAATTAAAGTCATGGTTTCCATCCCAAGAAGCTTTCAATCTAAAAGATGGTTTTGCATGAATGATGAATTTGCATTTCTGCAACTGTGGCTGCATCAAAAACAGCTGCAAGAGTTGCACATGGCCAAGTTGGGTGCACTGAAACATAACGTCTTTAAAAATCTGAACCCCATGGGAAGAGTACAAAAGGTATCCAGTGTTGGTATTGTATGTATCAGTGCCAGGGATTCTGTGCGTACACATGGATGCAGTGGCAAATATTGGGGGCTCTTTTTAGGACAAGCTGTTTAGGTCTGAGGCCCTTTGTGTTTCATTTCATTAAAAGATTCCTAGGCCTCCCCAAAAAAATGATACCAGATTCAGCTCTTGGTAGGCCCATGTTCAGCCCCATGTTCAGCACTGGAAATTTTAACTTCATGCTGACTGCTGCACTCAGTGGCCATCAGATAAATTACAGCTCAGCCAGTCCACATTACAAAGGATAAACCCAGTTATGGAACTGTAAACTCTGGTTAACATTGCAGCACATAAAATCAGGACTCCTCAGAGCCCTCTAGGACAAAGTCAATAAGACACAATGTAGTGAAGCTGGCATTCCACATCGTGACATTGTTATGATGCAATATTGTGACATCATAACATACATATGTTACTATACAAACATCTCCACATCACCGTGCAAAATCTAGGTTGATGACATCACATCTGCCCTAAATTTTTTCTTGTGTCCAGGTCTTAACTTGCAGGTAAAAATATAATTCCAATGGTGTCAGCCCTAACCTATTTACACTGACCTCACAAGCTATTGATTCTAATTGCAACCAGCCTTGTAGAGCAATGGCAAAGACCAGACTGATAATTCATGGTTCTTTGAAATTCCTGCTCACAAGCACTGGTCCTCTAAGCTGTACGCATGTGCACGTGCACACAGATCTTAAAACCTGTGCACACAGCGAAACACTATGTGCACAAAAATTTGCACAGAAGAAACTTTTTGCACACATGGCCTGTCAAAAATTAGAGGGAACGTTGCTCACAAGGCATTGAGTAAGTGATAGATTTCTCCTCTGTCCCCCACTAGCATCATTTTTGTGTTCCTCTCAGCTGCATTCTCCCTGGCAGCAGTTAGTTTGGAAAGCCTGCCCTGCCCCCATCACCCACCCTTTCTTCCCTGAGTCTGGTGATTTAGATATCAGACAGGGGGAGGCTGAGCTAACTTTTCCACACTGACTCCTGGCATTAGAGATCACAACAGAAGAGGTGGGGAATATGACAATCTCCAGGGTAGGGGAAAATTTGCTAAAGGGAGTTTTGGTTTCTAAGGGCCACATGACCCTATGCCTACTTGATGATGAAAACCCCCCTGGTCTCCAGGAGATTGAAAGGGGTGTGTAAATCCTGTATAGAAATGTATTTCCTATATGTATTTCCTTGACACTTTGAACAGCTGCAATGTGGAACATGTGGGTTCTTTTTACTCAGTTGAGAGAGTCCACTTTTCCTTTTTACTCTTGAAGTTTTCAATGCCAGACCAGGGTGCCCAGGTGTCCGGTTTTCAACTGGAAAGTCCTGTCAAGAAGGGGGACCTGACAGTGTCCGGTTAGATCTACCGATTAGACACCCAAAGTCCGATTGGTAAGGGCAGAGGAGGCGGGGAGGCGTTGGGTCATCACCTAAGTCCTCTCTCAGCTGCGCGGCCAGGGCTGCTGCAGGGAGAGGCACCCCCAGAACCTGTCGGGGTAGGGAGAGGTGCCCCTTCCCTGACCTGATCCCAGCCCGGCCCGGCCAGTACTGGGTTTATAATGGCAGCAGGCCCATGCTCACAAGGGGTCCAACTGGTGCAGGGGTCACAGCGCCGGTTCCTTTCTTCTCCCCAGCTCAGTTGCTGCTCCTGGGAGAGAGCTGGCGGGGGAGTCCTCTCTTCCCGCTGTAGCACCAGGGCAGCTTGCACACCTTCCCACACCCCAACCCTCTGCCCCAGCCCTGAGCCCCTCATCTCTGGCCCCACTCCACAGTTCACACCCCAGCTGGAGCCCTCACCTCCGCACACACACACACCCCAACCTTCTGCCCTAGCCCTGAGCCCCTCATCCCTGGCCCCACCCCAGAGCTCACACCCCAGCCGGAGTCCTCACCCCCCTACACTCCAACCCTCTGCCCCAGCCCTGAGCCCCCTCCAACTCTGACCCCCTCAGCCCCACCCCCGCCACATGAATTTGGTTATATGCACCAATAAGGCAGTGATGTGTCACCCATCACCTCCACATTGGTGCACATAACAAAATTCATTCTGTTAGAGAGACACTGGTCATCACCCTCGGCAGCCCCTCCCCAGCCAGGGCCACCTCCTACCTGTGTCAGGCAGCTGCAGATCCCAGTCTCAGCCCCGGAGGTGAGTCCCTCCCAGTCCAGGTGGGTTGGGAGGAGACGGAAAGGGGAAGGGCAGCGAGCGACATGGGGAGGGGAGAAGAGGAGTGAACAGAGGTGGGCCTTGGGGAAGGGGCGGGGCCTCTGGAGGAAAAGACGGGGCAGGGGCGGGGCCTTTGGAGGAAGAGGCAGGGCAGGGGAGGTTCTGGCACCGCTGGAGTGTCCATTTTTTAAACATTACAAAGTTGGTAATCCTAGTCCCGACCCTTGTGCTCGGCGAAATGCAGATCGCGTGACATGTCTGCCGTCTTTATATGGGACTTTTAATAATACCTGGATCTGGGTTAATATTTCCTATTTCCAAAACTGCTTTGGACACCGACGGTTTTATTTCGGTTGCAGCAATGGGTCCTCGGGTTGCAGCTACTCGTCGGGCCTTGACCACTGGCTACGCAGAGGAAAATTCAACCCCACCAGACGCACAGAGATCATCATTAATGTTGCAGTCAGAGTCTTTTATCTATTAGCCTGGTTTTTGAAAATATCTTCAACAGATGCTGGTAGGCCAATGAGCCTCCCACAGCTGCAACACTAGACAAATCCAGGAACTGTTGTTTATTCCCCTTTCACAGTCTGAGTCCTTGCGACATCGCCCACGGCGCTGTTGCTAGGCAGCAGACGGTGTTCTGTAGCAAATGCTGGGGGATTGGGGAGCGGAGAGAAGGAAGCCTGTTGGGGGCTGGGTATTGGAAAGTGCTGAGGCAGAGTTTCCTCTCCTTGTCAGCCTCACAGCCTTCATGTTCCAGCCACATAGTGAGCCAAAAAGCCACCCCCTTCGGCGAGGAAACAAAACAGCTGGATGCTGTGATTAATTTTATGACATGGTGAAATTGCTCCGGTTCTGATCTACTCTATGGGCATCGCAGCTCACCGCCAACGCTGGTAAATCAAATGAGGACAGAATTGCCAAATTCACCAAAGATCAGCAAGGAAAATGAATCTGTTCTCATTAGACCTTCTTTGCTTTCATATTTCAGCCAACGCTGAGTCACCTCATCTCTTCCAGAACAGCAACACAGCATGGGACGGAGGGACTTACCCACGGCCTTCACCCCAAAGGAACCCGCATACTGAAGCCTCGTGCCACAGGGCACTGATCTAATGAGACTCTACCCTGTGTGTGGCAGAAGCTAACACTCCACAGAAGGTTCTTTCCTATCAGATTGGGGAGTGGGCAAAAGGAGGTAGGGACTGGAGGCAGAGATCCCTCCAGCATGTGTGCAGTCCAAAGCAAGAAATCCTGCCGTTTGCCATTTATCCAAGCTGCTTGCGAATAACTTGGCTTGTTTCCCAGTAGAACCAGAAACTGATTTTCTACAGAAGTTTGATTATTCTTGTTGTTAAAACAGAATAGGAAATGAAGGCTTTGTCAAAACATGTGCTATATTTATTGCTCAATTTAATTGCTTAATGCACATCTCATGCCTAAGAATTTGATGGTCCTGATTTCCTGTTTGGTCACCCTTAGAAAAAAAGCCACCTGGAGAAATCACCCAACTGTAGGTTTAAAATGTAACTGGCTGGCACACAATTAACTCCAAGAATTAACGCAATGGAAAGACATTGGCCTTGATTCTGGATTGCAGGTCCAGAATGCGCACTGCAGTGTCGTGTATAATTGTGGTGGCACTAAGATACACGTTCCTCATTTTCTAGCTACGCTGCCGGTCCCTTCAATTCATTTCCTTGTCTCTGCCTCAGTAGCTCACAGGAGAATTGTAATCCACGAACAGATCTTTTTGAATATCCTGGCAGTGCACAGAGTGGAGCAGGGTGAACGGGATGAGCTGGGCATATGTGAGAATAGGCACAAGCATTTTCTATAGTGAATGCTGAATAAATCTGCAGAGGACAAGTGCCCCTCTGGGAAATCTCTGATTCCCATGCCATAGCCACTGTAAAGTATCCCCAGCATCTGCATTAGAACCACAATCGTGTATTCACCTGCAAAGATTCTTACCAGCAACTGACATCCACTGCCGAGATGTTGAGGAACCTATTCACACTGTCTGCTAATCTCAGGGCTTTCTCCGTTTCCATTCCTTCCATTAGTACAAGCCCCCACTGGCTTTTGCAGGCTCCTTCCATGTAAACATGTCTAACAGAGAGATTCCCCGGGTTGCACAGGGGCAAATGGATTGCCATTTCCTTGAGCTACATGACAAGAAAGAATCTTGTACAAAAAGGCAACATAGGTACAGGAGCTTGAAAAGGGGACACACCCGTCACTGGCAGACAACCGCACGAGGGCAGATATAGATATGGACTGTGGCAATGTGAGATGTTGTTACTGACAGAAGTTCCTGTACACCGGCTTTGCACTGCACATTAAACCATTACACCTCCCAGCTGCTTTAATCAACCCTGTCCACTTACATTAGCTTGATCAAGGCAACCAGCTAGAAAATAGGTGTGGTGTCAATTTTTATTCCCCATGGTTCTTTCTGGCTGAGCAACACCACTTTTGGAGTTTACTCCTGGCCTCATAGTGAACCACAGTAACAGCAGCAGCTTGCACCTACTTTCCCTCAGAAGTGTGGAATGGGTTCAACTCATTAATAAGGCTTAATACACACTTTGTACTGGCCCAGCTGACAACACATGCTGAGACACAGTGGAGAACTGATCCCATTCAATTCTGCATAACATTAAACCCACCTTGCATTGGTCTAGGGTGACCAGATGTCCAGATTTTATAGGGACAGTCCCAATTTTTGGGTCTTTTTCTTATATAGGCTCCTATTACCCCCCACCCCCATTCTGATTTTTCACATTTGCTGTCTGGTCACCCTTCATTGATCTTAGAAAGCTTTATAACCTAGCCACCAGGGCACAAGCATAAACTTACGTCCTTGACGTGAACTACAAATATCAGTCAGGGCTGTGGCTCCATTAGGTAGTGATGCATGAAATAGCTTCAGCGAGTGAATTAGGGACATCTACAAGGAGGGGCTGCTCTGAGGCCTATCGATAAATAATATATCTACCTATCAATAGAATGCTTTTATTCATGCCAAGAAAACTACTGTTATCAGTAGCAATACTTATGAGCATGACATCAAACTACAATCAGAATTTGCATGTACAGTCAGAGGATAAGTGTGAGTAATGAGTATGGTGCCAGCTGGCTCATCTCTGACATTACTTTATCACGTCTCAGCAGGAGCTCTCACGCCATTGCTACTGAGACCTCAAAATCTAGAGTTCATTTTACAGTCTGGAGTCAGAGGGAAACAGCATATCCTGATTGTCAGCCAATTGCTGATGAAAATGTCTTTCAAAACCAAAATCTGCGGGTAGCACAGTTGCTGCCCCAACACACCCCCTCCTGGCTGGATGCAGTACTGCAGCAACACGTGAATCAATTTCCCCAGCTACCCTTTGGCCTACTCTGGCCATAAGAATGTCCTGGCCCTCCAGCCAGACCACTTTGAAAATGTACTATGTGGCCCTGGAAGGGGCTGAACTCTCATTTTTGCCCCCCTCAACTGGGCTCATGCAGCTCTTTATGGAGAAAAAGCCTGTTCTTTCCCAGCAGGAATTTATTTTTAATTAGTCTTGGCCCACCCTCCCGATTCACCCATGCTGGTTCATTGGCCTCTCAGGCCCTTATTAAACTTTCTGCACTTTGTGTGGGGTAAACCCCGCCTCACGCGCCTTTTTTAAAAAATCATCCCAAATACCTTTCCTCCCGAAAGGCATCTCCACTAATAAGTACGTGTGTAATAGCTGCTTATGATAATAGGAAGTGCATACAGGTATCTGGGGCCAACATCTGCTCTCTGATGCATGTCGACAGCTCCCAGTGAAGAGTGGAATGGACCTCTAAAGCATTTCTCATCATCCAGGTTTTCTGTTTTAAGTGGAGTCTGGTTTTTCATAATGTAACCATAAGGCTTTGTTCTATTCCCAGTGCTCTCTTCGTAATCATCTGTGGTATGTTGAAAGGCATATTTGTCATGTCCCAGCCAGTTTCTTGGAGAAGCAGTCACAGGTCAGGTTAGTTTCCTAGTTTATATGTCAGGAGCAGCAGGAATGAATCAAACAGCATTTTTGTGTTTTTGCAGGCAGTCGCTTGACACTCTCGGCCTGGTGCTTTTGTGATAATTTTCAATCCTCCCTATTTGGCTGGCATTCCAGCGATTCAAACTGAGAAAGTGCCACCAACACAGAAAGCCAATGTGCCTGGCGAAGACAACTCTTTTAAACTAGCTCCTTTACAGTGGAGGTTGTTGATATCAGCAAATGGGTGTGCTCCCAGCCAGAAGATCAGAATGTTTCTCATTCAGAAGAGGCTGGTCAGTGCCTAACCGAACTGCTTGTCATTGGGGGCCTCCGCTGGTCAGTGTGGCCCATGTTTTGAAGTGTGCGTGTAAAAGTGGGTGTGTGTTTGCACACGTGCGTACCCTCTAGCACCCACATGAGTACATACAAGCCATAATGAAATGGCATGGCCTGCCATTCCCTGAGTGCATATACAACTTGTGTACCTGCAAAAATGTGACCCTAACTTTAAGCTTAAGGCCTAGCCATTGTTATATCTTCGGTAGCTGTTCATATGAATTATGATTCTCTTTAGTCTTGATTCTTGTCAAGCTTTGGATGAAGCAAGGAGTTTGGATGGAAGGTGGTGGGATTAAAAAATGGAAATAATATCGACTGAAACACGGACAAAGTAGATTTGACCTAAATCAGGCAGACTACTTTATCTGACCTGTACTACCCCGGGCCTGCCTAGTCCTCCTGAAGTCAGTTTTACCACTGACTTAAATGACAATTTGGACCCCAGAAAACATAGACTCCAAAGTAATTCCCCAAACAAGATCAAAGGGATGCTATGTTGCCCAGTGGCACAGCCACCTATTCTCATTTTGAAGGAAGACAATAGCACCCCAGGTATTTCAGGGAGGTCTTTTTATATCACAGTGACTATAAAGCATATGTGTGTGCGTGTGTTTATGTGCAGCTGCACAGGTGTATCTGAAGAGGGATAGAAAACAACTGTAGATGAAAGCAATATTTAATATAAAAACAGTAGACTGTGCAATCTCCTAAACTCCACTGGGTCGCCTTGAAAACGCCTCTTCTGTAATACAGATCTCACTAAAGCAGGTGCAACAGCTTTGCTGCTGAGAGCAATCCCCCAGAGAGGGTGCTCTCATGGCATCTGTGTGTTCATGTGCAGATGGGTCTGTGTGTGAGCAAAGGGCCTGGCTGCTTTCAGTTCACAAAAGAGGTTTGTCTGGGGATTTACAGAAGTCTGTTTTCAGGATTTACGGAGGTGACTGAGGTTACAGCGCTCATCCTTGCCGCATTAGGCCTGCGCACAACTCCTCTCAGCTCCTCTGCCCTTTCCACATGTTCTCTTTTACTCGCTGATAAGACACAGTTGAAGGGGCTCCCAGTCTATCGACATGAAAACAAAGCAAAACACTTGGCTCTCAAACAGGAAGCGTTAAAGCAGAGATGAAGCGAAACATTGAACAAAACACTTGGTTCCTACAGCCAAGTGACAGAAACAAATGCATGCAAGCATGAACTGCCTAAGCCCCCAAACAAGAAATGGGAAAGGATCAGGTTGGTCAGATAGAAAATAAATCCCAAGAGACAACGTTTGTTATCATTAGGAAACACAGAGTGGCAAATTATTGGCTCGTGCTTTGCTAGATGAAATACTGGCCATTAGGAAGCTCTGCAAAGTGCTTTCCAGTTCCTTCACTCTTGTGGTGTTGCTTTGCAGAAGTGCTCACATTGCACACCATAGTTTTGAAGGGGGGCAGGGCAAGGGAAATACCCTGCAGCTCAGATTTGGAGAAGTTTGAACGTGAACTCATTTGTTCTGATTTCAACTGTTTCTTGCTAGATTCTCTGGAATTAACCCAAACCTCAGAAGCCATTTTTAGTCAAATTTTTTGAGGCTGGTAAGGAGATGCCAGACCATTACTCAAAAAAAAAAAATCCTGTCCCAAATTCTTATGTGGTATGTAAGTCAAAGTTGCGACCAAGATTCATTTACCCCAACAGAATAGTGTTTTGTCGGTTATAACTACATCAGGGCATATTAAGTCATTGTCTACAAGTCGTGATAAACACAACTGAGTAGCTAGGTGACAAAATCTTAGCAAGTTCCTCATTCATTTGCAATAATGCACAGTCATGTAAAAACTTCTCTTTTATCACATCCATAACACAAAGGTTCATTGCAAGAGACTTCTGTTTGCAACACCCTAAATTCCTGTTTGGCTATGGAAGTATCCCATCCTCCAAGTCCCTAAAATCAGCTTTGAACTGAAAAGATCTCTCAGCTTTCAACTGCGCAAAGAAATACCCTAAACTTCAAAGCCATCCACCCCCCATTGCTCTACCTACAATCACACACACACACACACACGGCATAATCCTTCTCTCCCTTTCACTGGTGTAAATCTGGAGTAACTTCATTGAAGTAAATGGAATTATAATTGAGAGCAGAATCTAACCCATAGACTTTGCATGCTTGTATATTACCACTGGCTCCGGATGCTCATACAGAAAAATACTAAGGACCAGAAGGCACAAAGGAGCACATTGTAGCTCTCTGAGCTGGGGACAGGTCTGCAATAGCCTGAGCACCAGCATACTTTAGAGCAGCCATAGGGCTGCTGTAAAATACAGAGATTGGTAAGAGGCTGGCCAACAGCTGGGGATTGTTGGAATGCATAAGCATTCTGGCCATACGCCTCCCACACTATCATGTGCTGTACTTGGGCCAGGAAGGTAACACTGACCTAGGTTTGACTATGGAGTGCAACTGGAAGCTTCCCCGATGCCAAGGGACTCGCCAGCCAGGGAGATCCAGCTGCCTTCCATCCTCTTTGAGCAGTGATTCTCAAACTTTTGTACTGGTGACTCCTTTCACATAGCAAACCTCTGAGTGTGGCTCCCCCTTATAAATTAAAAACACTTTTTACTATATTTAACACCATTATAAATGCTGGAGGAAATGCGGCATTTGGATGGAGGCTGACAGCTCGCGACGCCCCCCCATGTAATAACCGCATGACCCGCTGAGAGGTCCCAATCCCCAGTTCGAGAACCCCTGTCTTGGAGTCACTTTTGACTTGGATTCTTGCCCTATATCACTTGCTCTGTGTTACAGACTTTCTTTTCCATATTAATAGCGTTCCTAGACACTTGCCCATTTTTGCTTCTATAGGAATTCTATTTTCCATTGAACAAAACCATCCTAGATGTACTGAAAAATGCTTTCGGCTCTTTGGACGTGAGGTACCAGAGATGCACGAAGCATTATTACAGGAAATGGCAAAATATCAGGAAAAAGAGACAATGATATATTTGAAGCCTATCTTAGCAAGGGAAAGGGTTAATTGCTTTGGTCTCCTAGTGGTATTTATGGCTAATGCCAACCAGCACTACAGTGATAAAAACAAAATGTGATTGAAACCGCAGGCTCTTCAAAAAAGCCTAATTTTAATTAGATTGGGACCTAGCTGGTTAGTCAGCAAGAATACTAATGGTCTGATTAGCAGGAGATGCCAGTAGGAAAATAAAAATTCATTTGGTGGTTTTGCTGGAGAGGGAATAATCCAGATTTGGGAGATAATCCTGGGTGTGTGCCCCCATACTTTCTCCCTGAGACACTTTGCAAAAGGTGATCTGCTTCCAGATGAGTGGCAGCTGCTCCCTGAATCAGCACACCCTGTCTCAAAATGGCATGTTGATCTCATAGTCTCCCCTCTGGCTCTTAGTCCCGTAGGCAATGCCTGGAGACCCAGGAGATTCCAGAAGGATGGAGATAACCAGAAAAATGGAAAAAGAATAAACCTGATGAATCTTTCAGAATAACACCTTTGGCGGGGGAGGGGGAATTGTAAAATAAATTTGGAATTTATTATGTCAAGGTAACTAAACCCCAGGAAAATAAACTTTTAAAATGTAAAAATCAATGAAGAAATGTCTTTCTAATCTGCCCTTCCCCCTGCTTGGTATAAAGAGTACACTTCCTTTTGATTAAGGCTCAGCCTGAAGCGTTTTCAGTGGCAAGAAGCCAGAAGAAAGCTTAAGGTGCTCTTTACTATCTTAAGGTGGAGTTGTTTACATTTTGTTGGCGAGCTTCATTTGATTCTCTAGCACTGAGCCGTAAACATAGAGGGTTCTGCTTCCTTAACACCAGTTTAACTCTTATTCCTCATTTACACAGCACAAGTATGAGAGGATAATCAGGGCCTTAGTTTTCAAAGTCTTGCAGAGCTGGTCAGGAAATACGTTGGGATTTTTTTCCTTTTCTGGTTGATGGCGAGTTTTTCTGATTTTCATTAAAAAGCTGAAAATGTAAAGACAAATATTTTTGCTTGGGGAAGAAATCAGGGTTGTGTAATGAATTAGGCTCTTTATAGTCCCCTGCCTCATTTGTTTTAGAAGTTGGAAGGTGTGTACTTATTGTGGGTACTGGATAGGGAAGGCTGAGACCTACCAAGTACTTAATTGTCCCCTCCTTCAACCGAGGGGCAAGAACCCTGACTATCAATGAATTCCTGGCGGAAACAAATAGAAAAACAGGAAAGGGAGTGAGGTCAAAAATTAGGGAACCAGAGTGGGGTGCTGAGCAAAGAATCCCAACAATACCATTGGTCCTAAAAGGCATCTAAGGAGTCAATGGAACTCTGCTATGAGGCATCATCTAATGAGGGACTGTAAATAGGCACTCTAGTCACAGAGCAAGCCACCATCTAGCTTCCTTTTCTTGGTACGATGGATGGCCATCATGGCCAGTGCCAGGTGGAGGTTGACAAGGGGGTCTTGTGACTTTTGGGGGTCAGGTGTGCATACAGGAGGAGGTTCAGGGAAAAGTGAAACCAGAACCTCAGTAACAGGGTCTGGAGGAGCCAGAAACATGGGCTGCAACCTGATACACTCGACAGAGATGTTTTCGGGTAAATGTCAGGGGATTCCATGAACCACACCAGACACGGGCCTGTGCTCATGGCTCCATAGAACAAATGCTAATGAATCTCCTCAGCAGGCCATGGAACCAGAATGAAGTACAGACTGGCCAACCAGGGTTCCCCACCCTCTGCTGATGCCATTTTGTGTCACAAGGAAATGGATGGCATGAAGCATGAGCATGTACAGATATTCCCTGGGCACAGTTTGGAGATGGACCAGCTGCATGACATTCAACTTACTCAAGTTGTGTGCGAAAGGTGGCCAGGGTGGCTGATGAACTCCAGAGAGCCAGAAGTGAGGGGTGGACACTCCTGCAGGACTCTCTTGAGATAAGCGAGAGAAGTGAGAATGCCGTCACCTGCTAGAGCACATGACAGGGGACATGTAGAGTGAGCAGAGCCATGAGCTGGCCAAGCACCATGGGGTCCACCCAGGCCATCAGACCACAGTCCAGGAAGTTTCTAAGTCTGGTGGCACAATCCAGTACCATCCTGCAGTGCACCAAGAGAGACTCCAACCCTGCACAGGGTTCTCCTAGGAGATCATCCCCCTGGGCACCCACTACAGACCTGGTTGCTGAAACTAGCTTCCAGGTCTTGAAGAGGTCCTGGTAAAAGACTGGAAACTTAGAGGGGTCTCAAGGGAGACCACTCAGATGGAGATAAAAGAGCTGCAAGGTGTACCAGAGCCCTCAGAGGCAATGAAGGAAGGCATGCACCAGCATGTCCCGTGCCGGACTGTGCACAATAAAGTAGTGTCACTCTGTGGCGCCTAAAGGCAGAAGATATGAACCTGGCTGTGGATACAGACCAAGCCCTGTTTTTGTCTACTTCCCCAAAATTTCTTGACTGCTTTCAATCCCTCCTCCCAAATCAACCTGCCTGCTCCCCAACTCCAGAGCCATCCCTTG